>CM070034.1:112539142-112555905 GCA_036250615.1 Ptychadena robeensis
CTCACATACAGAGGCAGGGCCGATCCGCCAGCTCACATACAGAGGCAGGGCCGATCCGCCTACTCACATACAGAGGCAAGGACGATCTGCCGGCTCACACACAGAGGCAGGGACGGTCCACCGGCTCGCATACAGTGGCAGGGCCGATCTGCCTGTTCACATACAGAGGCAGGGCCGGTCCGCCTCACATCTGCCGGCTCACATACAGATACAAAAAGAGTTGTATGTTGAGATCAGATTTGTACAGTAAACTGAATACAGAAGTCTCACCCCATTTCTTCTTAGCACGTTCTTCCAGGACAGGTCTCAGGTGTGACAACCGGGAGGAATAGATGTGGGCATACTGGCGAGTAAAGCTGCGCTCCCCCAGGCGATAGACTTGTGAGTGGTTGGTGTAGTTCGCATTGGAGACTCTTGTGAAGGTGGCAGAGACCTCAGATGGTGGTGTTAGGAGGCCAGGGCCCTGACCAGCTGATAGAGCCGTGAACATGGTACCAACCTGCATAGAAGGAACAAGACAACAAAATAAGTACAAAATAAGTAGCTATGATGATTGTAAAGCTTTTACTGTAAGACTAGTGTGATATCTTACTTCCCTTATAAAAGCTTGACAGAATAAACAAGATACTTAAAGCAGCAAAATATTTAATGTGCACGCAAAGCTAAATTATATTCACTATCATCTTCAAATGGGGAGATTGGATAGTACAGAGAGGAATGCAATCATCATTTACTGTTGGTCCTCTGGGACAGGAAGTAAAAATTTCTCCAAAAAGACACAGATAGTAGAAGACAGACCCATTATTACTCGGATGATACTAAAATATAGTCCACAGTCATTAAAGCAACTTAAAAGGTCTTTTCAAAGAGAACTGTCAGGAGCAAAATGTTTTTTTTAGTTTAACCGCGAAATATTTTATATGGTGGAAGTTATATTTGCTCTTTGAATTAAAGCTGCAACTGTTTAAAGGCCCCCATACACCTTACAGCTTTCTAAACCTTTCAATCACTATGTATTCTATCAGGGAGGACCCGGCACTATATGGTTGTTGGTAGATCTAATTGAAATTGTACGGAGTGATCTAAAGGCGTATGGGGGGGCTTAAGGCTGCATTCAGACTTGCGCTTTCAGGACTACTGACAGTCAGCAAAGGCCTAACCCGCCATAGTGTTGAGCGAGAATATTCGAAATTCGATTATATTTGACGAATATCTGTCATTCGAGAATTTGCAATATTTTGCAATGGCAGATATTTGTCATATTATGCTTCAACATGGTTTACCGGCATACAACTCGCATATGTGTGCCCATTGCAAATGGATTTGCGCTATACACACATCGTTCATGCTGGCTATGATCACAGAATGAAGAAGAGAAGCTTTAAAGCTGCATTGCGAATCTTTGTGAATGATTGCGCACGGGCACGCGCAATGGAATACAGACGAATCTAATTTTATGAATTTAGGATGTTTCTTTGTATTTTTACGAAATCACACGAATTCGAATAAACCATATGCTGCTCAACACTAACCCGCCAACCCACTCACATGTTTAGGCGCCTGAACACAATGCACAATGGAAATGCCTTGAGTCGCATCTTCTCAGCTTCATCGCTTTTCAGGTACCCGCAGCGTGGAAAAAGATGCAGAGAGGACATTTCTCATTCTACTCAGTGTCCACCCTGTGTATTCTTAGCTGCACACCCGCAGTGCTGCGGGCTGCCACATCTTCAAAGCAGCACCATGTCATGCGGCTGGAGACACCTCCATTAAAGATTAAAAGTGGTGTCTCCAAGAGTCAAGACGCAGGTAAACAGCGCCCCTGCTGCATGAAAAGGGCGTGCTCCCACCGATGCAGAAGCTGAGGGGCAAGGTGCCTGCGAGCATCGGGGAATCTGCCTGGCAATTGTGCCAACACGCACTTTAATTCTCTGCTCTGGATGTAAAACAGCAGGGGACACAAGCACTAACTGTTCTTTTAAAATCCCTAGCAGCCAACTGCCATGTTCATTTTCTTGGCTGGACACGTTAAGACCCTGTCTATACTGTGGGCTGCTCCTACTCTCTGGAACTCCCTCCCTCGCCCTATTAGACTTGCTCCTACCTTTGCCACCTTCAAAAAAGCTCTAAAAACCCACCTCTTCAGCCTCTCCTACCCATCTTCTGCCTAACATCACCACCATGCCAGTCCCATCCCCCCCACCTATTGTATACCTTGTTCCCCAACCTATTAGATTGTAAGCCCGCCCGGGCAGGGTCCTCTACTTCTTCTGTGTCATTACCTGTACCAGTGTGTTATATTGTGTTGTATCTCCACTCTAATGTATTGTACAGAGCTACGTAATATGCTATATAAATGCTATATAAATAAATGTTAATAATAATAATAATAATAATAATACTGTGTGTTTGGGATGCGCTAGTGTTAACGTATCCAAAAATGCAGCACGTTAGGCTACGATTTTACTGTGCATTAGCATACACTAGCATTAACCAGTCCAAAACAACACAGCAAGCATTAGCGCCGAATTATCGACACACTTTTTTAAGCACTTTAACACTTTGGCAAACCCGTCAACAATGCAGACCTTATTGATGTGCTCAATGCATTCTTTATGGGCTCATACCTGTTGGTTTGCTTTATGTAAAATGTGGGGATTTTGAAGCAGTGTATACATAGCCTCGTGTTTTTACACAGCTCAATGCGTTCTCATTGGCCGTATGAACACGCTCATACTTGCGGTTTTGTTGTGCCAATGTCCATGAGGAGCACCATGCTGATTTTTAAGTGACACACTACTTGTCACCGTGCCGTACCGTGATTTACGGTCATGTCCGATAACCCTGTCTTCCAGCAGGATTGATTGATCCCACTCGAAGACAGGGGTGGCTGCATTAGATATGCTCCAGATAGATGGCGTGAATGCACACAGTGGCCATCAATCTAGTCCATATCTATGTGTGTATGGGCACCTTTACTGTCACTACAATGGAAATATTAGCAAAGTGAGCAGTTTTCACAAGAAGGAAAATTCTTCCTACCACATAAAAACATATCCATCAGAGTCAAACTGATATGATATTCTCTCACTTCCTGTTCGGTCTACAGCACAGGAAGTTAAAGGTAAGTGTCCTAAGGAGACCCTGATGCTAAACACAATCTGATGGTTTAACCCTGGGTTCTCCATTCAGAATGAACGGTTAATGAGGTTAATAAAAAAAAAAAAAGCCAACTGTCCCCGAAACCTGGAACATCATCTAATATTGGATTTGCCATTCCTGTATAGATTTCACATGACATGCTGCTACCTGTAGTCCCCCTCCCAGCATGGACGTGGCCCACTGGTAAGCTGCTATACAGGTTTACGAGAACACAGTACAGCATAATAAGCCATAGCACATCCCCCGGACATGTTATCTGTCAGAACTTCTCACCCGTGCTGCGCTCCCGCCACCGCAGCTCCTCTTTTCAGCTGTCCCGCCGTGAGCTGTCGCCGTGACGTCATTACCGAGGGCCGCGGCTGGCGAACCGCCATATTGAGAAGGGCAGACGCAGCCTGGAAAATGTGACGTCATATGTGCTGTGCACTAGAATGAAACTTTACGAGGATACTAGTAATGAAGGAATTCAGAGATGCTTGTTATGAGGAAGATTTGTAGCTAGTAAAATACTTCTTGTGAAGTCCCTGACATGTCCAGGGTACAGCGGACTGATTCTTAGCAGTGTACCAGGCCACTTACATTTTTATTTTATATGGGCAGCAGGCCTAAAAAAATAACCAGATACAAATTTACTGTGGTATACCTTCACTTCATTAATGAATGCATTATTTGTATAAAATTCATTGTGAGATTTGAAACTTTAAAGGTGCCCATACATGCATAGATATGCGGTAGATTGATAGCCACTTCAAGCACCGTGCGAGTTCACAGCCATCTATCTAGCGCATATCTAATGCGACCACCCTGTCTTCAAGCAGGATCAATCAATCCCATTCAAAGACAGGGTTATCGGACATGACTGTAAATCACGGTCGTTGTCCATTGCTTGAATGGGGACCATGGATCGCCATGCAACGTATCGGCTGACCTCCATGACACAGCCGTGCTGCGCCTAGAGCTACTTCGATATCAGGAGATGACGTCATCAGGCTGCGCTTGAAGGCTGATCCATCTCACAGACATTGACCCATGTATGGCGGCCTTAACATATGCTTAAAGATAAAAGTCCAGCCCACACTGAAGTTTTGTTTTACATGACTTCCCTATGGGATATCTATGCTCTTCTGCAGGACAAAGCAACAGGTTTACTTTAAAATATAACTGAGTGTACATATCACTCTGCCTGTGTCACCTCACACGGCTCCTTTCACATCGATAAAACAGAATTTTTGGGAGTATCATTGAACACGACCAATACCTGACAAGTGTCAGCTAAGCTAGCCATACACGGCTTGATATGGCTATGAACAAAAAATCTTTGAAAAGTGATCGGAAATGTTGGTAAAATTTGATGGTACAAATATCTTACGGTTTTTAAGATCGCAATTAGGAACTTAATTATGGCAATAATGTTAGACTGGTGTACAATCAAAAATCGCACAACAAGATTGAATCTAAGATCGGTCATGCAAAAGTTGACCCGTGCATGGCTAGCGTTAATTATTCTGGTGTTAGCAAGTTACCTTTACAACATGACCCCTCCTGACTTCACCTTCTAACACTTCTGTTTATTAGCGTTCCAGATGACATACAGATTGGGATGCCTGATCCTCTTTGTACTATCAAAAAAGGGGATGGCATTAGAATGACAACTTTTGCTGGTACCGTGGCGCTCCTGGATATTTTTCAATTGCAAGCACTGGTAAGGATGATCATATTTCCACTATTACTCAGTCCATCTCCAATGTTTCAAGATCTTACAGTATTTGTATTCTTTGGCTTCAGTTAAGGACAGTGCCTAATTTGGTTTACAATCTTAAAGGTTGGGGAACAAAGTATACATTAGGTAGGGTGATTGGCAGGGTAAGAAAGGGTAATGAAGTTGGGAATGAGAAGATGGGTAGGCCACTAAAGAGGTGGGTTTTCAGGGCGTGTTAAAAGTAGGAGCAAGTCTAATGGGGAGAGGGAGATTAAGTTCCAGAGCGCCCTAGAGAAGTCTTGAAGCTGCACATGTGATGATATTATGAGTGGGGATGTCATAAGTAGGTCAGCAGAGGGGGTGGTTAGGGTGTATTTATGTACCAGGTTGGAAATATAAGTGGGTTTGCCAAATACATTTTTTTTATTTCTTGTCTGTTGAAGCTTTTCACTCTTCAATGACTAGACTTTAAAGCCTGCTTTATCGGCCAGAAATCATTGCCTGTTCACATGGTTTGTGTTTTATCAACCTAGATCGATCAAAATTGACCAGAAAATTGTGAAAAGTGATCGGACATGCCAAAAATTTTTGATTGAGTATACATCGAATGTATATCGACTGACTATTATTCTGGTTCAATTGAAATAATTAGCATACTTATACATCCTCTGGCAGATATTTTGGCGTGTTTACAATTGACTTTCTTCGATTATGCGTTTGAACCATGTCACATCGATTTTTTCATGTGAAAGGTATTCTGATCGTAGTTCGATCAATTGAACAAACATTAATCATAAATTACGATCGAATCTGACATCAATCATAGGGACATTGAAACATGTATGAGGGCCTTTACTGTATCTCCAGGAGGACAAAGTACTATTTTGCAATGTCCACCTTCTATCTAAATCAGAACAGGGAGCTGTTAAAGAACATCAATTTGAAGTTTAAGAAATAATAATTTCCCCATTATTTGTTTCTGGACGGAGCTGTGATCATAATTAAGAAACATAATTTGGCATTCTGCAATTAGCATTTATTGGTATATTTAAAGAGGATGTATACTTAAAATCTAAAAATATGTCAAATGAAAGTTTGACTTACCTCTGAGCTGGCATGATGGTGGCTTAAAGCTTCACAATCCTAAAAAAATGTGCTTGCTTTCCTGGAATTGTATGAGAGGTTCCCACCAAAGTCCTGGTACACACTCTCCTAATTTCTCCCCTGAATTACTGTAACATTATCCTCTCTGGTCTTCCTCTAACTAGACTGTAAGCTCTTCAGTCCATCATGAATTGTGCTGCTAGACTCATTTAATCCTCTTACCGCTGCTCATCTGCTGCTCCTCTCTGCAAATCTCTACACTGGCTTCCAATTGTCCAGAGGATCAAATTCAAAGTTCTTTGCCTTGCTTCTAAATCACTCCACGCCGCCTGTCCTCATTTGGAAAAAAAAGTATTGCTCTAGCATGTGTCGTTTTTGCATTAATTAAGTTCAAATCAAAATTTCAACTTTCTAAATTTCGACTTGACTTTGAACTTCATATATGCAAAAATTATTAGGCCATGTGTTAGGCCATGTCCCCACTTGGGAGATCGCTAGCACCCAGTGATCTCCAGCGGGCACCCACAATTAGAATCACTTCCACTTGCAGGCAGGAAGTGTGGGGGGGGGGACAAGACACCCTGCCTGATCGTGCCCATTGAGAGTGAATGGGCTTGGTTAAAATGACACAAGATTTTTAACCACACCCATTCATGTCTATGGCCGTGATCAGGGGCGATCTGCGGGGAGTGTCTGCGACCACCAGTGGGATGTGTGGATAGTACATGGCAGCGATCACCCGCGATCGTTGTGCCACGATTTATATTGCACTGTGCCACGGGTGATTGCTCATGTGGGGACAAGCCCATACAGCAATACATTTTTGTAGTATACCCTTAACATTTCTCTACATACCCTGAAAGTTTGGTGATGATATTATGTTTAGGGGCTTTGCAATTAATAAACAAGTCAAAATGGTCGAATTTTCTAAAACTAATTTCAATATTTCAAGTACTGAGGTCACGTCACAATGGCTTTTGGGTTCCAATGGTTCTGCAATGCAGCCTCACAATCAGTTTATTAATTTAAGAAAAATTGCAGCTTATATATGAACAGCGACAACCTATATATTTTTACCTGAAGTCAGAATCTCAGTGTCTGTGACAAACATTTTAGGGTCTAATATTATCATTTTCAGGTTTTATTTTCTCAGTTCACACGTTGTGGGATCAATTACTGCATTTATTCTCTCAAATTGTCACAATTACAGAAACAGTGTTTACCATCATCTTTGGCATTAAACAAAACAATGCTCCTTTAAATATTAAAATGACACCGGCCGAATGTAGAAAATTAAAGTTTTATTTGCAGATTGTCATCATAGTCAAGGGAAGCTCATGATTCCTCCTTCTCATCTCCATGTGTGATTATGTAACACAGTGACTTGTAATCAATATTCCCAGCCACATCAATGGGGGTCACAGCAAACATTTGTTCTACCTAAAGAAAGCATCAAAACGTTAAATTTCTGTAGTAAATATGACCCATGTACTCAGTATTCAGGGCAAATAGTCAATGGTGTGACCCCACCACCCCTTCTCAACAAAAACTATGATTTCTTTCACCAGAAAAAGTTGCAGCTTCTGCCCCACCCACCTCCAAAAGCTTCCGTTCATTGCTGCTTTTACCCTATATAATAATGTTCAAAAGCATTGCAATTCGTCAAGGTTAGAATGTAACTCTTGCTCCAAAACGAATGCATTTTAGTGCATGATGTGATGATGATATTATCTAATGATTGACCACCCATAATTTACATTGCAATAGATGAATTCCAAATTACTATATTTGTGAAATGTGTTGTTTTGTAAACCTAAATCTACATGGAGAGTGAATGAATGGTGCTGTTATTGCCCCCTCCCCCCATAGAATAAATGAATAGATAAGTAGGGGGTGATTGTGTTCTTGTTATCAATACCACTCCAATGCTTGCAGAGGCTCAGATATGGGCAGTTATCCAGGGTGGCATCGTGGTGGGGGTGACATCATACCAAAAACTATTTTCTTATTTTCAGCCGCCAATGTTGTTGCCCCTTACATTGAAAGAGAAGCTCAGGTAAGGGGGGATGGTGACTGAAAAAGGGGCAGAGCTGTGTTTTTGGGCACTTCTACCACCATGGGTAGGGGGTTTGGGGGGTGTTGGGTACCATAGGTGGAGACCTAGAAAGGCTAGGACCGCCCCAGAATGCTTGGTTATTTTTGAACATGAGCAGTGGCTGGGTAGTAGCAGCTGCCCATGTAGAATTAAGATTTGTTTAGACACGTAGATATTTTCTTCAATCAACGGCTAATTCGATTTTTTGTTGGTTCATTTATCGAATGTAACATTTGATTTTTTGTTCGTTCATTGCCCATATCGAATGAGAATACATTCAAAATTACAACAACAGATCCAAATTTACTAACATGTTCGATGACCTTTTGAACATTTTTTTGTTCGAATTGAACCGAATGTATCCATTGAACAAAAAAACAAAAAAATAGTTCTACACGTGTAAACCCACCTTTAGTGTTCACTGCTTTACTCCACATTGTTTCAAACACTGAGTACAGCGTCTCCATTGCGGTGCCGTCCATTTAATGTGCTCAGGCATGGCTTTTTGGCATCTTTGTTATGCTGATTAAAAGTCAGCACTCCCGCCGATGCAGCGTGAACACCCCCCCTCCCATAGCAGCCAACCAACTGCCTGCAAGTCTTGAGAAATCTGCCCACAAATCGGACGCCGCATGTGGACAAATGCCCTTAGACTAATATAAGGTCAGGTCCAATGCTGTATGTAAATAGGATATATTGTTGCTGATAGTGGGGAGTTTGATATAGTAGAAATGACTAACCTCATCTGCAGTGAACTTGTCTGCTTGTGTCATCAAGAGCTGTTTTAACCTGAAAAAAGAGGACATTTAAATTAAAATGACCCAAAATCAGAAAATAAAGATAGATACAATGAATTATAGAGGGTAAGTAATAAGAGCAACCAGTCTTGGTGGGAACAATAACTGCAGTCTCAGGATATGTTTTTATGCATTTGCTATTTGCTCTTTTGCTATAATTTGTTCTATGTTTTTTCACATTTACCGTACATGCTCGAGCATAAGTCAAGTATAAGCCAAGGTACCTAATTTTATTTACAACTGAAAAAACATATTGACTTGAGTATAAGCCAGGGGTGGGAAAAGCAAAGTCAGATAGTGGAGTTTTCTAAATGAGAAAAATATAGAGAAAGCACCATTGCCCCTGGGAATGAATCAAACGGGATTAAACTTAGTGCCACAACTTCAATAAAGTTAAGAGAACACAGGTGTTAATACAGGATGGATTTTCAAGGCAATTATTATGTTCAAACATGAAAATTGATTTCATGTAAAAAGTATTTTTTATCATCATTATTATTATTATTGGGACCAATACATGGAATGGAAACTTTTTTTCCATTAGTAACACCAGTAACAGTAATCTCCCACCAGATGGCAGTGTGGCACTGTTTGTGTACATAAAATCAGCTGGTGTCGCAAACACAACGGAGCTTCACAGAGGTTAGTGGACCCTGACTCGAGTATAAGCCAAGGGGAGCTTGGAGACTTGACCTTGATGGCAGTTTAAAGTCTTTTGATATTATTAATCTAAATCTAATTTTTTTAAGGTACAATGTAGGAGGATTACAGTATTTTGCTCTCTCTGTCCCCTACCCTGAGACAGATCAAACAGCTACTAGTCGTCACTCTCCCACCCAGCTTTGTCTGTGTGTGAGCGGGACTCAAGCTGCAGCTCTAACACACAGAGCCAGGCACTGTTTTATCAGCCAGTCTGGCTGATTATTCACTGCAGAGGAGAGATCTTCATGTGGGCGGATCTTTCCTCTGGCTCTGTGTTAACTGTGTGTGAGCTTGGCTGCTTGAGCCCAACTCACACACAGTACAGATTCCGATGGGAGAGATGCTGGTGGACAGCTGTCCTGCTCTGATGGTCAGAGCACGGAGCTCCGGCCAGCAGAGTAGGAAAAAGCCAAAATATTTTTTGGACATTAAATGCTCCAAAGCAAAATGAGTGTCCTATACATCTTAGCTTCTTATAAGCAGGAAATATGTTACATATTCAAATAGCAGGCTCTGTACACATAGTCCCCAGAAGAGCAAGATACTTATGTAAGAATCCAGTGACACCATTTCCTTGTAAGCAATTAGTATCTTTCTCCCTCTCAACAAGGGTGTAATAATATTTTGCAGGACTCCCCAATTGTGTGTATATTCTGTTTTGTGAAGAATAAATCACATTAACATTATAACTTCAACTTTTGGCCCAGGTAGTTTGTACAATATCGCATGCAGGTGATTCAACATGGTAGCATGTGAACATCTTGGATAAACTGTCAGACACAGGCCAAGGAAATGTTGGGTTAATTTATTCAGCATCATAAAAGTGTCACTGTGGGTGTCACCAAAGCATGGGTGACACGGCTGGTTAAACCAATAATAAGAGGGAGTGGACTTACTGCACAGCTGCATCATTTCATTTAAATTTTCAATGTTATATATCAGACTTGTTGTATTTATAATTTGATTGATAGTGAAGAATGTGATTTCAGTTAATTAACTGTATTTTACTCAAAGATTTGATTGATTGTTATGAATTCACTTAAAATTCACTTACTCATCCTTATGGACATTGCCAGTTGCATTTGGGTCTAGAAGTTTGAAAGCACTGAGTATAGAGTCTTCTGGGTCCGTTCCTGAAAAAAAGAAGAGTGCTTACATTTTGCAAATGTATTCTTCATAAAGGTGTGTAAGGTAATGATAGCATTTATAATTTTTTCATCTGTTGCTTACCGGTTGCGTGGTATCAAGCAATATCTTTTTAGTTTTTTTCATGCCTTCAGTATTCTTTATACCTGTTACATTAGCTACCATAGCTAGTGTGACAAGGTTTTGTTACGCTAGCATTTGGTTGCAATCACATCTTGGGTGACATGATGGATTTCTGAATGACTGCCATGCCATTGTTCCCTATGGTGAGGGATACAGTGGGGTGCCACTCGTTCATTCTCTCGTTATACCTCTTTGTAGAACTGTAGAGCACTAGTTTGTTCATTCTTCAGTTGTTGAAAACAAATGAACAATAATTTCCAGAGGCTAAAATCTAACCTCTGTATAGAAATCCCCATAATAAGAAGTAAACCTGCAATAGAATGTACTTTTCTGTAAGTGATCTATTGTTGCTCACCATTAAGCTTTTCTCCAAATAGAGTCAGAAATACAGTAAAGTTGATTGGCCCTTTTCCTTCCTTTAGCATTTCATCCAACTCATCCTCATTCACATTAATCTTTCCTGTGAGAGAGAAACAGTTGTAATCAATAGGGATGGAGATGTAGAATAGTCAGCATCATTGTAACATTCCTTTGGACAGTATGGGGTGAGGCAAGTTTTCCAATTCTATTGTTAATAAGAGTGGACAAGACATGTTTATTATCTAATGAAATATTATAACAGTTACACATAACTGGCAGCTTTGTGTGGATGTTTTATCACTTAAACAAATATAACCAACATTTTATACAGTTAACATACGTGTAGTAACTTACCTAGCTGCATGTAGGTCTCCTTGAGGTCAGACTTGCTTATTATGCCATCACGGTTTTGGTCTATGCAGCTAAATGCCTATATGTAATGAAAAACCATTGGTTTAGTTTAATTGAACATCGGGCATTAAAGAAATACCTGACACAATGTTTTTTGGGGGTCAGAACTAATTTAACCTTAATGTGATTACACCCTCTAAACAGCATTGACTTCATGATACTTAATTTTATTTTTTATTTTTGTTTTTCTTCCAACCTGTTGTCTGAAGAACCATGGAGCTCTGGATAACTAACTTCCATGTAGCACTACGGAGAAGGTAAGCTTTGCGGATTGGGTTCTGTAAACATAGCAATACCTTTGTGGGTAGAATATAGAACAGGGTTAGACAAACTTTTGGACTTATAGGCCACAATGGGTTTTTAAATTTGTGAGAGGGGGCAAGCAAGAGTCTGTAAGGGTGCCTAACATAGTTGTTCAAATGGGAATGTAAAAAAAAGACAATATATAAAAAAGTTAAATAAATAAATAGAGGCTTTTGGTAGTAAACCGAAACTCTATTTCAGGCAATCTCCACTTGCATTTTGCAGGGAATGAGTGGTGGGGTGCCAGGTGACATCAACAATATATATTCTCACCTCTTTAAATTCTTGGATCTGGGACTGCTCAAACATTGAGAAGACATTGGAAGAGCCTCGTTGGGCACGTTTTGCTGCTGCTTTGCCACGTGTCACTGCTTTTCTGCTGGCCTAGATAGCATGAATAAAAGTGTAAGAAAACTCCAAGCAGAACTGTTTTACAATGCTTATGTTATAAGCCATGAAACAAAAATTGAAGGGTTCAACTGAGACACATGACCCAAGGCAAGGATGACATTTTTGGTGCAGTATATCCTGTTAAGCTTGGTCAAGCATCAAAGTCATTTTTAGTTTGTCCTTGAGGTCTGTCCTAATTTCACCAGGTCATAGCACAGCTATACTGATATTGCAATGCCCTTTAAAACAAGGCTGAATGACCCCAATAGTCAGATAGTTCAGGTATCTTAAAAAAAATAAGAAAAAAATTAAGATGCTAGCTTGCCACCACATTGCAGGAACACAAAGCTATAGTAAGCATTAAATATTTGTTGTTAATAGTTGTTGCTTTTAGGGAGCCTTTTTAAAGTGTTTTTTGTTTTGTTTTTAGGCATACATGGTCCCATTTAAGTCCTTATATATACTTTAAAATACAAAACAAAAGTCCTTTCCATGTACACCTTGCATTAAAAAACCTAGAATTTGTTATTTTTGTTTTGCTTGTTGGATTTGGGTCATGGTAGCTATTATTATTATGTAAATATATAAAATGCTTAAGGTAGCCATACAAAACCCAATCTTCACCCGATTTTTCATCTGATCGACCACCGTGCATGCTCAGCCGAAAATCGGATCGGCCCACCTGGTGAGATCGACCATGAATCTTCCGCATGTCGGATCGTAACAACACACAGTGTGATTGATTCAAAACCGAGCGATTTCTTTACGGTTTACGGTACATGCGCCATAGTACAATCACTTAGAAATCCATCCAAATAGGTAAAAAAATCTGTCTTACTTGCACTACTAAAATTTACCAACATGTCTGATCACTGCTCGAACAATCTTTTCGTTAATTGAATAGAAATATCGAAACGTGTATAGCTACCTTAAGGTTAAAATTCTACTTCAAGTAGTGCCATACAAAACTATACAATTGTCGGTCACCCATCATTCACTCAGGCCCTCTCACTCTCTCCTCTGTCGAAAAAGAGCATTCTAGGTCAGTATTTGAGTCTTCGCCATCAACTCCCAACTGTCCTAGGTGAGCCATTTACTGGAAAGGCTGCTGTTTTCTTTTTGTTTGGTAACCCTTACTTGATATAATGTTGACAGTGTTTTGGTTCATAAAAGGTACAATGGAAAACAGTACCCTGACCAATATTGTTCACCTAACCCTTTTGCTAAACTTACAATAAACTTTAAGTACCAATGGAAAACCTTCTTCCTGCCAATAACCCTCTTCAGTGAAAATTTAAAAACATAAAGGGTACCAAAAAAAAAATATGGAAGCTTTTTCACTTCCGAGTGACATCAGTAACTTGACCTCTTAGCTGCGTTCTGTGCATTTGAAATCCCAAAAATGTTCTCCAACATGGGTTGAGGTTTATTTTCAGGTTATTTAAGTTTCAAGCTACCCAGGGGGGCATTGTTATTACCTATACATTTCTTTTTTGCTTTTTTTGTGAAATTTTTATAATCTTCAAATTTTCTTTAGCAGCTTACTTTGGAAAACAAAATATTTTCTGTATGTAAAATCTCCGATACTGATAAAAGACTGGTAGCCATTACCATACATGTGAAGCACCATTTGGGAAAAAATATTGTTTTTTAACAACTAACAACTATTTTTTTTCTGATCAGCATTAAGGGTAATTTCTTTAAATCCAACCTATACATAACACACGCTGCTCACTTACCATGTCTACGGTCTTCTTGCTGTCTTCTGACCCTTAGCTTGCAGACCACCAATGTTTTATACTGCTCTTTATCTGAGCTTCAGCTAAAATAGCTGCATGTCTGAGGAAGAGGACCAAAGATGGCTGGGCAGAGCTGGGGAAGATAAGAGCTTAAGTGTTCAAATTCCAAACCATCCACTGATACAATCCCTTACTGATGTCCTATAGTACATAGAAAGCCCCTGAATATTTTTTACTTGCATATCATACCTCCTCACATGGCCTTCTCCGATGTCATATTACATTTAATAACAGAATCTCCCTGAATATTATAATAATGTGCCATACTTATTTTTGTATCCTAATTCTTTTGGAAGGGCACCTTTTAATATCTGTTTCCTGCCATAAATACTTGGTGGCTTTTATCATAGGAGCACCTGACACGGCATCTTTTTTCCCCTCATATTTTGCAGACACAACTATATTGAAACTGGGTTTGTATGTGATGCTATTTGTATCTAACCCCAAACTAGTGTTTTCATTCTTTTTAAACTGTAGGGTGGATTGAGTGACTCTGGTATGAATACACACAGGTAGAAAGCAATAATAAACATTAGTGGTAGCTCCTATGTCAAGGAGGTATTTCCTTTCAGATAGGCCTCTATTAAACACTATGACGTTCACATTCCCTTCATAATTGAGAGCTTTTACTCAATACATTTCTGAAATAAACTTACCATATATACTCGAGTTTAAGTCATATTTTCCAGCACTTAAAATGTTCTGAAAAAAATGTAATCTGGTTTATGTCATGAGATAACATGTGGAATTTTGGGGGCTAATTTTGTGGTGAGTTAATTACACACACACATCATATACACACGAAACACACACACGCTACTTACTTATAACATAGAATAAGAGAGGGTATGGGGCACTGTGTGCAATCAGAAGAGAGTTGAAGAAAACTGACAGCATTGAGAGCCAATAGGCTGCAGTTCTCTCCTCTAATAGCTTGTGCTGGCTAATAGCTTGCATACCCACAGAGAGGGCTCCAAGTGCCACCACTGGCACACATACCATAGGTTCGCCATCACTGTGCTAGAGTATTACTTTTTTGTAATGTTTCCAAAAACCTTCCCTATATCTAAAAAAAATTGGTAATGATATTATATTGCTTTGTGATTTTAGTCAGATAATTTCACTACAATCTCTTATAATGACATCCAAAAAGAATTAGCTGTGTGTTTCTGTGCTTTAGCAGCTGCATTTCCCATCCTAGGCTTTTATGCAAGTATTTAAGTTTTTCCAGGTTTGAAAAAAATACATTTAGATACCTTGGCTTATATTTGTGCTGGCTTGTATGGCTCAAGCAGGGCATCTAGGGTCAATGCAGGGTACAGAGATTTCCATAGGATGCAAGTAAAATGCAGGTTTTTTTTGCTGGTAATGAATGCAGATAGCAGCCGCAGTTGCGTAACCGCTTTCATGACGGTTATAGGCAAAAACTGCAATCGCAGCGTGGATAGTAGTGTTGAGCTCGAATATTCGAATTGCGAATATATTATAATAGTCGGTGAATATCGGCTATTCGAGAATTCAGCAAATTTCGCGAATATGGCAGCGAATATTCGTGATATTCGCCATTGGGATGCTTATGGGCATGGATTGCCAATATATATTCGCAATGCGAAAATGAATAGCCATTCATTTTGAAGGTAATTGCGAGGTGATTATAATTGCGAATCTAGTTTCGCGAATATAAAATCGAATATTAGTAGAATTATTTGCAAAATATCTAATGTTGCCTATGCCTCTCATCACTAGTGGATAGTGTGAAAGGGCCTTTAAGAAGGAGTTTTAGGACTGCCACTTATAAAGTGCCTCTTATCAGTCCTCTTATTTTCCTCTTTTTCCCCAGAATAGTGAAATACATTTTGCTGCAGCACCAGCACTCTCAGGTTATGTTCCCACCTGGCAATTCTAATCGTGGCGCGGAGCTGCGGGAGATCTCACGATAAGAATCCCGGCTGAGTGATTGAAGCCAATTTTTAACTGCACCCGGCCCCGTGGCTGATCGCCTATATGGGAACATAGCCTCAACCATGTGTTGTTCAGCCAGTAAGGCAGCAGTCTGTGTGCTGTGCATACAGTGTGCAGGTGTTCGGGTGCGTTTAAAAAGGGCCCCATGTTAAGCATAGTGGACAAATTTTTCCGCACAATTAACTTAAAGGATACATTTTTAAAGTTGATCATTTGAAAACGATTCCTCCTTTTGATCGTTCGACCAAAGGTCATGGAAATATAACATAAAATGGATTGAACAGTGATCTGACATGTTGATAAATTTCAGCTGATCGTAGAAGTATCTGACGGGTTGTCTTGGAATCACGATCGATTTTGTATACAATGGTTCTATGGAGCATGTACACAGGGCTAAGGGAAGCAATCTATTGGTTTTGAACACAGTGTGTGATAATACTATTGATCTATGTCGAATCTAAGATAGATCAAGCAAACATTGATGGCATGTATGGCTCACAAAAAATCTATGCTCATCTGAACAACCCTCATCTCTAGGCCAACTTCAAGCATGAAGGAACACTGTAGTATGGTATGTGGCCCTATCAAGGAGTTATGTGCTGAAATATATATTATACCAGTGGTTCCCAAACTTTCCTTGTAGGGCTCCCCCTCCCTATTCAAACAAAGGGTTAAGAACGAGGGCCAGCAGCCCTCTGGAATACTTTCGC
>CM070034.1:112563090-112580314 GCA_036250615.1 Ptychadena robeensis
CAAAGTTACAACAGAGCTACAGAGCGTGTGTTCTCTGTTAGTAGCATCCTGTAGCCATGGCAACACTGCTCTCTGCTACAATGTATCTTAGTCAGCGCTGGCAGCTTCAGGCAGCAAGATACAGTAACCGGCTCGCACAGATACAGTAACGGCTCCCAGAGATGGTCCCCTGCACCCCCCCAGCCTGCGGCACCCGGCGTATAAGACGACCCCCGACTTTGGGGAGGATTTTAAGGTACTGAAAAGTCGTCTTATACGCCGGCATATATGGTAAGTATATTTTTTTAGGTTTTTGAGCTATTGGGGCATGTTTAGAAAAAAGTAAAAATGAAATGACATTTTTTTGGTGTTTTTTTATTTTTGAGTTTAGGTGCGCTTAAAGTTACCGTATTTATTCGAGTATAATGTGCAAAATTTTATACCAAAAAAAGAAGTCAAAGTTTGGGTGCGCGTTATACACGAGGGCTGGGGTGGCGGCCGGTGTAACGCCAAATTCTGCTCCCTTGCCGAGATCTGCTCGGAAGAATCCTCCGTCTGCATTTGTCATGTCATGTGCATGCTACAGGGGGAGCGGAGGGCAAGAAGACCGGGGGAACATGGACTTAGCAGCCGCCGTGGGCGAGTTTTGCGGCCACTGCTGTTGAAGGGACCCGGGGAGCACAGCTCCATGGACATCAGGGGGTCATGGAGACAGCAGCAGCCAAACAAAATTTTATACAGATTTTTCATCGAAAATTTGGGGTGCGCATTATACACAAGTGCGCATTATACTCAAATAAATACGGTAATTGCAAAGCCTCCAAACAAAGTATTTTGACCAGAATTGTTAAAGATGTAGGAAAGGGTTGCGGGAACATAAAGTCATTGTTCAAGTCATTGTGCTTCTGTGCCTTAGCTGCTGCATTTTCGACCCTTGACTATACTCATTCAGTTTTTCCAGGCTTGTAAGATTAGGTACCTAAGCTTATACTTGGATCAACTTATACTCGAGTATATATGGTATGTAAAGTTTCAAGGCCTAAAGCACAGATTATAGTCCATTAACTTATTAGTCATTGGCATAATCTCGGTCTAGGCACTATTAGCAAGAAGTTTGCATGTTCTCCCTGTGTCTGCATGGGTTTCCTCTGGGTGCTTCGGTTTCCTCCCACACTCTAAAGACATGATGATAGGTCAATTAGCTTCCCTTTAAAAAAAATTCTATGTTAGCTACCATTGATTTTGCCGGCAATCGACCACAGTGCAGTGACATCACCACGCAGCTTGCGGTCATCGGCAACACAAGCGGAATCGTGGGACTCGCCACTAAAGGTAGCCATACACGGGTCGATTTTTCACTCGATTTTTGACCGATCGATCACTGTGCGCGTTCACGAGATCGATCGGCCCACCCTAAACAATCGACCAAACAAAATCAGAATCAACTAAAAATCAGGTCGGACATTGAACCGACATGCTGTTTTTTTTTGGTTGATCGTTTGGCGATCAACGGAGTACGTTGGTGGGTCCATAGCCCTATGCAGCAGCCTTTCGTTGGATTTGGTGGAATCAGCCATTTTGGAGGTTGGCTCATGTCCAAATCGGCTACAAATCGGATTCCCAAGGTGGTGTTGCATTGACTCCTGATCCGATCAATTCCTGATCGCCTGGGAAGACCGGATCGGGAATTGATCGGTCACAAATCGGCCCGTGTATGGCTACCTTAACACAGATTTCCATGGGATTCTTTGAATGGGGATCAAAGTATTTACCCTCCTGGCGGGTCCCTGTGAGATCCGTTCCCTGAACAATGTCGACCCTTTTGGGTCGACCGCTCAATGCGCGGCTTATAATCAACCAGTTTGCCACAGATCACAACGTGTATGACCAGGTTTTAGACTGTGACAGCAAAATATACACCACTATAGTAGGGACATTATATTGCAACCCCCTCTGAAATACAGTTAGAGATAGGACCATATATGCTCTGTAAAGCACTGCGTAATATGTCTGCTCTATATAAATACAGGATAATAATAATTAACTGCGTGATCAAACTAGATGGTGCCAGGACCTATATTGCCTCAGTGGTTGCAACCCTTTTGAATCAAGCTTGTGCAAAAAAAATTTATGGATAAATGAAGCTTTTAAGGGCCCTTTCACACTAAATTTGTTTTTTTAAATGAGTTAACGCATATACAAAAATTAATGTGTTTTGCACATTATACATCTGAGCTTGCGTTTTTGAACAAAGCATCAAAAATGTGTGCAGCAGGGTGTTATAAAAAAACCCATGGGCTGCGTTTTGCAGTACATGTGAAAACTAAGCGCACGTTTACAAAAACGCAATGAAGCACGTATAGTGTGAAAGGGCCCTCAGTTATCTGGATTTGCACTGTGCATCGCTACCATTTTCAAAATGCTTAATTTATTTAAATATTTTCACACTGCTTAGTTATTAACTCTGAATGTCACCTAAATCCTATATAATTATTCGGTTATACTATATATAATATATATGAGAAGATGATAGTGTTCAGGCATTGGATGGTTGTAGATACATGATAACAGAAATCCTGTCTGCAGTCATTTCCAAGTGCATGCCTTTGCCTGAGCTATTTACATCACAACTATAATTATTTGGAGGGGGAACTAGACCCAAGGTGTGGCCAACCCCGATGAACTTTTAAGGTGCATGTTGAGTCAAATATGCAGTTCCAGTTGAGGGAGTGACGTTATACCTTTATTATAACAACATGATACAGTCGATACAAAATTGATCTATAATTGATTAAACATATCTAAAACCATTTGTTAATACAATCAGACTGAGGGTTGTATTAACTGATTGTATTAACAAATGGTTTTAGATATGTTTAATCAATTATAGATAAATTTTGTATAACATGTTGTTATATTAAAGGTATAACGTCACTCCCTCAACTGGAACTGCATATTTGACTCAACATTCACCTTAAAAGTCCATCTGGGTTGGCCACCCCTTGGGTCTAGTTCCCCCCTCCAAATAATTATAGTAATGAATTGGGTGTGGTGAATCCGGCTACTGATAGGTCCCCTCCAATACCTCTTTTACAACTATTTACATCACAATTTTTATTCTTTATAACCATTTATCCATTTTTGGAAGCTGCATGAATGCATAGAGATAGCTGTATTCCATTATTTCCTGACGGGTGGTCTTCATAAGATTCTGAAAGAAAGTTTCTGAGACCTCCATTGTCTGTAAACAGCTTTCTCCAATGAAGATGGACCCACTGTAAGCAAATTACCTGAGAATTTCCACAGGGGGGAGACTTTTATAGAGAAGTCAGTAAGTCATACCACAGAAACAAACTGATATTTCATTATCTGCAAGCATTAGCCACATGTTTCCCATTTATCATAAGGTAAAGGACCATTTGTATTGGGAGTCTATAGACATGGCCAATGAATGAAGCTGCAGAATTCTGAAATGTTGCTGAAATAATTTTTTGTTGGAAAAACACTTCAAATTCCATGTCTGGTGTTGATGAATGAAACATTGATAAATGTTAGTCACTTCAGATGTGGTTTTCTCAATCTAGTAGGACTAGTTACCACAACCTTGTTCTCCACATTTACTGAATGGCCACTTAAGCTGGAAACAAAACTCTGTTCTGTGACAGTTCATTAGCCTTCCTTTATATTTATAAGTCACTTTAATAGAGACTTTCCGGTATTGGCTCTGATGAACAGGTTTGTGGAATCTTGGTAGATCTTGTCTGGTGGTAGGGAAACAGGCATCCAAGCAGAGAGAGCGCTACAATGGCTAATGTCCAATGAGACAAGCCATTTTATAAGCCACTGCGGAAACCAGAGCAGCTCCTCTACCACTGCCTTCCTCTGACTGAATGAAGGTGATATCACAACATGGGGACAACTTACGAACTGTAGCATGGAACATGTCTTTGAAACTGGAAGAGAGGAAATACTATGGTGTTAGCATGCGTCATCACAAAATATAATCTTTCAAGGATAGTGCACAGTTAACTACTATAGCTATATATGGCTTTGTACTTGGTAAAAAGGCTAGGGTGCATGTTGATAAGCCTACACTTTAGTAAACAAAATGGCACCAATTGTATCTTATCTATCAAATATTTTTTAGTATAAGAACAAATGTAATCTTACCTTGGGTGGAGCTTGTAAACAGACCCATCCACTCCCACTGTGATTTTCAGAATGTCGTCTCCTCGGTTTTTATGCATGCGGTTGAGAACACCAGCTAGACCGCAACCACACATGGCAGCTGCTCGTGTGGATACACTCTCACACGCCAAGCGCACAGCCTGACAATCTGCCATCGTGGGCTGCATGCCCAATGTACGCAGGATGTTACAGGTCTGTCTGAAATCTGATGAATCTCTGGGAGAATATAATGAGAATTAAACATTATTTTTAACAAAAGAACATCAAAAGATAAAATAGAAGATATGTAAATGATATTCATACCCAATATACACATAATATTACCAATTTTACAGAAGAAAGGTACTGCCCTACAATTGTCAGTAACATACCACACTTTAATGCAAACCAATCAATATGATAAGCTGATGTATTTTTTAGTGACAGACAGGATAATTTCACCTAAAAGTAATGATTGATCTGCTTATTACACTAACCATGTGGTTCCCAAATATGGTTAGCCTTGTAAATGTAAATGTAAATGCTCTTGCAACAGTGGTGCTGTGTCCCCAATGGGGTTTGTAAGGCTGTAAGGTTCTCCAGGGTGTCTTGGAGAAGCCTTGTTAGCAGCAGCCTGTAGGAACAAGCCCCAGCTAGCAACATATGAGATCCCATACCTGGGCATAGGATAGGTTGTGGCACAACCCCAGAGGGAGATAGCTATGCAGACAAGTCAGATATTACGCCCCCTGGACTACCTCAAAATGGAGAACTGCAGTTTTTTCTATATGGGGGACATTCAAGGTCCTGTTTAGCCCTCATCTGTTACTCAGGCCATCCAGGATGAAGGCCAGACATGTCTCATTGTGCATCTGAGGTGTATGTGCGCTGCAAAAATTTAGTAAAGATAGCTAAGGTCAGAAATTCAATATGTCAGTAAGCATCCTCCAAGGGGCCCCAATACCCATGACTGAGGAGAACCTACCATCCCTAGTGAAGGGTCTGATTGTGACAAACAATATGTAAATAGTATATTTGTTTACAACCAGTGTTTAAAGCCACAATTGACACAAGAAATAAAAAAAAAATCATATTTGTGTCTACATTATAGTCCTATTGCTAGCTATACAATATCCACTATAAGGAGGTAATGCCCTTACCCTTCTATTTGAGAAACATACTGTGTTTCAAAACTTCCCCTTGTCTTCAGTTTTTCGGAGGCCTCTCCACCAAACACCAGATTTTCATTCACCATCTTCATCAGGACCAGCCTGACTAGCTCCCCCATGTACTTTCCACCAATCATCTTTTCATAGCTGTACAATGTAAGAAAACATAGTTGAATGCCACATTATTGTGTAACACTTGGAACATTGAGGGATATGATTGTACATATGAACTGTCGTGCAATTGAATTGGCTGATCAACTATTGTTTTGATTCAAGCCTTTTTCACTTCTTCCTTACCTATTCATCTTTTTATCTATGTAACAAATAAAACGTGACAATTTTCGATATCTAAGTTTGTCTGTACATTTATCCTTGTGGTTGGTACCTCTGATCTGGGTCACACCTAAATCCTCAAAAATCTGGGACCAGGGCAGTCCCAAGACTCCTTCTGCTTATGGAGTCACGGTAAAATGAATACCACATTGACTGCACCATGAGTTACTGCCTAGACCCCCCAACAGTTTCAATCCCTAATTATTGTGCTTTTCTCTTAAATCCATCATGTTAGCCTACACTTCCTCATTCAATAAGCCAATGGTGATGAAAAACAAAGATGTTTTGCATGCTTACAGTTGCTGACCAGGATTAAGTGAGCCTTCATCTATAACACGATCATATTCCAGACGGAAATCTTCCAGTTCTCCTGAGTCCCCAAATGCTCCCCATTCTGTGTTGATGCACATGCGCCCTTCCTCTCCTTCCACAAGCTCCACATTGCACATTTCTTCCATGTAGCATGCATTGCATCCAGTGCCTGTATGTTCAGAAAGGGAATTCATTTAGGTTAACAATCTATACTATTTAAGTATTCACAGCATGTCTTGTGTAATTGCAAACTACAGTGGACACTTGACTTATAAACTCAATTTGTTCTCAAGGGTTGTTTGTAAGTCTTTTGCCTTATAAAACAATGGAAAGACCCATAATGTATTCTTAACCTCCCTAGCGCTCTGCTGAGATCCAAATTTCTGTTCCAAAGTGCACCATAGACTTTAATGGAATTTTCTTATGTTTTTTATGTACCTCTCCAAAATATGCCCAAGGGTTTAGTTAGGGTCTAATTACACAAAAATCTGGTCAAACAGATACATAAAATAAAAGGGTGGATATGAAGATGTCTATTGTAATTAATAGAGATGGTCAAATTTGTTTTACTTGCTGAATTTGTGGCCCCTAAACACAACTTCATTACCAAAAGAGATATAGAGAACAGTTGGGGGAATACTACAAAAAAAAAGTATTAGGGCCATTTCACACTACATGTGTACGTTTTTTTACCACACGCATTTTTACATAGACAACCTATGTTACCATTCATACTGCATGCGTTGCGTTTTTAAAAACTCACTGCTGTATGCATTTTTGAATAATTTTTCATAGATTTGTTCAAAAATGCAACATAGTGTGAAATGACCCTGACTCTAGCATGTGCAGTTTTTGCATAAATTAAATTAAAATGTAAGTGGGAAATTCAACTTAAGTGCTAAAGAAATACTTTCTTTTTTGTAATATTCCTCCAACCCTTCTCTACATCTCCAGTAATTTGAGGGATGATATCATGTTCAGAGGCTTTGTGATTAACTCATAAAATCAAACATCGGGGAGACCTGAACGTTAAATCAGGTGAGTATTTTTCAATACATTGCATTGAATAGTGTTTTCAGGGGAGACAGGGGATTGGTCTGCTTCCATACACTACTGACACCGGGCAAGGTGAGTTGGCGCTGCGATCTCCGGTGGACGAACTCAGTTTGTCTAGTGCATTTTTAGCAAGTTCAGACTAGACGACCTGGGTTTGTCTCAACCGCTAGGGAGGATAATAAAACCAAACACCCCTTACCAAACCTTTTCATAATAAATTCATAAAAAACACATAAGCGTTGTATAATATGTGTTATTTACCAGAAACACCAATTATTGTCCTGGTGTGCTCACCAAAATGGTAAAATGTGCCTAGCTTACAAGAAAATTTTGGGTTTCAGAAAGAGAGGATAAGATGGAAGGTGGTTATTGTTGGGAAGGAGAGTTCTCTTCCTTAAGGACATCAGGGATCCGCCTCTCTAGTGTCCTTTCTCTCCTTGGAAAAGTCTATAGACTTTTGTAGATTGGTGAGATGGTCCATTATGACATTTTTACTTGGTCACATGATCACCACTCTCATATTTTATTCACAAGTTCCTTTTTTTAATTGTGATTACTTTCTTCACCTTCTATTTTTTCTTTTTGTCTTTCTAGTAATTTGGGTTGTTTTTTTTTGGTGCAACATACATATCTGGGCTCAAAATGCAGCTTACAAATGCTGTTCTACCATCCCGGGTCTTGGTTTTCAACCACAAAAGTGGATACACATTTTGACCTTGGGTGTAATTCATTAAATTTAACTCAAGATGATCTTAACTCAAGCCAGTTGTAACTGATGGGTCCTCTATAATGCAGTTTATGTTGAGCTGATTATGTCACAGCATACAACCAACTACCACCTTTGATGACTTTTCTTAAAAATAGAGGCAGTGCTTATATACATTCTAATAGTGTACACCTTAAAACTTGTGTATGCATGTTCTATTTACTGTATTAATTATTTAAAGCAAAAAATGACATTGCCATTATTAAAATATATTTTATTTTTGTTTAACAATTATTGTTAGTGCATGCATCATAGCCGTCACAATTTACCCTATAGCCATTAAAACATAAAGCAAGGATCTAAAAAGCTGCATTAAAATATATACTGGTATATTTAATAGACAACTGATCGATGAACATAATATAAAAGCATTGTAATTTCCTGTTATTTAATAGAATCATTAAGTCGTGCAGCTCAACTGTATGCCTCCCTCTAACATAAAACTGCAATTGAACAATGAAAAAAAAGTTTCCATGAGTTTTACATTATGAGTGTAGACTTACCCACTATCAAGCCAACTTCACAGTAGTGATCTTCATAGTAACAAGAGATCATTGTAGCAACAGTGTCATTCACCATGGCAACAACATCCATCTCAAAATCCTAGAGAAAGTACAGTAAAAGGGAGATTTAATGAAACTTACCATAAAACAAACAATTATTGACCATTATTTCTAGAGTTGATGGAAATGAATAAAATTCTACTTAAATTTCGAGTTTCCCAATCGAATTACGATTCGACTGAGAAATTTCGTCTTTTTTCAAGTCGAAATTTCTAATGTCGAAAATTCGCATAATGCAGAAAATTCGCATAGAACACTAAAAAAATTAGCATAAGGTCTACAATTTCCATAAGGTCAAAAATTCATATAAGGTGGAACATTTCAGCAAATTTGGTATTTGCTGTATGAGCTTCAGCTGTAATAGAAGAATCAGTGTACTGAGAGAGCTGAGACTGCAAACAGGTATGTCACCATAAATCATCCCCAGACACCAGATCACACATGGAGCGGTGATGCTGAAGCACTTTACACAAGAATATACAGTTGTATATGAGAAGAGAATTATAATTTTTATAGATATCATCATATATAATATAAAAAGCCGTTGTTTGATCACAGAACGATCCCCACAATTGCACACAATGATCGGGTGTTTGGGAATCAAGCAAAAAAAATGACCTGTGTATGACCAGCTTAAGTTTTAATAAACCATGACTTTTTTCCCTTACCAAAGTCAGGGGAAGGCAAGCGTATTGGACCAAAGAGCCAAATTGCAACATTGCAATGCTAAAAAAATATGGGTTGAGAGCCTGGGGGGGGGGGGTTGCTGTAAAAAATGACTATCAAGTAAATAGGGATTTGTTAAAACATAGAATAACAATATTAATTATTCACTCACTGTAAGAAGGAATGGAAATGTTGTCACTCACTGTCAGAAGAAATGGCAATGTTGTCACTCACTGTCAGAAGGAATGGCAATGATGTTACTCACTGTAAGAAGGATGGCAATTTTGTCACTCACTGTCAGAAGGTATGGCAATGGTGTTACTCACTATTAGAAGGAATGGCAATGGTGTCACTCACTGTAAGGAGGATGACAATGGTGTCATTCACTGTTAGAAGGAATGGCAATGTTGTCACTCACTGTCAGAAGTATGGCAATGTTGTCACTCACTGTCAGAAGGAATGGCAATGGTGTCACTCACTGTTAGAAGGAATGTCAATGTTGTCACTTACTGTAAGGAGGATGGCAATGGTGTCACTGTAAAAAGGAATGGCAATCAGACGGCACTAACAGGTAATTGTTGGGGGCCAGGTTGATGAGCCAGTCAGGCAGAAGGGCAAAATAGTCCACTTCACTGGCTCTGCTGCAGGGGGGGGGGGGGGGGGGGGGGGTTGCTGCAAAGACATAGGGGAAAAAATGTAAAATGGGTGTTAAAACCTAGCTCTAGCAGGAAGAGCCAGACAGGAGGGGCTAGAGAACCAAATATGGCTTGGGAGCCCCACTTTGCCGACCCCTGCCCTAGGTAATGAGTAGTGTTGAGCTTGAATATTAGAATTGCGAATATATTTGGCGAATATCGACTATTCGAGAATTCACAAAATTCGTGAATATGGTGGCGGATATTCACAATTTCGAACATTCGATATTCGTGAATGTAGAATCGGATATTAGTAGAATTATTCGCGAAATATCGCAAATTCGAATATTGCCTTTGCCGCTCATCACTAGTGATGAGTAGAGATGGTGGATTTTTTTTTGAAAATTCGACCAGTTCAAGTTCGTAAGTTGATTGTAAAGCCCCTGAGCAAGATATCTTTACCAAACTTGCTGGAGATGTAGAGAAGGGTTGGGGGTATATGACAAAAAAGAAAGTGTTGCTCTAACACAGAGTTTTTACATAAATTAAGTTCAAAGTCCAGTTAAAACATTTTGAGGTTCAATTTGAACCAATTTATACACAAACTTGACATGTTAGAGCAAAATGTATTGTTTTCAAATATTTCCCCAACCCTTCTCTACATTTCCAGCAAATTATGTGAGGATACCATTTTCAGGGGCTTTGCAATAAACTGACAAAGTTAGCTAGCACCATGCAAATTTTTGAAATGCAAATTTTTTCAAATAATTTTCCAATGCGAATTTTCCGATCACTCCCGAATGCGAAAATTTTCACATAACCTTTAAAATGGCGATACTCGCATGCGAAATAGCGGCACGACAAATCAAAACCAAAGTTCTTTTTTTCAGTCGAAATATCAGGCAGATTTTTGACTTTTTCGGCAAAAAGTCGACATTACCCAATCAAAATTCGACTATGCGAATTTCTACTTAAAAATTCGACCATCCCTTATTATTTCTACCTGTGAATAGTGTGATAAACGACAATATGTGTCAATATAACAACATATCATTATCACAGTATATAGCTTCATGGTAGCATTCATAGTAGCATATTTCCCATATGATTCATGGAGAGGAGCAGACATTTCCTGAACCGCCAATGAATGCCTAAATGTTCCACAAATCTAGAGATGATTGTAAAAATATAATATAAATAATAATATTTTGTGGGTAAAATATAATGTTGCCCACAATAAAATGCAACAGACCTTAAAATGCACCCAGGATTTTAGAAAGCAAATGAAAGAATAATTAACCCACAGAAAGGCACATTCCTGGCTCTTATCTATGCAATTCATGTGTGAATTCTAATGATCCTCTTACTAATTGTGCGCATACAAAATTGCAGTTGCAGTGAATATATTAGCTACTGTTCCCACTATTCATGCTCCAGATGTCCTTTTTTGTAAACATCACTATGCGACATCCAGGGACTGAGAGGGAATATGGGAACAGCAAGTAATATATTCACCTAACTTACATTTCTGACGTGCATACTAATTAGTGACTGATTTCAGGCTCTCAGCAGTGTCTCCTATCTCCGCTGTGACATTCTTTGACATGTACTCGTATGATAGTGCCACAAAGACACCACCGCACTGTGCTCGAGCAGGATTTATGGACATGTCCGTTACCCATTCGGCAGACCTGTCTTCGAGCTGGATCCATTAGTCCCGCTCGAAGATAGGGGTGGCCGCATTAGATGGCCACTGGATAGATGGCCGTGAGCGCGCACAGCGTGACATCAGTGCTCGAAATGCCCATCTTTTGAGCCGCTATTTTTTTTATCATGCCTACAATGCCATCTTATCATCTTCCCTGAGATATCACCTTAACGCCATATAGCTCTAATCATAGCATGTAATCAATACCTTACCTACATTAAACCTAAACTCCATGCTGGTTATAGTAATGTCTTTAAGTAAACTTCAGTTTTCTTAACCTCCCTAGCACACTGCTGAGGTCCAGATTTCTGTACCATAAGTGCACCATAGACTCTAATGGAATTTTGATTGTGTTGTAGGCATGTAACTTCCAAAAATCTGTCCGTACAAGGGTCTAATAGACATCCGGACTATAATAATGTTTGAAACACACAATTATTATAAAAAAAATGAAGATATGCCAATTTGCATATGAATATCCAGCGGGGGGGGGGCAAATTGGGACATTCATGTGCAAATTGAGATATTCGTATGCAAATTGGGACATTCATGTGCATTCATGTGCAGATTAGCTGGTAGAGGTGACACAGCCTTGCTTCAGATCGGGACAGCACAGAGCAGAGTGTGCAGCCAGGGAGCTTAGCTGGACGGCTCTATCTCGTCAGATGCAATACTGCATAAGCAAGTGCAGGATGAGATAGTGCCGTCAGAAGCGCTAGGGAGGTTAATTTAAGTTGCCTTACCACTGCAAAAGTTCTCTTATTTTACTAATAAATAGGGATTTTATTACTCTCTGACTCTATAGTCTGAAATATTTTCTGTTCACAAAAAATGTGAGAGCAAATAATTCTAAAATTGATGTATGAAGCAATAAAAGCTTGGTGAGTTTTAATACGTTTGAATGGAATCCTAGACCTGTTGGTATGTAAGTGGCAGAATATGAGTGTTAAAGAGTGATATTGTCCCTTACCCCTCGTCGCTTGATAGCATCTCTTAGAAGTCCAACCACATTGTTTCCTTCTGCTCCTGATGCTTTAAACCCTTTGGTCCAATTCAGGAGAATGCCCTGCATAAAAACAATGGTTACTATCATTAGTATCAATTTACTATATTTTTCGGACTATAAGACGCACCCAGTTTTTAGAACAGGCAAACCAGAAAAAAAATGTAATGTGTTTAAATGAATTAGGAAAAAAATCCCCTGCAGTACCCAATTTCAGTCAACAAAATGGTGTCACTAGAGAGCACACTTCAGGCATCACACAGGGGGGAGGGAGGGGGGGCCCAGAGTAATCTGCACTCATGTCTAACCTCTGCAGCTGTGTGTGTTCGGAAAACTGCCAGCACGAGTGCAGCTTTCCCCACACACACTCTGCAAATATAACTAATACAGTTCAGATGGGAGATCCAGCTTGCGATCCATTTGGCCATAAGACGCAGGAACTTTTTACCACTGATCTTGGGGTCGAAAACGTGCGTCTTATAGTCCAAATAATTCAGTCATTTAAATTCAGTCATTTAAATGATGAACCCATTGAAGATCAATGAATGTGTCATTTGTGAACATCTGTTGGAGTGATCCGTCAGCTTAAACACTGCGATGACATTAATGCAATGTAAGCCAACGCAAGTATGGGAGTGTTTACGCACCCATAGAAAATAAATTAAGTCCGTCACAAACGCATCCCTAACATATGGATTGTGTTTAATTGGATCCGTTAACGCAGCACATCCTTAACACATAGTGGAGCCGAAGCCTTATTCTAGACAGCATCAACCTAACCTACCTTCTCTGTGCCCAATTCTCCCTGGACCTACCCCACCTGTTCAAGTGTGCCAATAGATGTGAATTTAAATAAAAAATCATGTATTTATTATGACAGAGCTGTTATTAATGTCTATAATATCTGCTTAGAGTTTACCATTGCTTCACGTCCAAAAAAACATGTTCACAAAATACTGTGCAGTAATTGTAGCCTTTTTTAAAGACTTGTGGGATACATTCCAAGGTTTTGCTTGAGGGTTGAGCCATCAAAAATACATTATTTTATATTCTACATCTCTATTATTTATATAATTATTAATTTTCTTATGTTTTTTCAATAAATAGTGTTATTACCTTGTCAATATCTTCATGTCTGACAGGAAAGGAGAAGGTAAATCCAAGAGGAAGTTTCTTGTGCTTCATATTCTGTTGGTCCAGGTAATCAGAAATGCATTCAGCAATGTAATCAAATAGCTGGCGAGAGATAGAAAATGATTATAGTAACCTCTTTGTTGGTCACATGTTATGCAAACAAATTTTTATAATCCAGATATAGCTGAAAGTAAAACTACTAAACAACTTTTTACAATACTCTGAGGAATTACCAATTGCACTTATATCATTAACAGTCTTTTTATTTGTTGGGTGATTGAATAAGTAAAATTAAGTAAATGACAAGATATGTCTACCACATACAGTATAATGAAAAATACAGAACTCAGGTTCGGTGGTCCTTGTAAGGCATGGCAAAAGAGGGTAGAGCTACCCAATAAATGCCAAAGTTCCATCATTCCCAGTATTGTTGCTGCTTTCTAGGGTCCACCATACTCAGCTTTCCAGTGCCACTGGTGTCATTGATTTATTGATTTATCATTGATTCAAATTCTAATAACCTTAAGATGTCACCAACAACAAGCAATTTTCTTTGAAAGGCAGATATCATCGACAGGCAGATAATACCAATGACAGGCAGGTACGGATACCATGCTGATTTTAAGGAGAGGCAGATATTGCCAACTATAGGTAGATATAAAATGCCATGCAGATAATACCATAAATAAGCAGAAATTATTTAAAAAGGCAGATATTAATTATTTATGCAGGAAATAAAAATGGCAGGCAGATAATACTAATAACAGTCAGACCTAACTGATATACTGATAATGCCAACTATATGCAAGTATTAGCAATGATAGAGATATTTATGTAAAACAAATAATACCAGCAACAGGCAGATGTTACCAGTTTATGTCACAAAATGGTTGGGTTGGTTTTCAATCAGCACTATTTAGGAGTAACCTACTTCTCTGTGGAGCTTAAAACACTGAGATGAAAATTCAGTCCTTCAGGTTCAGTTTCCTATTATACCAGTGGTTCTTCTCAATCTTTTTAGAGCTGTGACCCCTGAAAGTGACCTCACAAAGTGTCACTTCCTGTATTTGGACCTCCCCTATTTTCCCACCCCACTTGTGCAAATGATGTGCACGGTGGGAAGTTAGGGGTGCATAACACCTCATCCCTCCTAAGGGGGGCTATTGCTCTCCCTCCTAATTTCCCACCCCTCTTGTGGGCATCTGCGCTGCTGCTTTTTAGGAACAGCTCTAATGCTTCCAGAGAACTTGGTGACCCCTGTTAAATGGTCGTTCGACCCCCAAGGGGGTACCAACCCACAGGTTGAGAACCACTGTATTATACCCATAACAATCATATGAGTTATAAGACTCCAATTTCTGCTGTGGTCTGTGCCCCAATTATTGCTATTGCCCTTTTCTGTTAGGGCATGGTATGAAGAGAAATTTCTCCTGTAGGGACAGACTGCAACACTTTTGAAACTTGCATGGCAGCACATGGGATGGAGTCAACCTATATATGGTGTCATGGAAATAGGTTGAAAAAACAAGTTAATATTGATCATCAATTTTTTTTTTTCCTAAAGTCAATCCATGTGTGACCAGTGTTGAGCTGGAATTGTGAATATTTTTCTGCAGTTGCAAGTTTATGGCCATGCATTGTGATAATTAATACCATGTGTCCACTCATTCTAAAGGTAATCGCGATGCAATGCAAATATATAATCGCAATGCATGGCCATAAGCACAAATTTCATATTTAAGAATATTTAATTGAATATTAGTAGAATTATTTGCAAAATTTCACGAATTCAAATATTGCCTATTCTGCTTGTCACTATGTGTGACACGGAGATTCATGTTTTGATTTCTTACCATCTCTGCAGTTCCTGTCATGGCATCCTCAGGAATTGAATACATTTTATGCTTTGTTTCTACTCTCCACTGTCCATCCAAATCCTCTCCGACCTTCACCAACATTACACGGAAATTGGTGCCACCGAGATCCAAGGCCAGAAAATCACCAACCTCTAAACAAATTAGTCAATATAAAAATGAAAATGAGAAATTGAGAATTTAATAAGGCAAATGAAAACATGTACAATGTTACAAGTGGAGCAGATTCTTTAGGGTTCAATTACACCAGAAAATGTTTAAAATGTGCTGACGTGATTTTATAGTACACTCTGCCCATTAGAGACAGATTGGGATGGGGTTTGATCCTTAAGCTAAAACATATCTAAAACAAAATTATTACCAAAGACATTGTAAGCTAGAATAAAAAAATGACAAGCTTGCAATAGTGTGCATTTGAATGATTGTATAGCCAACAATTGAAGTGGTTGGTGTGGGGTAGCTATGTTATCCATACGCTTTCACATTTTTCGGTGAACAGAGGTAATGCAATATTTTTCATTACACTGAGTAAGGAACATTGCATTATATTAAACATAAGAAAAGGAATACATGTGTTCTTTTTTAAAACATACGTGGCATGACCAATGAGTAAGTGCTGTACAGCATTGCAGTGGCGGCCTGTACATGTGACATTGTATAACCTGATTTACTGGCTGCATTCCCACTGCACAGCCGGTCACATTTCTCATCAGTAAATAAAAGATTTGTAAAGAAGAAAGCGAGGACAGGAATCATCAGGACACTGTGCTGGGGGGTGAAGGACAGAAGTGTAGTCACTGTTTAAACAATGCCACAGTTTGTTTTCACAGTGCAGCCTTGGCCCAGTCGCTGATAGATTATTTTGGGGTGCTTTTGTCTTAAGGTGGCCATACAGAGGTAGATTTTCATTAGATTCCCGAACAATTGATCGCCGTGCACTTTGGGAATCAAATGCGGACACCCATGAACATGTGGGTAAATCCCTATTCAATTGGCATCGCTTTGGATCGGGGACCAGCGATTATGCCTGATCCCGGCAGGGGCACAGTTTGATCCAAGATCAAACTGTGACCGTACTGAATTCTGGCATAATGGCAGGGAGGTAAAGGCCTAATCATGACTTCACCCAGCTGCGCTCAAACGTTCACTGATTGAACGGTGAATCGATGCGCACCACTTTGCGCAATTGACCCGTTTAATACTTATGATGGGGACCCTGCCCATTCCAATGACTGCCTTGAACAGGTATGGCGATCGATTGTTTAGGAATCAAACAAAAAATTGACCCGTGTATGGCCACCTTAATTTCTTGATATATAGCCAAAATTCTGCAAATGTCCCTTCATAGATTATCACCACTTGCCGCCGCTAAGATTCGCCCTTGCTAAGAACTGCATCTCATGCGGTTGGTAGCTGGGGCCATTCACCTCTATGGCCATGGTCAGTGGTGGACGGCCGCGGAAGAGTGCGGACCAAGGTAAAAAACTCGGTCGATCGAGTGTTAAGGCGGCGGCCGCCCCCTGAGCACCCCCTGACCGTGGCAGGGGACTAGCGCATTAAACTACATGGGCGCAGTTTCATCCGCCCTGTAGGCAACCGCGGGCTTCCACAGTGGTGGAAACAATCCCTAAAAGTGGGAGGCATGAAATGAATTGGGATGAGGCAGAGAAGTAAAGATTCTATAGGAAACCCTGTAATGTCGGGTGTAAGTTTTTTCTGACTATAATTAGTGATGGCGCAAACCCGGAATTTGATGTTCGCGAACGCGAACCTACGCAAATGTCCGAGAACCCGGCGAACCCCATAGACTTCGATGGGCAGGCGAACATTAAAAAACAAAGGGACCCTTTCTGGCCACA
>CM070034.1:112603457-112613663 GCA_036250615.1 Ptychadena robeensis
GGGGGGGGGGGGGGGGGGACACCAAGTGTACAGAACTGAATGCAATACACTGACTTCAATGAATTACACACTGTCCTATGTAACCTGGCACGTTTGCAGCGCCATCTAGTGGTTGCAGTGCTAATTTACCTGATACAGTGTCTTTTGAAATCTTCATCATCTGATTTTATGAGTTATTCACAAAGCATCTGAACATGTTATTATATTCAGAATGTCTACCAGACTCCTGTATGGACATACTTTAGGAAGTTACAGGCCTACAATGTAAAAAAAAAAATTTTCCATTCATGTTTATGGTGCGCTTTTGGTTCAGAAATCTGTACCACAGCAGTGCGCTAGGGAGGTTAAAGGCTTGCATCCTTGTTAATGTCCAGGGTGTTCAAGTAGTAAGTTTTACTCTAAACTCTTGGTACTCTCCTCCATTCCAGAGTTCCTGTCTGTGGGTGGATCTTCCCTCTTCAGTGAAGATCCATAAGCTTTGCATTGTGGACATTATATCTGAGCAGCGGAACAAGTATTTGTTTACTAGGAGTTTGAATTCAGTCTAGAAGATAAGCTAGTGAATAATCAAACAAGTAAATCTCCTTTTCTGCACCCTAAACCTAAACGAGCTGGGGAAAGGGAACCGACTGCAAAGGTTAACAACATTCAGCTCCATACTTTATTGCAATTTCCAGAGACATATTAAAATGATTTTAAAAATTCCCAAATTCTCTTGCTTTATTCCAACTGATACTTTTGGCTTCTTGTGGCCAGAAGACACTGATTCTGGTGATAAAATGAGTTATTTTGCCATGTTCTACTATCCCTTCCTGGCCTTGGCATTTACTGGCCATGTTCTATGTCTTTACAGTGTGCAAGAGTTTATGACATTCACCAGCCAGCTGATTGTTGAGCGGTCTGATAAAGGAAGTCGGTCATCCGTGAAAGAACAAGGTAAGCAGGACATTATCATCCAGCATGGAAACCTTAGCAATAAGTAAAGACTCCCATACACGCGGTTATCCTCCCTCGATTTTTGAGGGACCAACTGCAGCATGATGATGTCATCACCAGTGGATGGGCAGGCTTTGGATGGGGCCGCTGGTCCCCATCCTAAGTAATGAGATTGGCCAGGGCAAAACGGACATGTGCATTCCCTGGCCGATATAGATTTTTGCTATACTTTTGGTATATAGCAAAATTATATGATCTTGTTCTTCTTTCTCTACAGAATATCTGTGCCACGTTTATGTGCGTAATGACTCTCTGGCAGGCGTGGTAATCGCTGATGCAGAGTATCCTCAGAGAGTTTGCTTTACACTCCTTGAAAAGGTAGGACTTCCAAATTGAGTACCGCAGGAGAACATGCCCAGTTACTGACAAAATTCCAAGCATGCATCCCCTTAAAGCTGTACTCTGTGTTCCTTATGAGGCTACATCCATGGCCAAGATAATTGTGCAGTCTTTCAGATAAGCTTTCATTCAGTATATAGTTTTTAATGTTTATTAATTAATTATCTGCATTCCCTTGAGAAGGGTCATGATTGCTCATTCAGGCATACAGATCAATACTAGAGAGAGTCCTTCAAAATATTTTTGTAAAACTTTTACATTTTACTAGGTAATAAGTTGAGTTGCCCCCCTTTACCCACTGTAATATTATTTTGTCCTGAGTATGGTGTAAGGTAACATACATACTTTACATTCCACTATCTTGGCAACCAAAGCTCTTCTTTGTTGTCTTGTACTCTGTAGTGTGGGTGGGCTGGAACGTACTAGTGAGCAGTAACGAGTTGAGCGATGAAGGCAAGCATTTTGGACATGGGTCCTTGGAACAAATGTGCACACAAAATGTCCCTCCTTATTTTTTTACTTAAAGCGAATGTAAACTGTAAAGGCCCCCATACACGGGTCGGATTCCGGCCGGATTCCGGGCCGATCGATTCCGGGCGCGTGCACGCGAAACGATCGTGCCGGAATCGTGTGCAGCCCACCTTGTCCGATCGATCACGTCCGATTGATCAGGGGCTCAGAATCGGATCCAACAGAGAACCAACATGTTGGTCTTTTTGATCCGATTCTGCACAGATCAGGGGGAGTTGCCATTTGTGAGGTGGACAATCGGACACGGAATCGTCCCGGAATCCGTTGGACAAGGTGGTATGCAGCGATCGGATACTCTTAATTGGCCGATCGATCACACCTGCGATTCCCGGCAGAATCGCCGGAATCGATCGGATAGGTGATCGAGCGGCCATGGAATCCGAACGTGTATGGCTAGCTTAAGACTAAAAAATAACGCACTTGTACACATAACTTGCCTATATCCAGTCTTCGTCCATGGACAGCAACCCCTAAAACAAATAAAAATTACTTTGCTTTCCTGCCTGCATGGCCATGCCTGGAGTGCCCGATCCTCCAGGCAGCAAGATGGAGGGAGCGAATCTCTCCCCGTCTAGCTCCCTCCGCCAATCCGGATCTGAATGCAGTGACGCTCTGCCCTTACATCGCCACTGGAATTAGATTTTAGTGGGCGCAAGGGTGCTTGGAAGAGTAGACGTCACTATTGTCCCAAGTCCTCTTGTGTCTGGAACCTTCCATGGGGGGGGGCATCCCTGGATTTGTTACAATTTTAGCCAGGTAAGTTTTTTAGTTTTTGACCTCCGATCTGCCTTACACGATGCCAATAATAGAAGGCCGATGTGGAGGTGGTAGGTCTGCTTTAATCTTGGTAAGATTGAGTCTTTCCGGGATACACCAATAAAAACCTGAAAGGCATTCCTGTACCTAAACATACAATTTAAAAGATTTGGTATTTGATGCCTCTGGTACTAGTTAAGACTCATAGCCAAGAACTGTTAGATTATACATGTTTAATTTCTCTTTTCAGGTTCTGGAGGAATTCTCCACCCAGGTGGACAGGATAGACTGGCCATCTGGCTCTCCAGCCACAATCCAGTACAATGCCTTGGATTCGTATCTTGCTAAATATCAGGTATGGGTTACACCCAATACAAGTGCTTTGCTATTCAATTTATTCATATCCAGATTTATGAAAAGAATGAACAAGGGCACAAGGACAACTTGCAGCAAGTCATGATGGTGTAAAATAGAACCGCATTAATAAGAGACCACTTCTAGTCAAATCATTTATGTTATATAAAGAGACAAAGATGTATAGTAATAATGTTTGTGTGCTCTATGAACCTTTTATGTTCTCATAGACCATTACTGTTCTGAAATGTTCTTTATGGAGATAACTTTTTTGGCAGAGCAGTTATAGTCAGCATGTGGTGGTCATGAGCCACAAATTAAATCATTTAAATTTCCCTAAGTGTCTTTTCCAGGACAGCACCAATGAGAAATGGGCTCCACCCCCAGAGTGAATCATTTAACTTTCATCATAGGTACACCTCAACTATGAGAGACAGAATGGGGGGACAGAATCCAGGAAATCACATTGTCTGATTTTTAAAGAATTGATTTGCAAATTATAGTGGAAAATAAGTATTTGGTCAATATGTAAAATTCATCTCAATACATTTATTTAACCTTTGTTGTGAATGACAGAGGTCAAGCGTTTTCTTGTAGTCTTCACAAGATTTTCACACACTGTGAATAAATCATTTATGGGAGCAATTATTAGAAAATGGAAGACATACAAGACCACTGATAATCTCCCTCCATCTGGAGCTCCACACAAGATCTCACCCTGTAGGGAGAGCCACACGGGGGGACCTAGTGAATGACCTGCAGAGAGCTGGGACCAAAGTAACAAAGGCTACCATCAGTAACACACTATGCTGCCAGGGACTCAAATCCTGCAGTGCCAGACGTGACCCCTGCTTAAGCCAGTACATGTACGGGCCTGTCTGAAGTTTGCTAGAGAGCATTTGGATGATCCAGAAGAGGATAGGTAGAATGTCATATGGTCAGATGAAACCAAAGAAAAAAACTCAACTCGTTGTGTTTTGAGCAGAAAGATTTCTGAGTTGCATGCAAAGAACACCATACCTACTGTGAAGCATGGGGGTTGAAACCTAATGCCCTTTTCTGCAACCTGACCAGGACAACCGATCACTGTAAAGGAAAAGCTGAATGGGGCCATGTGTCATGACATTTTAAATGAAAACCTCCTTCCATCAGCAAGGGCAATGATGATGAAACATGGCTGGGTCTTTCAGCATGACAATGATTCCAAACACAACGCCCAGATCTCACCCCCAGTAGGGAGTTGCCCAGCGATAGCTACAAAACATCACTGCTCTAGAGAAGATCTGCATGGAGGAATGGACTAAAATACGAGCAACAGTGTGTGAGAACCTTGTGAAAACTTACAGGAAACGTGTGACCTCTGTCATTGCCAACAGGGGAATATAACAAAGTATTGAGATGAACTACATATTGACCAAATTCTTGTTTTCCACCAGTTGTAAATGCAAATAAATTCTTTAAAGATCAGACAATGTGATTTCCTGGATTTTTTTTTCTCATTCTGTCTCCCATAGTTAAGGTGTACCTATGATGAAAATTACAGTGGGAAAACTTGCACAGTTGGGTGCTGACTAAATACTTTTTTTCCCACGGTTTGTTGTCTAAGGGAATATTTTCCTCTTCTGGCAATAATGGAGTGCAGAGCATGTCTTGTTGCCACCTTTATATTAGTAAAAGTGTTCAGCTTGGGCATGTGCAGCTCAAGGGGTTCCAGTGGGGGAAATAGAGTGACTAAAGATGCCCATACACCGGCAGATTCTCTCTGGATAGATGAGATACCATTTGTGTAATGGGATTGGCTGGGAATTTACCGACATGTCAGATCACTGTGCAATCCAACATGTGGGAGGATCCTGGTTGATCTGACAAGGTGGGCGCACCTGATTTGCGGCCAGGAATCGGCTCGTGTATGCCTACCTTTAGGATGAGAAGGAGCCCTATATAATGTGCATCTAGCATTCTTAAACAATCTCCTACATTTTGGGGACCAATGATTTTCTGAACATTTATGTACATGGAGCCATCTAATTTAATTCACACAGTCTTTTCATCGCACCATCATGCAGGGCCTGCTCTTCCCACGAACAAAGAGGACTCCCAATTGCCACTTGCATCTTCACTCACTGGCAACACACTGCAGGAACATTTACCATTTTTTTTGCAGAATTACATGTACTGGACGTTGAGTTGCACATAGTTTTTGGCGGACATTCCAGGGAAAAAAATATTTCACAGGCTCATTACTGGCTGGCTAAATGCAGATATACACTGTGATACAAGTACTGCTGCAGGTTCTCTGTGTCTCTGCCCCTCCCTTCTCAAAAGTACCAATATATACACACTGCACTCCTCAATGAATATCCGAAATCAGGAGGAAGAGAGAAGGAATTGCTCCGAATACAGAGCACAGAAGAATCACTGGCTGCAGCTGTACCTGCTGACAGCCCAGACAGAGTCTCTTCTCTGTATATATTTTTTTTGGGGGGGTGTATTAAACCAGTAAATGAACTTGGAGCTTTCTATTCAGTCTAATTCTGTGTTTCTTAGAATCCTCGGGAAGCTGATCCAATGAGTAAAGTTCAAGCTGAGCTGGATGAAACCAAAATCATCCTGGTAAGTGCTATGTGACCCTAAATTGTTTTCAAGTTTTTTTTTATGGTTGTAACATATTATTCCGGTTTTCTGGATAAATTCGGTCTTGCATAAAAGCTTCAATGGTTATAGAATACAATGTTTCCTAGTTTTTATTTTAGTATGAGTTTCAGAAAAAAATGAAAACTCATCACTGATCATTGCTCTTGGGGGTATTTGCTAGTAAAAAACAAATAATTGCAAAGGGGGGGCAGCCCTGTCTGGTGCTATGTAATATTTAGAAAGGAGGATCTGAGCAGTGTGACTCATTTCAACTTTGGTAAAGATGCTTTAGTTCTACACAGGATCAACTGCAGATGTGCCCACCTCATTGTATCGAAGGAGTTCTCTTACCCTTGTAATAAAAGATCTGGGTTTGTGGTTTGATCATATGATATTTATTTAGCATTCTATTATCATAGACTATATATGATCTGGTGAGTTTTTTTGGCTCATCACCTCAGCAGGACTAGGTGCTGCTTCTATGTTCTCACTGGGGTCGTGTTTTCTGCATGTAGGTTATCAAGTTGGACTGTTTTGCCTGCGGAAGCCAGTTTAAAAAAAATTAATTGCCTAATCAGTTTCCAGAAAAAGTATAGTGTGGTGTTGAATGGGCAAATAAATGACCAGTAAAACTAGTTCAAACATGTCACATAACGATTAAAAACATATTTTTTTCTATTCAACTGTAAGTGTCTGAAAAGTTTAAGCTTTACTCTTTAAATGGGAACTAACTATACTCCTCTTCTGCTCCATGTCCCCTGCAGCCAAACCCTTAAACTCCCTTCCTACAAAAAATAGTCAACAAATATCCATAGCCATGCATACCTCTACCCCCTCAATGCTACAGTTTTGACATCTCCATTGTACCAGACCCAAAAAGACAGTTTTTCCATCTGTGCTGGCTGACGCGAACCCACAGAGAGGGCTCCGAGTGCCACCTCTGGCACCTGTGCCATAGGTTCACCATCACAGTTCTATGCTAATTTTATCTGCTTTGTCTTTCGTAGCACAACACTATGGAATCCTTACTACAGCGCGGTGAAAAATTGGACGACTTAGTCAGTAAATCTGAAGTCTTGGGAACTCAGTCCAAAGCATTCTACAAAACGGTGAGTGTCTATAATGTCTAAGACCGATGTGCCTAGAAGTCTGTATAAAACATACATATTTAGACTTAATTCACACCTGTGTTTTTGGCAATCTGTGTTTTGGGACTTTTTTTTTTTTTTTTTTAGCATTGCATGTTAAAGCAGTACTGTAACTGGAACGACCCCAAAAATGTATTCCGGCAGAAGAGTGCATCATATCATTTATGCTCACATCTGTGCAGTGTATTGTACCTTTACTATCAAGAGAGCCTTTTTTCTGTCAACACCCCCCCCCCCCCCTCCCCCTTTTACAAAAAAAAAAAGTCTGTCAGAACACTTTCACACTTACGCATGCTGTTATACGTTACCCCACAACACAGTGTTTATTGCAGAACACACTGCTGCACACATTTATTGAATACAGCACAAGCATTTTTTCATAGAATTGTAGTAGCCAAGGAGCTACAACAAGGTGGCTGAAGAGCCGCATGTGGCTCCATACAGACCTCTTGAGGGTAAACATCTTCAGTCTCTTTAGAGGGGGCTAGGCAATGGCAGCCAATTACTTTGGTAAATAGTTTCCAGGTAGCCCAGCGGACTGGCTGTTGTGGCTTACATTTCAGTGTCACTCATGTGAGATCATCTTCCAGGTAGGCAATCGGTGTAATGGTAACAGACTGATGCTACTGTTTTCTTTCATTTTAGTCCAACGTTTTTTATTGTTCTTGGTACAATGTTTTTACCAGGATCTCGGGTTAGGACTAAAGGCCCCCATACACCTTACAATCTTACCATACAATTTCTGTACAATCAACTTTTGTTCTACCAAAACCATGTAATATGAGGACATTTCTAAACCTTCCAATCACTATGTATTCTATCAGGGAGGACCCGACACTAAATAGTTGTTGGTAGATCTAAAGAAGATTGTCTGGAGTGATCTTAAGGTGTATGAGGGGCTTAAGTCCTCACTCAAATCTAATGTTTCAGTACTTGATTGGCCTGTAATATACCTGCTCCCTGTGTTTCACCCTCAGGCAAGGAAGCAGAACTCGTGCTGTGGAATCATGTGATGTGATCAGAGCGGAAGGACGCAGGACAATGAACAAACATCCATGATATCAGGGGCTGAACTACCAAATCCACTATTGTCAAGCCCTCTCCATCCCAAGCAGGGGGCAGTCTAATCAAAGCTGCTCTTTCTCCTTATCTGCAAATATGGATGGGGGTCTTTTAAACATTGTCTGTTAATGTGTGTTCAGTTTTTACTGCAAGATCAAATTCCCCACCAAGCTGTCCCCTGCTGTAGGTCCTCCTTTGGGGGATTACTCTGATCATTGTCTGTTTGATGCAAACATTCCTTTGAGATGTATGGTGACACAGAGTATCAAGTATACTGTACATCTAATACAAATGTCATAAAGCTGCAGAGTGGTGTTGAGTATTAATAGTTTGATTATAAACACGTAACACAAACTGCATACTAATCATACCCCAAAATGATCTCCCTCGGAAGGATGGGGCTCAGCCTTTTCCATACCATTATAATAAAGATGTGCATTTGAATGTCATGTTAACCCCTCTTTTACCAGCAATCAGAATGCCCTTTAGTCACAGTTAACCTTGTATCTAAGTGAGGAGCGGAGCGTTAGGGGTTACAGGATGAACGTTGAAACCAAACCTTTCATATTCACAGCGCACCTAAACAACTGGACTTTGTGAATTAACCCTTTCTTGCTTAATGCCGAAGATCTTGTATCTCTTTATTAGTGTCTTATTCAACAACATCTTGAAAATCGATGTATTTGGATGCCTCTACTCTGCTGAAAGGGTTAATTCTCATGCTGTACAGCTAACTTATTAATGTATTATGGTGTTTTTGGTTGTTTATTCACCAGTTAATGTTTTTTGGGTTTTTTTTGCAATAATTTCTTGGCAAAATTGTATTTTATTAAAGATTGGCTGAACCTTTCTGTACCAAATGCTGGATAAGACAATACAGTAAATTTGTAGGTGTTTCAAAGTCTTGTGTGAGCTTGCTTATTTGTATCTATGGGATCAACTTAAGAGACCTGAAAGTCAATACTTACCCACAATGCACATTAGGTATACTGTTGGTCCACACAGCCTAGAGGGGAGACATGCATGCAGATTCCCTGTGTGTGAGGAACATGACAATGTGCCATGAAGTTTTCAGTTGTGGCTGAGGTTAGTAGTGCAGGGGATCTTTACTGGTTTTCCTGCTCTAAAAACTGGGTGTGTTCTGTGATCCCTATTTTTCGGATGATGAGGCGCACCTGGCCATATCTATGAACAGAATAGTACCTACACACAATGCATATGCAAAACCTATATACACACAAGGCAAATGTACACACCTATATAAAACTACAAAAACACAATGGTGTACGTATACACCTATATAAACACAATATACAAGTAACACATGTATGCGTACTACCTACTCACAATGCGTATGTACACACCTGTATATAACATGAATATACAAACACTATAAAGACAAGGCATAGGAACACGCCTTTATAAACACTATATACCCACGCAATGCATATGCACACATCTATATAAACACTGCATACAGGTAGAGCATAGGTACATATATGTACACACTGCTCTTAATGCATAAAATGGGCAGGCTGTGCACAGTAGAGCCAGCAACCATCTGTTGGCACCTAGACGTCCCCTCTCATGCAGTGTATGGATTTGCAGTAATTAGTGTAATTCCCATGGGTGACCAGCAGAGGGAGCCCTCCAACTGGCAGTATTAACATGGCACTGCTGGTTGCTATGTGAAGTTATTGGCACTAGACTCTTGCCATTTCAAACACCCCATGGCTTTGGAGGAAAGGGGGGTTGTGTTTTTAGGTAGACATCCCTTCATGTGCTCCCAATTACTTTATAACCACAATATGGTAGCAGATAATTGATTCATTGTATGGTTACCATATATATATATATATATATATGATTTTCTAAAGCTGGGAACACACATAGATATGGGCCAGATCGATGGCCGCTTTGAGTGCCGTGTGCGCTCACAGCCATCTATCTGGCCCATATCTTATACGGCCATACCTGTTTTCGAGCAGGACCAATCCCGCTCAAAAACAGGGATATTGGACATGAACATAAACTACGGTAGATGTCCATTGCTTTGCATGGAGACTGCAAGGTCTTTGATCAGTTTTCGATAATTAGATCAAACATTGATTTAAAAAAATGGTTGCTATGATACAGGAGCGTTCAGTGCAAATTATTTTGATTGAACAAAAAGCGATCGTTTATATTTGCTTTAATTAGTTTGAAAGGAAATATCACAGCCTGCGTGGCCACCTTTTCTTCGCTTCAATTCACCCAAATATTCTAATCTCTTCTGCCACATCTCATACTCAAATCTCACCTGCATATACATGACACGTTTTTTAATGGCACTGTGTACAGTCAGTATATACATCCCACCTGTACATATCACATATAGGCACTGTGT
>CM070034.1:112613763-112632539 GCA_036250615.1 Ptychadena robeensis
ATATATATATATATATATATATATATATATATATTCCCCACCTGCACATATCACACTACGGTATATCTGCTATGTGATTGCAGGGTGGTGGGGTCCGCTCTCAGCACACGTGACACTCCGTTCTCAGGCCTGATGCCTGACTCTGAGACTGTGCAGGACAGGATGTGACAGGCTAAACAGGAGAATGTTAGCAAAATGACATCCGAAAGTGGGGGCGGCTGCAGACATGTGACTGTAATGGACAGGTCATAAAACAGAAGAGATGATACATCTCTCTTTATAAAGTGTGACATCAATTATCCCCCGTCTATATAGTGAATTGGTGCCCCCAGGACATCCAGATACCTGATTTTGTACGCTGTGGCAGACTCTTCGTGGATACCATAAGACAAGGCCACCTTCTGTACCACCATGTGTCATTTCCCACAAATGTTCCATTGTTCATTTTACAGGAACAGCTACTTAGAATAATTCCACATAGATTCCACTCCTGCAGCTTGTAAAGTTGTGTGTGACGAACAGAACAGAGACGGCTGAGCTAAAAATAGGGATTATTCATTTCTAGGAACATTATGTTACGCTATACAGGAGTCGTGCATTAATATCTTTCATCGCTTTCCCAGTCAACCAAGATCATGCTTTCCTCAATCACCTTGTGGCCTATAGGCCCCAATACACGTCTAGATTTTCCTTTCAATCAACTTAAAAAGAAAATTCTGGGGGTCTAAAGGAAATTGTGATTGATTATAATCTATGCCAACTGTAGTAACTGATTTTTGATCTAAATTTTTTGGATCGAAAGCATGATTGAATTAAGGTTCAATTTCTTTACAACCAATTCAAATTTTCCCAATTTTAATCGTTTTAGGTTGATCTAACCATGTGGGTTGCCATAGATTTCCAATCAATCAATCAACAAAGAAAACGAAAAATCTAGACGTGTATGGGGGCCTTAAGTATACACTTTGCATTGCATTTGAGGCAATGTATGCATTGTGCGGTCCGCATGCTACACAGGTTTCCATAGAGGCTCTAAGAAAACTTTCTGATCCCCATACCTGCTCACATACGGGTGGGAATGTCTAATCATAACTTCTTCATAAAAATCATCCATTCCAGACGGGCCAATATTCACATTTGCACAGTCTAACAAAAGAAAACTCACCTGTAATCAGTAAATCCTGATTTACCCAATTTGTTTATGACACTGTGCGTTTATCTTCTGCTTGGGAATGGGAAGGTCTTAATCATTTGCTGCCCCTAATTGTCACAGATCCCCGTCTATGTATATACCATTTCAGCATTGAGAAACACTATCTAGCCATTCAATGACCAATTTTTATCGAGGTTAAATATTCTCAGAAGACTGTAAACTAGAGAAGATGAGAGATGTGCCCTATTTTTCAGACTATAAGTTGCACTCTAGATGTGGGTGGTCGCGGGTGCCAGCTCTCCCGGCAGGAACATTAGCCGGGGAGGTGGAGGAGCTGTCAGATGAGAGATGCGGCCACAGCCGGATATTCCATCTGAACTGTATTGCTTATGCTATGGTTTTCCTGCTCTAAAAACTGGGTGCGTCTTACAGTCTGAAAAATGCAGTATACATGTTTTGTAATAAAACCATATTTCATATTATATTCTACATATCTAATTTAATACTGATTCCTCTGTAAACTTTCTGATCCAATACAGGACACTACCTAGCAAGGTTTCCATGACCTTATAAGGGTTGTGATTTGAACGCGGAGGTGCCGAGGTGGAGTGCCACTTCTGCGTTCCAAATACTAGAAGTGATGGTCCATGAAGTTACTTCCGGCATCAGGAAGTATAAGGTCCCCTCCTAACTTCCCATCCCGCACATCATCTGCACAAGTGGGGTGGGAACTAAGTTACTCTGATTTCAAAATCCAGGAAATATGTGTGATTTACTGAAGTCGGGATGTGGCCACAAAAGATAAAAATCATGACTTTCCTGGCCAAAACTGGAGTGTTGACAGATATGTACAGAACAGCTGGTACTCTCATCCCAATAATAAGTATGACAAACAACTTGCCATTAGAGCTGTGCGACTTTTATCACTTTATACTACAAGTTATTCTATATAACTTGTAGTATAAAGTGATAAAAGTCGCATTGTAATTGTGTTATACATATACAGTATATCTTACGCGCATGTTCCAGATGGTGTTTGGCTGAACTTTGTGACAAGTTTCTGAGAAAGGGTGTTCTTCATAATAAAAGCCAAATCATCCCATATATACATATACTTCCCTTGCTGCCAACAGCATCATTACAGGTTTCATAGACAGCGCATGAGCAAGAATCCAGACTAAAGAACCGTGTACAGAAGTACTATACATAGTACAATCCTCAACACATGGACCCTGCGTTTGGTGCTTTGTGTTGGGAAAATCAGGTGAAATATGATGGTTACTTCATAAGACATCTTCTCTCAGAACACACTGTGTTCCAGATAGGAAACTCGCAGGAACGGAATTATTTTCCATCACACCTAGTACAAGTAAGAACAATGACCTTTCCTGTAGGGGTCTATGAATATGAAACATAAACAGGCTCAGCTACGTTTATTCTGTTAGAAAAAAAAGATTACAGGTGGCTTATGAAATATTTAGGTTTGTCCTTATATTTTTCTTGGTTGGAGCTAAGAATCGAGATTCAGAAGCCTGACTGGAGGATTGAATGCTTCTCTTTTGATGACTGGGGGAGTGTTGACTGGAACAGACTACCCCTTTAGAAAAAACCCACTTAACCTTAACATGCTTCTTCAGAAAATGTGGAAAGGCCACAGCTTTAACAAAAAGTGCATAAACATTTGGTCAGTGACAATGCCTTAAACCTTAACACAAATACCACAATATCTCCAAAACCTCCAGTACCAGCCACCGACCACACCTACACCAGCTTGATGGGTACTCTATCCACGTTGCCTCCTCCCACCACGTTTGACCTCGTCACCTCGGTCTCTGCAGCAGAGCGCAGCATAGAACTTCAGGTGACTGCCTCCTTCACCAGCACGTCACCCGCGGTGACAATAGAAAAGCAATACAAATAACAAAGAAACAGCAGTACAATAAATAATTCCTGACGAAAACCCCCAACCCTGCCCTCCCTATCCCCAAAACCATCCCAAAAAACTGCAAAAACAGGGCGGGTGGGTGGAGATGTCCAAATACGAAATGGGCGACTTCACTTCCACCCTTCAGTTTTCTCTTCCAGTCCGCCTCCCGGTGACACCGCCCCAGTCAGACACCCATTCGCCGAGCATGCTCTGGCTGCGGGTGATAAGAGTGCTGTAGCGACCAGGGTTACACCACATTTGTATATATTTGTGAATTGTATATACTGCCGTCTGTCACCATGTTCTCTGTATATTATGTGTAAAAATTTGTATATACTTTTAAGTCCTCCTTGCATTCCTCTATAGCAGGTGCAGGGATGACTAATGGCTTCTGTTTTATAAATATACCTCCCTAGGCCCTACTTAGCCAGAGTTGGGTTAGCTCCTGAACCATCTACAGCCAGTGCTTTGCAACCTGATTTGGAGCAATCTCTCACCTTTTCCTGGGTTCTCCAGTGCATGGGACCAAGCACCCCCATCTGTGGTGACCAAAAGGGTCGCCCCCTGGACCAGGACCACCTTCCCTCAATCGTGCCTGAGCGGATAGATGCAGCTACCGGTAGGTGCTGAAGTTAGGCAGATGCAGGATTCCTCATTACTCCACCTCACCTGCCCACTATTCCCTATTGCACTGACCACTGGGACTGTACCTGACCCCCTCTCACTGGGACCTGAAGCCATTATTCTCCCTGCAGCTGGTAGCACCTTTATTGGAAACTATAGATCCTAAGTGTGTGCCCCATTCCCAGGCTTGCGTTTGGTGTTGGACTGCAAATAACTCCTCTAGTAAAGACTGTATATATACCCCTACCCGTTTGCCAGAGACTCTCTTTATTAGTGTGTGAGCCTAAGACAGTGTGTTTGAACATTCAAAGAATCTGGTCGTTTGGAGCAAAAAAATGCCCTCCACGACACTACAGTGCCAGAAGCTGAGACAAATTTAGGCAAGAAGAGGTCAAAGCACTATTTCCGGATGACGTTTTTTCTGGTAATGACCTACCATCATCTCTCATGTAGTGGTTGCCAACATGGTAGAGGTGAGGACGAGGCTCATGTCTCTGATAACAGGATATGTAACTGGCTGGTGAAGGAATATTTAAGAAACAGCAAGAGAGGCAAATGATATGTTAGATTTTATAATATCAAATCACTTGGGCATTTTAGCTTCCATACAGATAGGCTGACATTGGTGCTTTAAAAAGTTATAAGATACAAATTTCATATGAACATAGAGAAATAAACAGAAGAAGTCCCTAGGATAGATGATGGGAATATTGATCAGCTGGCATTACACAGCAGCCCAAATAACCTTGGTACTCTCGTGATCAGCATTAGAAGTGCTGAGCTGCACTGTTTGTTGCTGGCCCTGGTACAGCTCTGGCGGAAAAGAGCTACTTGTTACTACAGTCACATTCTCTGCAATGTTCTGTGATTCTTCATATCCCTCTACTTGTTCAATCTTGCTCATCAGGCTACAACATATGCAGTTCTCAAATGTCTGTTCTCAGTTTCTTCACATCTTCATAGAAATTGTATTTGTTTAGAATTCCCCTTCCCTACTTCCCTTCTTTCAGCAGACTGCCAGCAACTCCAAGGAATATTGTATACCAAGGTCTTCCAGTTTACAAAAACATCACATTGAGAGTGGCTCCGATGGGACCATCAGAGACATAATAACAGGTAGATATTCATGAGGTCCTAGAACCAAGTTGATTTCCCATTCCCACCCTAGAGAAGAGGCTTGCTGATATGGTGACACTCCCATATGATATGGGGTATGTATGCTTTTTGATGCACTTTAAGAGTATACCAATATATACCATAACTTCCCTAAATAAAGTGGCCGACATCCCAAATCATATATCTTTTTCCCTGAGCCTGAGTGTATGAAAGAGGAGATAAGCCATTCCTTACCCTGACAAACTTTGCCCTACGAAGGTAGTACCAAGGGGACTTTAATGACCATCATGTACAAGTTCAAGGACTGGATTTCCCCCGGGGTCTTTGATACACCTACCTTCTTGGCTCAGCCTAACCGTTAAGGGTGTACAGAAACAATCCTTATATCTGTGGAGTGAATTTCAATCTATTGGACATCTTATGAACAATAAATGTTTTGGATTTTTACTTAAATCCAGTCCTTGAACTTGTACATGATGGCCATTAAAGTCCCCTTAGCCCTACCTTCGTAGGTCAAAGTTTGTCAGGGTAAGGAATGGCTTATCACCTCTTTCCTACACTCAGGCTCAGGAAGAAAATGCACTTTAAGAGGTCAAAGGACCCTCAATCACTGATGTACAGATACAGTTGATATACCTCTACTACCAAATCACAGTATTTCAATTACTTATTTTTTGAGGTTGGCTAGCTAATATGATTACTTAGGGAGCTGTAGCAAAAGAGGTAAAACTGCAAAGTAAGAGGGAAGGTCTGGCTGTGAGGCAACAGTGAGTACTCCCTGATTACCAGGGAGGGCCTAGTAAAATGCTCTGCCACCGGTGCAACAGTCTGCAGGGGCCAGACAGAGGAAGGTACTGGAAGATGCACTCATCTCAGAGAGGGGCGGAGAACATCTTACAACAAAAATAATGACAATAATAGGATCTGAAGTTACATACAAGGGCATGAAGAAGGTCAGATTGAAACACACATGCCTAAATATGGCAGATCATGGAGAAGTTGCCAATAGTCGTAGGACAGGTGCCCAACATTGACCCCGGTATGTGTGGTGCATTTGGTGCACAGAGGAGTGGTGCGCTTTCCTACAGTGCCTACACTAGCCCTACCAAAGCTATGTAAATAAGACAATATAAGTACTGTGTACTAACATAGGACAGTTTTTTGGAAGGAAGCTAATATACAAACTCCTTGTGGATATTGCTGAGATTGAGACCCCGTTGTTGCATGGCCAAAGTGCTCACTACAATGCTGCCCTTGGTTGGATGAGGATGACCTGGACTGTGGAGCCTGATGCTCATTACACACCAGAAGGCTCCTTGAACGAGGGCCGAGTTAGTTGTGTACATAAAGACTTACAAATGTAATCGTATGTTGACTCTAAAGTCTCGCAATGGATAGGTGTTTTGTTTCTTAAAGACCATCAAGCAGCTTGATCTTCTCATGTGGCCTGGATGTTTATCATTTGGCTTTTAAGCATATACAATTTGATGGAAAAACACATTCTAAATACTCTCTTATTTTATAAGGGACACAAAAGGCAAAAGATTGCTGTGTAGGATGAGGAATGTCTAAAAGAAAACTACTACCACACATCTATATATATATATATATATATATATAAATATATATATTATTGGAGTCTATCGCCACTAGTTTACTTCATAATCCAAGAGGTGGGCACCAATAATAGGGAAAGCATGAAAATGACTAACCTTTTCCTTTCTGAAACGTGCACATTGGTTCATTTAACACACAAAGTACTGGTTGAATTTACTTCCACCTTACTAAGGTTTTTAATGAAGTCCGAAATCAAGTTTTGTGTACTTGATGCCCTCATTTCTCCCATTACACTAACAAGCCAAATATATTTAATATATTAATTAGTGTTATTGAGTATTTTTTTTTCTTTAAATTGGGTAGCACAACAGGAAGTCATGCCATTTCAGCATGGCATGACCTTAAATATATACATACCATATGTTTCGGACTATAAGACGCACTTTTTTAGCCCCACAATCGGGGGTGGGGTGGGGTGCCTGCGTCTTATGGTCTGAATGTGCGACCACCCGTGGTCTTATCGCAACTTGGCTCCCTGCCAGCTCTCCTGGCAGATGGATTATATATGGTATATAACAGCCGTTAACTAACACAATGAAGAATATTTTTTCCTTCATTGTTTTTTTTCTACATCATTCCATTCCTTCTAGAATGCTCAGTGCATGGCAGTGCACTTTTCTTACTTTGCCCAGTACAATGGCCACCTGGTAACAAAGAATGTTGGGGTCCCATTCAAAAAAATGGCATTGCTGAGAACTCATATTCAATAAATGTATTGCCATAAGGGACAAAATTGTAACCACCAATTAACAGGTCGGTAAGGTGAGTAGAGCTGGGCATGAGATCACAGGCTTTCTACAGCCATGCAATAGGTTGGCATCATGTTATTAAGTCCATCAAGCCGGTGAATCTGCATCCATGCTCCATGTGGTCAGCAAACTGACCAGAATCACCATCCAAAGTAGTGTCACAAAGTAGCACACAAAGGGTATGCTCGGATCCTCTGATCCTCTGAGCGACTGGTTGACATCATCATGCAATCGGCCACTAGAGAAACGGGCAGGGGTCAAACCATGCACGGGTACCTTAAGATGTCTTGTGTCTCTGTCGGGGGAACTTTTTACGTCCTTGGGTCAAATTTCTGTTTTCATAGTGTGTATAGGATGAGTTGTCTTAGGGCCCCCATACACCTACATTTTTCTGTCAGATTTCCTTTAGATCTCCTTTTGTTTTACCGAAACCATGTAATATGAGTGACTTTCTAAACAATCAAGTCTACCTGTGTTCAATCGCAGAGGACCCTATACTACATAGCTGTTGGCAGATCTCAAGGACATCTGACAGAGAGATCTAAGGTGTATGACCAGCTTTAGGCTGCCATTGAACACTTAGGAGGTACATTTTTGGATAATAATTAGACATGGACCCATGTTTTTGTCTTGTCACTTCAACTTTGGCCTGCCAGCTGTGTCTGGAAGTGGAAAAATGTTACAGCCAGTTCCTCTTCAATGTCTACAGAAAGGATACAAAGGGGAATTATTAGTCACTTATGCTGGCCATACACATGCCGATAAACGGCCGGATTTTAATCTGACCGACTGGCGTGCGCGCTCTCGCCGTCGGTCAGGTTAAAATCCGGCCGTTTATCGGCATGTGCCCACATGGGGCGACAGATCCCTGTCGCCCCACTTCTCGGCCGGCCAGAGATCCGACATGTCGGAAAATCTCTGGCCGATGGGAGCCGATGCCATAAGCAGCAATGAAGACGGCGTCTCCATCGCTGCTTATGGCCGGCACACAAAGGGTGCCTGGCCGATTGTGGGGCCCCAGAATGCAATGGGAGGCTAACGTGATGACGTCATCACGTTAGCCTCCCGGAGCGATATCGGAGGGCGATATCGCTCCAGCTCGGCATGTGTATGGCCGGCATTAGCCACCAACTTGTATGAAGTAAAATATCTGTGTAAAATGTATGGACAGCTGCTGCTGTGTGACAGGTTTTTTGAATCTAATAATCAGTCAGAGCACAGCAGCTTTCACCTGAACCTCCTCACACAGGAATTTTGGCAGAATCTCTTTAAAAGTTTCTCCTTGTAAAGAAAAACCCGTTTTACAGCATACATCCCTCTGGCTGACTGTGGAGGGGGTCACATTTTTACTTAGTTTAAAAATACATTAGAAATGAACAAAAAAATAACAAAATGGAAAAAAAACTCTGTAATAAGCATTTCATATATTTCATTTATTTCTGCTATTTGCCTGAAATGATCAACATCCAAGCAATGAGCTCTACTGTGAAATGCGTTAGGGTGCGATGAATGGCGCTTCACCATACAATGAGTGGGTTCATGCTGTGTATGGTAATGCATGTCTAACCATAATACCACACACACATATTTATTAGATTTCCATTGGTCAAATGCTGAAAACCAGCCCTATGTAATCCTAGACAAATGGACGACCACCTCACAACTGCCATTTCATATTCCTCAGGCTTTGGCTGTTTTCAGATGATCTTTCGATAGAAACAACGCATTTCTACCCTTATGGTTTCAGGACATTTTAAGAAGGGTGCTGTCTGAAATGTTTTTTCACAACATATCTAGTGATATATAGTGTATCTAAAATTTTGCCATTTGTTTGTCCTTAGGTAAACTGACATTTTTCTTTAAAGCCCCTCTTGCCTGTGTCCAAGACAAGCCAGGACCCCCAAATCCTACACTCATACGCGCATTAAAAGAAATGTTCCCAAAAGTGACGTCACTCCCGCTAAGAAACGTCCCCTCCCTCCTAACTTTGATGCACACAACCCTTCTTTATATCTCCAGCAATTGTGAGGATGATTCCATGTTCAGGGGCTCTGTATTTAACTTGCAAAGTCAAATAGTAACATCTAGAAAAAAATGACAAAATGTCTACAAGTTAGCGCTGCCGCTTGCTCACATTTCACCAGCCGGAGAAAGTGGTAATGATGCTTTAAAAAATAACTGATCGTCTGTGACTCTGTAAGGGCTTGTCCCTACTTCCATTAATTTAAATAGCCCTGTCTCCACATAGGCGGGCGACCGTGTTCCTGGCCACGAGCCTCGGATGGCCAATCGCCACAAATCGTGCCCATAGACACGAACGGACGCTGTAAAAAATCATGTGTGGACGCGATTTTTAACCGTGTCTATAGAGAAATAATGGACGTGGCTGTAACCACACACGAGGGCGGCTGCATTGACATGATGAAAAAAAAACATGGCCGTCACCACCTTGGCATCACCCCGCAGCCAGCCGCCAAGGTGGAGAGTAGCCCTTACACTGTGTGCAGGTACAAACAATCGATGTTTGACTGCTGATCGATTTTATGTTCTGCAATATGATCGAATCGGCAATTGAATAGTATGGATTGAATGGAATAGTATGGCTTTAGGGGTCATATTCCGGTGCTCTGCAATGCAGAATAAAAGCATTAAGGCTCTTGCACACTATACACAGTGCCGTGGTGCTATGACACATGATCACATAACACATTTTGCATGGGCTAGCCTAAAGGTGGCCATACACAGTTCAATTTTTACGTTCGATCGACTTGAAATCGATTCCTGCCCAGCTGGTGCGATCGACCAAAAGTGATCGGCATCGAATAAAAAATCGATTGAAAAGTGATTGGACATTGGTAAATTTTGTTCGATCCTACAAATGGAATTGATTCTTTTAAAGGAATCTATTTCACACAGATCAATTTCTTTGGATAGGTCAATTTCTTTGAATTAATCGATTTATTTGAAATCGGATCAACATTTGCAGGTAAATTGTATCGACAATCAAATCCCACAATAATCGACCTGTGTGTGGCTAGCTTTAGCGTTTCAATACACAGGAATGAAGGAATTGCTTCCTTCCTGTACACCTTCCTTATGTATTATTGGGAAATGACCACATACAATGTCATCAGACAAGCTTTATACTGTCACCGATCGATGTCTGGTGTTACTAAAGCTGGCCATACACCTTTAGATCTCTCTCTCAGATTTCCTTTAGATCTACCAACAACAATGTAGTGCCGGGTCCTCTGCGATTGAACACAGGTAGACTTGATTGTTAATAAAGTCTCTCATATTACATGGTTTTGGTAAAACAAAAGAAGATCTAAAGGAAATCTGACAGAGAAATCTGAAGGTGTGTGGGGATCCCATAACCCATTTGAGTGTTACTCATTGTTAATCAGAACCTATGAATAATGTATATAATGTGTATATGATTAGACAGCTGAATACATGACTGTGTGTTGGGCTAGGTCACTCCCTAGTAGGAGGTAATAAGTTGGGGTTGAGGGTGTTTCCAACATTGACAGAGGGAGTGTGGGAAATCCCAGGGGAGGGGGAGTGTGACACACACATTTAAAGGAAGGGGGAGTGAAATCCAGTGACACCGAGAAACTTTCCCAGATGATCCTGAACTGTCAGATTGCAGCAGAATAAAGTTGTATCAGAAGCAGTAGCTTGTACCTCTGCCCAGACAGACAGGGGGCCATCTATGCCCCCCAATGAAAATAACAGGAGACCTGTGATCATCTAGGAGCATGGCATCAATACAAAGGCAGTGACCAGCTAGCTGCCATGTCTGGGGATCCCAAGTGGAGTCAGCCCTCAGGATACCAGGTGAGCAGACTGGCATGATGCCCCCGTTCCCATCCCCCTTTACCATTTCACACCAGTCCAGGCTGATCCATCAGCTGCTGACTGCACATCTCATCCTGCACACTCAGCTGCACTGGACTATGCTGTGTCAATGCTCTGCACTAGAATGTCAGCCTCTGGGTCCAAGGTCTGTGCTTGGGTTAATTATTTGGACTTGTTTTGTGCTTTTGTTTGTAATGAACTCTAGAAAGGGCTTGTTGTGGGTCTACAATTTTTGTAAACTTGATAAAGTATAGTAGGAAAGATTCCTACATTGTTGTCTCTAATCGGAGGTAATCGTGCACATTCTGTCACGTCTCCTTAATGGATAGAGCTGAGCCCATTCTAAACAACAGACGACTGTGTGCAAAGGCCACTGAAGCTGGCCATAGATGTCTCGATTTCTCATGCGATTCTTGTGCGATTGACCATGATCAAAAACGATCGTATAAGTATCAGACCTGTCTGAAAATTTTTAAATTTAGTTGCTCAATGGGGAATTGCAGAACGTTAATGGAGACATGCGATCGTTCCTATCGATCAACCCATGCAGGCTTTATGCCACTTCCATCATTTTCGATCGGGGATAAATCGCAGCGGTGATCTGTGATAAATCGCATCCTGAAAATAGTGCCTTTTTCCATTGATGCGCGACTTACAATTGAAGACCCAATCGCATGTCCCGATAGTATAACAAATTTATCTCAGGTGAATCTAAGCCTCTATGGCCAGCTTAACCTATAGCATGTTTGGACCCTCACATGTAATCTCATAAGAACTCAGGGCTTCATAACAACATGGCGCCAAGTGTCCCAATATTAAAAATAAATGCCCCTTTGGGTCTCAATAGCAGGCTGTTCGTGACGTGTTTATTGTGTGCTCCAGTCCTATGATAGTATCAAAGTACAAATGTGTGTGTCGACTTTCCTAGATTTATAGATATTCGTTCTGTTGTAAAAGCAATTCACAAAATGTTAGAATTAGAATCTTCATTTTATCAGTAGGTAGCGTTTTCTTTAAAGGCTGAAAATACCACGTCACATTGTTTTTCTATGATGGTGCAAAACAGAAACTTTGTTTGAATAGCTGTGAAATGCAGGTCAGCATGACCATGTCCTGTGATATGATATTTGTATACTGAATGTGATTGGTCAGAGGTTAATGCACCATAGAATCCATTCATATTATCCATGTATTAAGCCCCCCCCCCCATACACCTTAAGATCCCTCCATTCAAATTCCTTTAGATCTACCAACAACTATGTAGTGCCGGGTCCTCCCTGATAGAATACATAGTGATTGGAAGGTGTAGAAAGGTCCTCCTATTACATGATTTTGGTAGAAGAAAAGTTGATTGTACAGAAATGTTATGGTAAGATTGTAAGGTGTATGGAGGCCTTTATGGTTTGTTTTAAAGGATAACTGTACTCTACTACACAGGACTTTTACTGCACTCCGCTCTACCACTACCACTCTTTCCCCACTTTATTCAAAACTTAAAAGAAAGGTTTTAGGTCTAAAAATCACATTAAAGCAAACCTTAAGTGAAACAAAAACATAATAATATTTTCACTGCCTCATAAAGATGGAGAAGCATGCACAAAAAAAAATACTCATCTGCCTGCTCTTGCCTCGAGCTCTGGTAGTGGCTATCCTTAGTTCTTAAAAGGCTGTCAGTATTTTGGAGGTTAATTTACTACAGTCGCACGTATGGGCCCTATGGTGTTCAATCGCGAAAACTTATCTCGGTAGGTTTGTAGAGAGAACATAATGCCACTGACATTCATCCTGACAACTTCTGGACTAAATGTCAGGAGGGAATCCTGACAATCAGTCCAGAAGTTGTCAGAATGAATTCTGAGCTAGGGGGCAGAGTGACGAGGGAGAACATAGGATTTACTCATTTGAGCAAAGACAAGAAAACTTTTTTTTATGTTGCGTCCCAAATGTTAACTAAATACATGGATAAAACAAAAAAACCATATGCACATAACTTACCTTCATGCAGTCTTCATCCAGGGACAGCAACCCCTAAAGATAAAAAACACATTTCCTTGTTGCTCACTCCCACACCGCTATGCCCGGAGTGTCTGGTCCTCCAGGCTGCAAGATGGAGGAGTGAGACTTTTCAGGTCTTGTTCCATTTACCAATCCAGATTGAATCCAGTGACGCCCATCCAGCATCACCAGATCCAGACATGGCTGGCTGCCGGGTGCAAGGGAACTTGGGAAGGTAGTCCTCTACCTTCCTAAGTCCCTTCACTACCTCGGCATCACTGGGTGGATGTGAAGATTTTTACAGTTTTAACCAGGTAAGTATTTTTTTTACCTCCAATCTGCCCTATTATCTGCACCTCTGGGTAGGTCCACTTTAAGATATGTAAAAGAGATTTCCTATCTGGGTAATACAATTGCTGTGTCGTTGTGTTCTATGGAACAAGACAGATTGGGATTGGGCAAAGCTGTTCTGTTTAATCAGCTCAACTCAATCTTTCTTTAGATTTTATGGCATTTCAGTAAACATTCTTAAAGTAATGTAGACATCAATCGCAAAAATTTTGCTAACCTTTCCAGGCCATAGTATAAAGCTCCCATACACATTCAAATTACTCCGTACAATTTCCTTTAGCTCTACCAACAACTATGTAGTGCCGGGTCCTCCCTGATAGAATACATAGTGATTGGAAGGTTTAGAAAGCTCCTCATATGACCTGGTTTTGGTAGAACAAAGAAATTAAATGGTAAGGTTGTAAGGTGTATGGGGGCCTTTAGAAACAGTCATTAAAAAAAGTTTCATATGGACAAAATACCTGAGCAGTTTGCTTTGAATTAATTTAGACTGATGTCTTATTTTATTCATCATCTGACCTTTTGTACCTAAAATACTACATGTCGAAAAATGGTCTTTGACTTTTTTTAGGGTTGCATTTATGCATCTCTGTGCATGGTTTTTATGACCATTCGTGTATATTTCTGCACTTTTTTTTTATCATCAATCTCCTTTGTGATCGCACTGATGCATTAAAAACTGGACAGGTCACATTGGGCATCACGCAGATCTAACATACAACCATATTGCACAGTTTACTTTAGAAGAAAGCTATATGGGTCTGTCACTTCCTGAGTCTTGTCAGACTACCTTTTATCATAGTAACAAAAACAGCTGCAGTGCATACGTGTATTATATAAATGTCATTTTTAATTCTGTTGAAAAGTGAGAATTATCTGACTAAATACTTAGGCACTCTATGTTTTGTCTGGATGAAGGTTACAGTAATTGTTTTCCTTTGGTGAGGCACTGGCTGGCAGGATAGTAACGTGTATATGTGTTGCCTAGTTGTCTCACACATTAAAAGAGGGGCTGCAGGGGTTTTCTCGATCATATCTGTCCTAAATCCCACGTGCTTTGTGGAGCTTTAGGTAGGATTGAATAATATGTTTTGCTCTCATATTAGGGAACACTAAAATAAGACATCCTAGATCTTAATGAATAAAATATTCGTATTAAATACTTTGTTCTTTACATAGTTGAATGTGCTGACAACAAAATCAACCCATGGAGGTCTGGCTTTTGAGTCACACTCAAAAATGGAAAAAAAACACTACAGACTGATTCAACTTTGATTTAATGTCCTTAAAACAAGTTAAAATGAGGCTCAGTAGGGTATGTGGCCTCCACATGCTTGTATGACCTCCCTACAACGCCTGGGCATGCTTCAGATTAGGTGGCAGATGGTCTCCTGAGGGATCTCCTCCGAATATTATTTTGTTGTGCCCAATTGATTTTGGTTTGATTCAAATAATAAGCATACTTCTACATCCAGTGGGAGACATTTTGGTGTGTTTACGATAGACTTCCTACAAGGCTTTCAATCGATCCAACCAACATCGATCAAATATTTTCTCCATGTGGGTTGTATTTCGATCGCAGTTTGATCAATCATCACAATAGTGTAGCCCAAAGAGGGAGGAAGTATATAAAATGTTTTTCTTGAGAGTGTAAGTGTGTGTGTACATATATAATCTGTACAGAATGCGGCTAGATATATAATATGTACAGTATGTCATTTTATATACCGTTATTTATGCCATAAATTATTGGGCTGCAATAGGTTGTCTTCATAATCTGCAGACCTTGTTTTCTACATGTTGTGGACCCAAGTCTGCAAGTACATTTTTAGATTTTTTGTTTTATGATTTTTTTCTAAATGAAACTCTGCTAACTCATTAAAATATTCAGTTGAAAGAAGAGAAGTTGACCATCTACCAGTCATTCTTATTAAAACCCATTTATGACCAGATCAGTTGATTGTGCTGAGGAAAATTAAATAACCACAACAATCATTTGTTATTATTGGCTAAAGCCGGCCATAGACGTGGCGATTCCCAGCAGTAGTTGCAGGCGATCAACCTAAGCAAACGCATGGTGGTCGGTCGCCCGCAACTACAGGGGGTGCCCACCTTGCAGTTTCAACCCAAAAAGCCCACAGGTCAGATCACACGGCAATCTGTCCTGCCAGTACTTTTTGTGGCCGGTCCTGTTGTAGTTAATTTGGAGGTGGAGTCTCTGCCAGGAAACCCTTTGATAGTGGAGCACACAGGATAGAAGTGTTGAGCTCGAATATTCGAATTTTGAATATATTCGGCGAATATCGGCTATTCGAGAACATGGCTGCAGATATTCGCAATTTCGAATATTCACATTGGAATGCTTATGGCCATGCATTGCGAATATATATAATATATATATATAATATATATTGCGAAAATAAATAGCACATGTGACCATTCATTTTAAAGGCGATTATAATTGTGAATCTAGTCCGCATGTGATTGCGAATATTAGTAGAATTATTCGAATATTTCCTATGCTGCTCATGACTATTCTGTAGTAGACTCCTCACAGCATGGTGACGTCTCCACTTTGTAATGAGTCTGCTACAAGCCGGCAATGGATCGAGTCGTCTATGGCAGGCTAAAGAGATGGAAAGAAAGTGAAAGTTCGACACTTTTGGGAGTTACGGTCATGAAGTACAGCAAGGACTTTGGTGATTTATGGAGTGTTCTAAATGTAGTAAAATAGTGGGATAGATGTGGAATGGTATTGAACACTATATCTGCAACAAAGCATTGTTATTTCCCACTATCCAATTTTCATTAGATCGACAAACAACTATATAGTGCCGGTCCTCCCTGATTGGAAGGTTTAGAAAGGTCCTCATACTACATGCTTTTGGTAGAACAAAAGTTGATTGTACAGAAATTGTATGGTAAGGTGTATGAGGGGCTTAAGAGTCAGATCTAGAAATACAGAAGTTGAAAATTTTTTGAATTTTTTGATACTGCATCAATACACCCCATTGGATTTTCATTAATTCTAGAACCCTTTACCTGTTCTTGCTTCAACAAAGAACATTTTCAGAACTCGCACAATTCTGGCACTTTTGTGTTTGTAAAAAGACCTGATGTACCAAAAAGCTTTTGCGTATATGTTTTTTCCACTAGCCACTAAATAAACGAAGAGAGCAGACTATTCTAAATCTCATAAATCTATCAATCACATTATATCTTTTTGAGTTCAGGTCCACTTTAAGCTCATTCTTTTGAAAAACAGGATCTGGTTTGCTGGTTGGGACAAGCTGGGAAATCTGTTATCCCACCTACTCTAAAATTCCTGTGTTCCTCAGACAAGCACACACAGCAGGAAAACCTGAAAATCCACATAGTTTGAAAGTGTGGGACAAGTAAACACAGTACTGGAGCCAACAATGTGACCATCTGACATCTTCCTTGGCCACAAAACTGGAGCATATTCTGGGTCAGGAGCTGGTTGGTCACCTACATACCCCCCAACATGGGTATAAAAATTTATGTAGAAATGTCTCCTATATGTCGGAAAATACAATGCCAACATTATTATACATGTAACCATTCATCATTTCTTGACTATATCCTTAAAGAACAATAAAGGGCATTTTGAGGTATTATTAGTTACGTTTGCAAGAACTATCATTAAAATATATGCCAATTATAAGTAAAAAAAACAAATCGCTTGTACAAAATTGTAGATTTTATACATAGTTATAACTACAGCATGTCCATTCCACAAAGATCATTATATAGTCACGTACGTACCTCTGTGCATATCAGAACATGTGGTTTTACATCACTACAGGTAGATAGATGTAATTGTGTTTAGAGATTAGTTTGTATATATTTTCCATCGAGCACCCCCCACCCCCACCAAAAAGCAAAACTATCCCCTTATGCAAATGTATGTTATTCTGGTAAAAAATGGGGGATTTTTTTAATGGAGGAGACACTTGGGTTTGTGCAACTGAGCAGAAGGAGAGTCGGGGATCCATAAGGTAACCTAGGCAACATCTATAATTCAATAAACAAGTAATCTTTCACAAAATGTAAGCTAGTCATGACCTTCTGTCAAAGAATCCAAATACCATATTGTAAGCCAATAATATGTGTGGAGGAAACTTTCCTATGTCTATATTACCACAAAAGTGGGGTGGTTACAACTCAACCCACCTCAACACTGAAAAAATCTCTTAATCCTGAACCAAGGTTATGGAAATGTTAATGTACAAGGATATAATGACTGATGGGGAGCAAGCTGCCAATTACTTATGATTATATAATAGCAGATTCTAATAGACATTCTCCAGTTGGCCTGGAAGAACCTGGGTCATATGAAGAGATAAGATGACAGTTCGCATCGGAGGAAAGTTCATGGTTTCTGTTAATGAACAGAGAACAGCATGCACTGTTGTCACGCAAACAGAAAACATGAACTAAGCATAATGCACATTGTACTGTAATTACAGTTATGTAATTAATGCGAGCATGAGCAAAATGTGAGAGAGGATTATGGTTTGACCAAGTGTAGTAAGGAAAGTACCAAGAGCTGCTGACTGGTCTAGACCAACTATAGCTTAAAATTATCTGCTTTCAGAGCACGTTCTTAATTTGAACCAACCACAGTCAGTGAGTCATATGTCCATGACCAAAGGCAAGGGAGGAAAGTTTACTTAAACTCTAAATATATATCATTTTTATTCACTGTTCATAAGTTTTTTTTTTACCTTATAAGATGCACTTTCCCCCACAAACTGGGGAGAAAAATTCATAAGTCTTATATGGTGAATGTGCGACCATCCGCGGCTGAAAGACCATTTGGGCTTGGGTGGTCATGAATTCTATGTGCGCTCTCAGCCTTCCCAGCCAAGCACTGTGCAGAGACAGAGGCGGGGAACTCTTAAGAGAAAGATCTACCCGCAGTGGAGTCTTCCTTTAGATTCTCCCACTACTCTCGGCTGATGGCTGGTAGCTCCATGTTACGAGTCACCCACCGAGAAGGGCATGACCGAAATCCACTGAGCTGGGACAGCACTGACAAGCTATGTGCTTGTCAACCAGAGGCTTTGTATGTGAGCAGGAGCTGACATACAAAGCTCTGGCTTTGCATACAGAGATCAATGCTCTGTATATGAATGTCAGCTTGCCCCACCCTAAATAAGTCTTATCAGCCTGAGTATCTTATAGGGCAAAAAGTACAGTACCATTTAGAATTAAACCTGTTCTCCTTCCAGTTTATTTATTTGATAGCTTCCTGTAATAGTGACTATCCTAGCCACAGGTTCCTTAAGCTGTTGTAGAGTTGTCACCCAATGCATGTGGGAGCCTTCGCTGACACAAAGTCCCAAAGAACCCCCCCCCC
>CM070034.1:112650515-112661312 GCA_036250615.1 Ptychadena robeensis
ACTGATGTGGGGTTGGACATATTTTTGTGTGGCATTAGGGAAGCGGTGGCCGCAGCTTATCGGAGGTGGGGGTTGCATCTGGAGCAGGTAGCCCAGCTTCCAGATGCTGTGGCGGGTCCTCGTCAGTGCCGAGAGAGGTTTTAAGTCAGAGCTAGTAGGGTGACGTGCTTATTTAGGGATGGCAGTCATTAAAATGGTATTGTTATGTTTCAAATTTACAGTTGGATTTTCCCACAGTACCCACCGTGCTGGATTTAAAAGGGCAGGTGGCTGGTACAGACGGTTATTGAAGTTATTTAAAGTTATTTAAAGATATTTAAATTTATGTAAAGTTATTTAAATATAAAATGAATATTTAATGTCCTTTATAAAGCGGCACTGTCGAGGGAGTTTTTATAGTTTGAATAAGCTGTGGCCTTTTTTGTATTTCCATTCACTAATACAATTACACTTTCCAAAGAAATTTGAGTCTGTTGTTATTCAAAAGGGGGATGGGGGTTCTAGAATACTTAAGGAGACAGCTCAACACTGCCCGGTCATGTTTTGGGGCTGTCTCTGGGCAACACAGACTTTCTATTGGGTTAAGATCTGGAGACTGGCTAGGCCATTCCAGGACCTTATAATGCTTCTCGCGAAGCCACTCCTTCGTTGCCTGGGCAGTATGTTTGGGACCCAGCCATGTTTCATCTTGAATGCCCTAGCTGATGGAAAGAGGTTATACTCAAAATCTCATGATACATGACTCATTTATTCTTTCCTGTACACGTCCTGGTCCCTTTCCAGAAAAACAGCCTGGCAGCGTAGTGTATTACTGATGGTAGCCTTTGTCACATTGGTCCCAGCTCTCTGCAGGTCATTCACTAGCCCCCCCCCCCCATGTGGTTCTGGAATTTTCACTCACTGTTCTTGTGATCATTTTGACCCCATGGGGTGAGATCTTGAGTGGAGCCCCAGATCGTGGGAGATTATCAGTGGTCTTGTATGTCTTCCATTTTCTTATTATTGCTCCCACACTTGATTTTTTCACACCAACTTGCTTGCCTATTGCAGATTCAGTCTTCCCAGCCTGGTGCAGGTCTACAATTTTGTTTCTTGTGTCCTTCGACAGCTCTTTGCTCTTGGCCATAGAGAAGTTTGTAGTGTGACTGTTTGAGGTTGTAGACAGGTGTCTTTTATTCCGATAACAAGTTTAAATGGGCGCCATTAATACAGGTAACAAGTAAAGGACAGAGGAGCCTCTTAAAGAAGAATTTACAAGTCTGTGAGAGACAGAAACTTGCTTGTTTGCAGATGACCAAATACTTATTTTACCAAGGAATTTACCAATTACCGTATTTTTCGGACAATAAAACACACTTTTGGTGTCTGCGTATAATGGGCCGAACACCAGCTCTCTTCGCAAGGAGATTAGCTGGGGAGCTGTCAAGATGAGGGATCTGCCCACGGCTGGGTCTCTTATCTGAGCTGTATAATTTCTTATGCCAACAGAACCCTGCTGGCATAAGCAATGACGAGAGAGATAGATAAACTCCCAGCTATCCCTCTCTCCTGTCCGTGGAAACTGCAATAACTCTGCAGCTCCCACGGACACAGTAACAGCAAGATCGGGAGAGGGAGAGCAGAGGACTGAGCAGCCTCCTGCCCCCCTCCTTCTGATCAGTGAAGAGGTCACGTCATGTGCTGTGTGTGTACTGCTGCTAGTGACATCTACTGGTTAAATCTGATATTGCATTCATTAAATCAAATGCATTTACCCAATTCATGTGAACACTTTTATATATCAAATATTTTTCCTGCTTTAAAAACTGTCTGTTTCTTATGGTCCAATGTGTCTTATAGTCCGCAAAATACGGTAATTCATTCAAAATCCTACAATGTGAATTCCTGGATTCTTTCCCCTCATTCTGTCTCTCATAGTTGAGGTGTACCTATGATGAAAATGACACGCCTCTCTTATGTTTTTAGGTGGAAGAACTTGCACACTCTGTGGCTTACTAAATAATTTTTTTCCCCCACTGTATATAGTTCTGCTAGAATAATTTCATTTTACTTCCTGTCCTTCTGACAATATCTTTTAAGAATTAAGTCAACTCGACATCAACTCTGCAAAAATATTACAAGACTACACCTTTTTAGATTTTTTTGTTTTATTTGTACGGAAGAATTTTACTGAACTCTAAAACACAAAAAAAAAAAGATTTGGCTCGGTATGTGAATAGTATTCACAAAGCCTTCCCAAAAATATGTGAATCAGGACTTTCCAAAACAAAACATATGAGAGAATTAGCGGATCAGAATAATCATGAACTTCTCCATGCATCCTCTTGCCATAGACTTTTTTCAAAAAAATTTCCATACTTCCTTGAACCATGGTCTGCCTCTCGGATAAGTAACCCGGGAAACCAATGTTTTTTTCTACATGAAAAAAGGATAATGTTCCTATTGACCAAACATGTAATGAGCATCCTTACCACTCATAATACTTATGTGAGCTGTAGATATATTAATAGTAATTTCGGGGGTTCCTATATGTTAAAAATGTAGAGACAGGCAGGTAGAGTTTTGTGTATTAGCCACTAGAGGGAGCTCTTCATTACCCAATAGAGTTTCTCTACCCTGGCTACATGACTTGTAGTGCCAAAATACATGAGTCATATTGGTTAAAATACTTTGTGAGACTGTGCACTTATTAAGGCACTGAGACATGATTATCAATTACCACACATTCACAATTTTTTTTACATCATTATATTTATTTATTTTTCATTATTTGCCTAAATTGCAGCCTGGGGTCCAACAATTGGATCACATATGTATGCATATTTTCCTGCCCATTACCTACCATGTAGATCCAGCTCTGGTAGTATATAGTCAAAACAATGTAGGAAAATGGCATAGCGGTTATCAGCTCCTGTGACCTGGCTATTGCCACCCTGTGTTTCTCTTGGCCTGCTCCCTAAGGGCCCCCATACACCTGTTAGATTTACTTTAGCTCTCCTTTTGGTTTATCAAAACCATGTAGTATGAGGGACTTTCTAAACAATTAAGTCTACCTGTGTTCAGTCGCAGAGGACCCTATACTACATGGTTGTTGGTAGATCTAAATGATATCTGACAGAGAGATCTAAAGGTGTATGGCCAGCTTTACTTATAACTGTATATCACTCTATTGACCTTGGCATTTGTCCTGACATTGTATTCTACCTTGATACTTCTGTTGCATATCTAGACCATTGCAGCAACCTGGACTCTTCAGCAGTTCTTAATCCTTCTTCTGTCTCTCAGAAATTCTGATACTATTATCCCAAAGTGGTGTCCATTACTGTGGAGGGGTAACGTCATCAATATGGACTTAAGTAAGGGGCTGGTCCATATGTGGGCTTCTTTGTGGCACTGGATTGGTACGCCTTTGCATGCAAAAATTGTTCTACAAAGTGACTTGGGCAGAGGATTTTAATATATCCTACCTAAAAGGGTAAAGATGGATAGGTGGAAAAGGGATGGAAGGGAAGGATAAAAAAAAGATTTCCATAAAACACAACACAAAACAGTGATATTCCAGATGCCAAGTAATTTTTTTAGTGCACACATAAAAAAAAATGCAGCAAAAGATCCTGCGTGAAACTAGTCTCAAGAAGGGTAGAGGGTGTAGAAGAGAAGAAGATGAGTCGCTACTTACAGACATTTTATTACTTTATCCTGATTGGTGGTCTGCAAAGTAAAAGGTAAATGGGAATTTAATGCCAATTACCTTCTGTTCTCAACAACATGGTGCTATTTAGTAAAATATTCACATGACATGATGGTGGAGGTATACAAAGACAATGCCATAGTCCAAATAGACTTTGCCATTATGCAATCATAAATAATATATGTACACGTTCCCTGAATCAGCACTTCATTGACAATCAATTATGTTGGAAGTACGATTAATATATACTGTGCATACTCTGCTTTCAGTTTTCCTGTAAATGGGGGGCTTCTAACCTCAGAGACTGAAAAATGTCCATGAGTTAAAGAATTAACATTAATGGAAGTTGTGTTTGTATGGATGAGATCCACATGGCCCTCTTACATCTTTTTTTTTGTAATACGATGCAGAACTGTTAAGTGTAAAGTGTTAGATGACCCAACTAGAAACAAAATGACCAGTATGGAGAAAATGGTGGTCCTACTCATCTAGAAAAGCCAGGTAGGATGGTCCTCTATAGGTGGACTCTGGCATTTCCTCATTTAACTAAAACAAACAAGTTGCAAAAATACTGTTTTATTGTACAATGTTTTTTCTTCATAATATTAACGGAAAAAAATGTTTGAATCCCCTTTAAGTATCGTCCCCAAGTGGAGATCCATCTGTCAATATATATATATATTTACAGCTGTATGTCAGAAGCCATTGTCCAAATGAACTGTGAAATGATTAGTAAAGCATCATTAAACACCCAGAATTATCTCTGTAGCTCCTGGGGATTCTGATGTTAATGACTTTATTGCAACTGTGGGCTGGTCTGTAGTCCACAGCAGCGGCCATCTTGAATTAGTTCATGAGGTAATCAAAAAGTCCATGTTGCAGACCATGTCTACAAGGTCTCAAGATTTGTACTCTTCTTTGGATATACCATTCTCCTTTGTGTTCTTCTCATCTTCCTGGAAGTCCATGTTAGTATAGCCATTTACACCATTCCCTAATCTTTTCTCTTTCTCCTCCTTTTCCTCATCCTTCTTTTGCTGGAGGAGTAACACTGCTCGGTTGACACCAGGACCTGAAAGAAAATCATTTCATGAATTAGATCTGGCAGATTATGTAGTCAGGGGAGGACTGTTTAAATTGATGGGGTTGATGGACTTTTTGTTTGTATAATTGGCCAATTAAGGAAAATATGGTTTATTCCTCTTTATACTCCTGTAGTATGAAGGGGAATCAAACTGTCTTCTTCCCAAGGGCCCATGTACACTAGTTTAGTAACATACATGTGTCTAATGTGCAGTATCACCAGCTTATCATGTGTCATGTTAAGCAGCCTAATATTTCATTAGTATTGAGGGAGTTAAGTACAAAGATGTTAAGTACCTGAAAAGTACCTAAAAAAAGGTATCATCAATAAAATTACCACAGATGTAGAGAAGGCGTGTGGGAAATAAGTATTAGTGTTGAGCTTGAATATTCGAATGTCGAATATTTGCGGTATGGCCATGTATTGCGAAAATCATATTCGCATTGTGAACAAAATAAACATAGCATGTGTTTTTGCAATACGAATATGATTTTCGCAATGCGAACATGATTTTCATATGAATTTCTGAATATAGAATCGAATATTAGTAGAATTATTTGTGAAATATCACAAATTCGAATATTGCCTATTCCGCTCATCATTAATAAGTATTGCTCTAGGACACATAGTTTTTGCATAATTTAAGTTTTGAAGGTTTTTGGGTATTCCCACAACCCTTCTCTACATCTGCAGTAATTTTGATTATAATACCATATTCCGTGGCTTTGCAATCAATTGACAAATTCAGCTAGTCCAACTCTCAAGAATATTTTTACCATCTCTGTTGATAAGGTTGCCAAAGCTGCACAAAGCACTTTGCTAAGTTTCACTATGAATGTGCAAGGCATCACAAAGCACAAGTCAGGTGTGTTTGTTTTATCAAGGTAACTACTCACGATGGCACACTAGTTTAACTGAGCACTAGTTACTATACCTTGTGCTTATAATAATGTTTAGTTCTCTACAGTCTAAACTTTAGTGGCCTCTTCAGATTGAAAACAGTCAACGGACTTCATGTCAGCTCCATGGTACAGATGGTCTGGAAATTTTGACTTGTTTATTTGGAAATGAATTGCGAAGCCCCTAAAGATAGTACCATCACCAAAATTTCTGAGGATGTAGTTGTTGTATAAATCTATTTGAAAAACTTTTACTTGATTTTGCTAAACCTAATTTATGCTAAAACTACATGTTACACTTTTATTTTTTGGAAGGTTACAAAACAACCTTGCCTAGGCACAGTTCTCCTTATAGACATAAACATGACATAGGATCAGACTGACGGATCGGGGGCTATGACAGGCTTTCTTAGCCTATTGCCTTCAGTTCTGGGCTTGTGCATTGCTCTAAAATCCCTGCTTTGAACACAGTGAAGCCTAAAGCCCCCCATAGACGGGCCGATTCCCGGCCATAGTTGTGGCCGCAACTATAGGGGAGCCCACTTTAAGGATCTGACCAAAAGAGCCGGCAGGTCGAATCGCACACAGATCCGTCCTGCTGGTTCTTTTTCTGCCCGATCCTCCGATCCTGTGCTGCAGTCTGTTAACTCGGAGGGGAGGTCTCCTCCCCCTCCGAGTTAATTGGCTACAATCTGACAGGAATCCCGTGTGTTAGTGGAACACACGGGATTCCTGTCCGTTCTGTAGCCGACTCCTCACAGCGTGGTGACGTCACCACGCTGTGAGGAGTCTGCTAAAAGCCGGCCATAGATCGGTACGTCTATGGCCGGCTCAAGTCTTGCAACTTGCTGCAAGCTTCTTCACACACATCGAGAGCCAACTGAACATCCATACATGATCTAGTATATAGATTATTGTAGAAAACAATTGCACTCAGAAAGCTATTAATATTGGACCAACTTACCAAAGTAGCTAAGTGCAACAGGCAAAAATATGAGGCCGTGTGCAAGTCCCAGCAGAGTAATTGTCAGATTAAGACGGAAGAAGAAGATCTGGATGAGCTGAGCTTTGGCAAAGGCCAGCACAATGATTCCTGGAAGATTAGTCATGGCTACACCAGCAAACACCTGTGTGAGAAGAGGAAAGTATAAGATGTCCATAGTACCCTAGTACAGCACCCTACAGAAAAATGTTACAGTAGCTGTTTGTCTGTCATGCTGATCCATTGGCTTTAATACTTTACATGGAGCACTGTAGTAAATATTCAAGTTAGAAGTTAATTATTTACACATCAGTGTTCTAAGTAATTGATACTATGCTCCCATGTGGTAAACATCCCAAAAATTGTTACTAAGAGAACAGACGAAGGGATAAACCTATCATCAACATTTTTCTTCCTGGTACAACAGGGGCATGGGGACTTTAAAGGCCAAGATTTCATCACACAATCACATATGCATTTGCTGTCGCCAGAGTGATCGCTTGTATGTAAAATGTTCTAAGTAATTGTATTTTTTATTCATTCATTATTTATTCATAGACAACCAGGTACTCTTAGGCCAATTCTATTATAGTTTCAGTACATGTTGGTTATTACTTGGCAGCATGTTTGCGGTAATGGGCTGCGTAACCAGTGTTTCCTGCACTGCAGTTCTGCAACCCAAGCTCAGCAAGTGTGGAAGGGTCATAAAAATTGCCTATTTTCTTTTGGTGCTGCCTCCATGGGATTTATAGCCCATAGACAAAGGGCATGACCAAATAGTAACTTTCTATGGTACTGTGTTTTTTTTATGTACTTGAATGACTGCAACTTATAACCATAAAATAATGATCATTTATGACATTATTATTTATTATTCTACTATGCCGCCATGGACCTTTTTTTCTGTACTTACAGCACTGCCCATGTAGATGGTGGCATCCTTTGCACGTTCTATCTTGGTGAGCTTACTGCTCATGGCAAAAGATCGAGTAAGGTGGGAGACAAACTCCACAGAAATTCCTATGGCCTGTAAAGAGAAGAGAATATATTAGAGGAAGGATGTATACATTGTGACCAGTAACTTTATCTAAAACTCTAAAACTCAGCATCCTCTCCTGGAAGGATTTCAAAGTGGAACAGAGGAATTGAGATACTAGCTATGAAAAAAATATGCTTCTCTGGGATTTTTTTAAGTCTTATATATTTCACCCAAAATATATATTTTTTTTTTATGAGGCCACATGAGGTATGAATAGGATGATATAGTTCAGAACAGTTGATATCACGGTAGACTACTTTCCTGGGCCAAAACCATGTTATATGAGGACCTTTCTCAACCTTCCAATCACTTTGTATTCTATCAGGGAGGACCCAGCACTACATAGTTGTTGGTAGATCTAAAGGAAATTAGAATTTTTGGCTCATAAACATATGAAAAACATTGATATCAGATGGATAACGGATGATAGATGTGCATTTGAGAACAGTCACCCACCGTTACAAGGTTGATGAGAGAGATGGCATTGTATTCGATGTTCCACAGTGTCATCACGCCAACTGTGTCTATGATGATCATGAAAATAGTAATTAAGTTGATAAGACCCGAGCGTAAGTCCATGCCAAGCAGAATACAGCACACGGCAAATGTTGGCACGAGGCAAAGGGCCAGCGTGAAGAGTCCTTCCTGAACAATGGTGAGGTACTGTTCATAGAACACATATGTAATCCTGTTTGAAGAGCAGGTGGGAAATTATTAGAATTTAGAAGTGAAAGAGAGGGCACAACCAGGTGATAACAAAATAATAAAGTAAACACAATATCTTCTTACTTTCAGATGTCCTTAATGGGGAACACAAGCATCAATAAAAACTGAACAGGTGCCCCTATTCTATCTATAGTAAAATAATAATTGGTAATAATATAGTAAAATAATAATTGGACTTACACTTCAGCTACACAATTAAAATTTTGGAGAGTCATTCATCTTTCCCAGAAAAAGAATGGTCTCATGCAAGGCGCACTTTAGAGTAGGTATTCATTAATTGGTAGAATAAATTGACATAAACATTGACATGTTTTGTGGCCACTTTTTCAAGATGGGTGTTTGTTACAATGGGGTCTCCGGCTCCTTTAAAAATGTAATGTCCGGAGACTGTGCTATTTTAATTTTATTGCCTTTACATTTTAAGTTGAAGCAAATTTTAGGTACTGAGCTTTTGTATAATTAAAGCATAATTAAAGGATAAGTATATATATAATGTACATACACTTACAGTTGTATGTCTTTCATGTGTTGAATGCATGTTTTCACCCTAGGACCGTGATGGCGAACCTATGGCACTTATGCCCAACACGGCACACGTAGCCGCCTTGGTTGGTGCGCCTCAGACTATGTATCAGCATGTCTGCAGTGTATATCTCTGATTGGTGGGCACAGGAGGGGAGGTGATTTTTTTCAGCTTGGGTAACATCATATTCGGACGCCATCTTGTGGCTATACTGATCATTTGCCAGGAAATTCAAGGTATTGGTTTTGCTTTATTGTTGACAGTTATTGTAAAAGAAAACTTTAATAAAAGCTGTTTATTGATGGACACTTGTGATGCTGTGATGTGATGTCTGTTATGACGTGATCACAACTAGTCGACTTGACTATGACAGCACCATAAAAAGTACAGCAACGGTCTCGAAACAGGCCATTAATGAAGATACAGCAATGATGCTGCCATGGTGGTGAGGATGCAGCAAGTTGAGTTCTGTGGGGCTTCCAAGCTCCTTGTTTTCTCCTCATTCCTGTATCGGGGGAAAACATTGGAGTTTTTGGCCAGTATGTGCTAGCCGTAACCGCATCCGTTACTGGCAGAAAATTTGTGTCTCCCTTTGTTTAAACTAAAACCTCAGTATTCAGGTATAATTGCCATATTGGCACTTTAAGATAAAAAAGTGGGTTAAGGGCACTCGGCCTAAAAAAGTTAACAGCGAAAAGTTTGCAGCGTTTCTTAAGGCTGCCATACATGTACCGAGCAGTGGCCGATTTTGCCGCCGACTGATGGGCGTGCTTGCCGATCGGGGGTGCCCACATCTGTCGCCCCAAAGCTCGGCCGGCCAGAGAACGGACATGTCCGATATTCTCTGGCCGATGCCGGCCTATGCCATTAGTTTCAATGAAGATCAGCGTCTTCATTGAAGCTAACAGCCGGCACACAAAGGGTGCCGGCCAAAGCTGTCAGCTCTGGTGAGCAGCGTGATGATGTCATCACTGTGCACTCTAGAGCTCATCTGAGCTGGTCTGTTGGCCCCCACTCGGTACGTGTGTGGGGGCCTTTACACTAGGAATTCAATTGGTTAATTACGTTAATCTTCAGTATGGCATGAGACACATGACACACATGTACATTTAGAGAGTTGACTCACGTGTATGGGAAGACAGTGAAATCAGGGTCTGTACCCGGCACCTTTCTTAATGAAATGGATATGTTCTCTGCCAGTTCTCGGGCATATAACAGAGCCCCTGTATACTCCTGAGAATTCTTTAGAGGGGTGTGATATGCCATAAAGCGGGAGGCTGGGGGAAAAAGCAGACTTTCATTTAAAACCAGCAGTACAATGTAAGTAACATCGTACATAAGAGGAAGATTCATCTTACCTATAATATCTCCCTGGTCGTTAAACTTGACAGCACTGTCATAAGCACCTAGACCACTGCAGAAACAAATTGTGTGTTTGTAATACATTAAAACATATCTTCATTTTATAACAAATTCAATGGGGGCACTTATATTGTACAATATATATATTTTATATATTTATTCATTTTGCAGAACATTCAAGTTATGGCAAGAATCATTCAAACTACTAATATAAATTAATTAATTGTAGTGAAGCACTAAATGTGGACGTTTCATAATTATCGGTAAGGAAGGATACCCATCTCCTGTTTGCCTTGGGTTAAGAGAATCAATCTGTCTAGAACAGGGGTGGGCAGTGGCGGTTTTAGATATTGGCAGTATGGGTGGTTGCCCAAGGTGTAATCATGGGGTAGGTGGTATCTGCCCATACTGCCCATATGTAAAACCTCCGTACTCTTCTGTGGCAGTAAGTTCACATTCATCCATGCTCCATCGGCAAAAAAAACACCCCC
>CM070034.1:112661322-112689880 GCA_036250615.1 Ptychadena robeensis
CCCCTAGAGCCCAGAGAATATCCAGGCATGGGAGAGAGAAGGAGTAAAGGAGACTCGCCAGCATGACCTCCCGGAGTGCTCTCTCGGGGAAGGGGGGCAGGTGACAGAAGGAGTGCTCGTCCAGGGTGCCCATCTCCCTAGTTCCACCCCTGCTTGTGGGCCACAATAGATTAGTTTTTGGGTCGTAGTTTTCCCACATCTGAAGACATTTGCATAACCTTTTACTATTGCATTTTATCTGTTTCATCTTCTATCTGATCAATTGACTTTTTCAAATACAAATTGAACAGAGTAGGCCCTAGATTGAAATTGTGTTCCAGGTGAGCAGGTGAGTAAAAAAAAAAAGAAACATTTAAGAACTATTTACTTTTCTTTGTTTTTATACAGTTTTATGTGAAGAAACATTTTTATTTGGGGTAAATTACGCAAATTAGAGCAGCTTACTTTGCAGCTCCATTTGTCTTACTAGATCCTCGTACTGAGCCTGTGATAACTTTCATTCAAGCTTAGTCAACAGCTAACTTGAGCCCTAAAAAAGGGATAGTATTTCTTGAAGAGCTCACTCACCCTTTGGGACACTTTAGATTTGGATAATCCTGCAGAAACAGAGGCAAGTATTGATTGAATTCTTCCAATGTTGGTCTTAGAGGTCCATCTGGGGTCCTCATACATCTCCGTATGCATCCAGGTAATGCTAGAAGTAGAGTAGTTAAGTAGATAAATTTAGTTGCTATAATTAGCTTTAAAAATGTTGGATGAACAGCTCCTTGATTTAAAAGATTTTACAAATGACAAAAAAGGATCCAGAAATATCACTATAAAGGATGGCAGATATTGGTGGGAAATTTGGAAGGTAAGTAATCTAAGTAAATTACTAACCTTCAAAAAATATTGATCTAGGTGTTCAAAGTCAGAGAAGGTATATAAATGCAAGGGTAGCAAATTACACTTCCCATTGTTCTTTTTTTTGCACTACAAGTAAGATATACACAATGCACATGAGAATTTGTCGACATTTTGGCCCTCCAGAGGTACTGTGAACTGGCACCACTTAAATTTTTTTTAGGACAACTGCGTTAGATAGCAGACAGCACAGGAAGTAGAGGAATGGATCCTTTCCAAGGGTAACCTTAGTCCACTACCTCTATCCATGTGCAGAGGCAAAAAAAGCTAAGAAGGAATATAAGAATGAGGGTTGGGTGCCAGAGTATAAATAGAAAATGGTCAGGCCTTAAAGAAGGCCTTTAACCACTCACAAAGCCTGTGTATTTTATAGTTTATTAATTAAATAAAGCAAATACACCAGATAAATATGTCATTATATGTTATTATAATTTAGAGTAATGTTCACATACATTATAGTAATACTAGCCACCGGTATATATTTGGTACTTACCGCTGGTGGAAGAGCAGAAGGTCCCATTTAATAACAATCTACAGCATTCTGATGTGGGGTTCAGCCAGTCCACAAAGTCATCAACCCAGGAGGATGCTGGAATGGCTAAATAAGATCTAGAAGATACCAAATACCAGGTCAAGCCAAAGAAAATGTAAGAAATTAGAACTTGGCAATGTGGCCATACACGGGCAGGTTGGTATGAATGGCATCTTAGCTAAAGACTTTAGAGTTTATTTTGCAAACTCCAACAGTTACATTTAAATTGTTTAGTTGTTCTGGATAACCAGATCATGGTAGCAACAAAAGGATATCCACATATGTGCACAGATATTTTCCTTATTTTCCATATCAGCCAGTTGGGACAACCAGCAGAGAGGCCTCTTGTACAATAATCAGCCCAACTATAGAGCATCTTAAATGGTATGGTAACTGCATCAATCATTTTACAACTTGCTATGCTAATTAATGTACAACATTTTTTTCAACTAGTCTCAGATCACTTTTTTACCAAGTGGTATAGAGATGTAATCTTCTTTTTGTATCTGGTTACTATTTTTGTACCACAAACTCTAAACACAGATTATAGATAAGGAAGCAATTCAGATGACCTTCCATCAACATGTTAAAGATTGAAGGAAGAAGATTAGGACATATCTGCAATTAAGGTGTTACATAGAAAGTACAAGGTAAAGACATAGTTGGCAGTATGTAAAGACTCAAACTGGGTGGCCAAACCTGAAGTCCAAAGACTATTTATATATTATACATCATTTAGTAATGTGATAAGATTAGAGTAGTAATAGTGTACAGAGTTTACAGGGTCGCCTTGGGAGATTACTGATGAGTCAGGGTGTGAACAGTTGATAACATACTAGGTGAAGGAAGAACATAGAATAACAATGATAAAATAAATATCAAGGTCATTGTCTCTCCAGCAAAGCTTCCTGTGTGAAGGTAGCCATATGAGAGGCGATTCTTCCTCCATAGATGAAGCCGGCCTCTCAGCTGTCATGTGGGATTACCGTGTGATCCGACATGCAGGAGTTTCCTGGTCAATCTCACCAGGTGGGCTATTTTTGGCTGAGCGACCGTCAGGCGATTGATGGGAGCGTGCATGGCAGTCGATCTGCCGAAAAATCAGGTAAAAATCGGGGTTTTGTATGGCTACGTTAAAGCTAGGCATACACAATCAAGTGCCGGGCGTGTTCATTGGGGCTCAATTGTGCATAATAAAAAAATAGAGCCATCCATTCTTTCTCAGTCAAACATTACTTTGCGTTGTCGGTTTCCATTACTTTGGATGGTGACCCACGGTCCAAAGTATCAGGCAGGATTGATGACGCAGAAGTGCTGTGGCTCAATATCGAGAAAGCCAGAACGCAGCGCAATGACATCATCGCGCTGGCTCAATGGCCCCTTCAATCATATGGGCATCGAGCCATATACAGTGCTGCTTGAAAGTATGTGAACCCCTCAAGTGGTGTAGATGTTTCTGTTAAAAAACCGGAGTGTTTCTCATTCTATCATCACCAGTGTTTATTCATGAATGTCAGATATATGTTCATCAATTGCATGTATTGTTTAGTAGGATTTGTTTAAGTAGCCCAAAAACTACATGAACATGGACTTATGTGTATGTGCAAAGTAAGTGAACCCCCAGCTGCATGTTTTTTAAGTCGACCAGGTAAAAGAAAAGCAGGTGAAACACATTTGGGTGCTTAATCAAACTTAAGCAGAAAAAACCAATGAAATGATACATCCTTGAAAATGTTTTGGCCTGCACTAATTAAAAGAGAGAGAAAACCACACTGAACCATTTGTGGTCCCTACACTCAACATGCCAAGAGCAAAAGAGATATCCGAGGACTGAAGAAGAGGGTAGTGACGCCCATCATCTGGGAAAAGGCTATAAGACCATCTCCAAAAGTCCAGCTCTCCATCCATCCCTGTACGACAGATAATTTACAAATGGAGGGCCTTCAACATGACAGCAACTTTGCTAGAATGGACACCCATCAAAAATATCACCCAGACAGCACCAGAAAATAATAAACCAGGTAAAGGCCAACCCACACTCACCTCTAGAGAGTTGCAGGCCTCTCTGGCAGCACTCTGGGACAAATGGGCATGCGTCTACAATCAGACGAAATTGAATAGCCATGACATTCATGGGAGGGTTGCTAGAGAATCCTCTGCTCTCAAAAAAGCACAAAACTCGCCCTTTCAACTTTGCCAAAGAGCAACTTGGACAAACCAGGGCCTTCTGGAAGTCCATTGCTCTGGACGCACGAGTCTAAAATAGAATTATTTGGTCACAATCAAAACCGACATGTTGGGAGAAAAATCAACACGGCATATAAAAAGAACCTCCTCCCAACCGTGAAGTATGGAGGTGGAAATGTGAAAAGTCTGGGGCTGCTTTTCTGCTGCTGGGCCTGGACGACCCATATTTGTCCAAGGAATCATGAATTCTTTGGGTTTATCAACAGATTCCTCGACCAGAATCTCTGCCATCAGTCAGGGAGTTGAAGCTCTGGGACGCAAGATGATTATGCACAACAAGATAATGACCCAAAGCATTCCAGCAGAGTACAAAGGAATGGCTTCAGAGAAAGAGGATTCGCACTCTGGATTGGCCCAGTCAAAGTCCGGACCTTAACCCAATGAAATTTGTGGAGAGACCTGAAAAGTTGGTACATGCCAGGATGTCCCTCCAACGTCTCTCAACTGGCTGATTTTCTGCAAGGAGAGTGGGGCAAATCCCCATAAGCAATGTGAAGACTGTTAGTGTTACAGAGAGACGTTTAGTTGGAGTAATGGCTGCAAGGGAGGAGCCACAAGCTACTAATACAGGGTTCACATACTTATGCACATGTAAGATTTCAGTTGTTGGGCCATAAACCTCCTTTGTTTACTTAAATAATGAAAATATACTCTTTGTGTGTGTCTACTAATTTGGAAGTGTGCTTTACAAATTGGGATTTAGATGTTCTAATAAGGTTCTTTAATGTTTTTTTGCACAACAGTGACCATGTCGTAGGGTTCACATACTTCAAGCAGCCACTGTATGCCTAGTATTATGTTTTTCTCAGCCTAGGCAATCAATCATAACAACACAAGCCCCCCCAAATGCAGTGCAATGCAAATGGCATATATTGAGGCCTTATCTTTATATTATATAAGATAGATCCTCATATATTACATTTCAGTCAATGGGTTTAGACAAAGCTTAAAGCAGCTTCATTTCATGTTATAGTTGGTACTTAATTGGTTCTAACATATTTTTTTCATTCTGTTACAGCAAATTCAACCACTTCAAATGTCATTCTGGTACGTGAGGGCAGAATCCTTACCGGGTAGGATAACAGTGCGGCATACTGAGACTTCCTGTGCCATGAATTGGTTATCACAACCCGCACTGGAACAAATGCCATTGGATCCAGTCAGGCTGGAAGGGAAGTTAGGGGACCTGGGGGGGACCCGGGATTTGGGGACGGGACAGGGGGAAGTGAAATGTGGGGCACGCCAACTTCAAAATACTTATTGAGATATTTGAAAATAAATCCAGCACATAGAAATCCCTAGGAAAAGGTAACATGAGGCAAATTCATTAACACATTAACGAACACAAGCAGAAATACTGTTTATATTGACATGGTTTTGAATGTAGGTGTAGCCCCCCTGCCGGAAGGAGCCAGGAGCTGAAGGGTTAACATGAGGCAAGTCTAAAGTTTACGTTATAGGAGGGAGAATTGGTGACAGGGCAGCTGCAGTGGTGTCAGTGTAGGCCTTGGCTCTCTGCCAAGGTCTGTGTAATGTAATCTAATCATTGATGCTCTTTGCCTGTGCCTCTGGTGGTTGAGGTGGAATTGCGCGGCCTTTTATGCAGAAATGGGAGGAAGACGAAATTTAAATTATAAGTGCCAGAGACCGGAGTGTAGAGTCCAGTTTCTCCCCTGGGTGTCCCCCTCTTGGGAACCCTGGGATGGTGTTCCTGGTGTGTCAGGGTCAGGGGCTGATTGTCCTGATCTGAAAATGAAGAAGTGATGAGGTGTGATGTGCCTAGCTGGGACCCGAACAGAAATGACTTGCGGATCTGAGCCCTGGGGCGTCCAGCTAGAAGGGAGCCCACCGCCTGTCACCCATTGTCCTGCGGAAGGGTGAAGGTCTCCACAGGCAAGGCAAGCCGTTGAGGACAAATCTCCAGGAGATAAAGGGGAACTCTAATTCAGATACGGGAACCAGGGCGCATCAGTGGCAGTGAGGTCTGTTCCCAAGATTCCCAGGGAGGATCGTCAAAGGACTGGCTGGGCTATTTGGTTCTAAAACCAAGAGAGGAAAGCTGCCTCGAGGGAGCTAGGCCAGAGTCCATGTGGGTGGAAATTTCTCACTGAGAGGAAGAAGCTGCTAAAGAGAGGAAGCTAGGACCTCGATAGTTCAAACAAGCCTGTCCCCACACCCTCCGTTCCGCCTGAATGACAAGTGCGAATAAAACTTTTCTTCATTTTCAAGTAAGTGCCTCCCTCCTCCGGTCATTCTGCTACCCCACCACCCCCGGATTCCCACCACACACAGCGAGCACCTACGGGTGTCAGGGCTACATTTGGGGGCTCGCCCGGCGATTTCGGGTAGCACGGTGACCCCCAAGAATTGAAGAAAAGAGACCCCTTGAAGAAAAAACCGGAGCCATTGTTGTGAAAAATCGCCGACCGCAGGGGGTTAAACTTTGCACACCGACAGTCAAGAAAGAGGGGCTGGACTTAGCTGCTGAGCGCACGAAAGTTTGGCGCCACTGAGCTCCTGATAAAGAGGCGACGGGCCCTACGAACCCGGAACCTGTCCTGACCACGCTGTGAAGAGTAACCTGTGAGAAGACGCGTGACTAATCGTTGGTGGAGAAGATGGCTGGATTTGGGCGGAAGCTCGTTCACCACTATCAAGCTGGGCGCCTCCGACTGTGTCCGTAAGAGAAGCAAGCCCGTTCATCACGGATACCGGAGTTCGGTTCTTGCTGAGAGGCGAGCAGCCGCCTTGATGAGAGACGGAGAATCGGAGAGGATGGGGAGTGCCCTGCCCCAGGGATGCGAGCAACGGTGAACCCTGACGGTGAGGCCCTGGACGCCGGGTGGGGTACCTGTGGGTCCATTTCTGATGGACAGACCAAGTACCCAGCTTCCTGCAAGTGTGCGGGACCCAGTTGGATTACCACCCGGATGACCCACCCGTATCCGAGAGTGATTCCGAGACGTCGGTGGCGGGTAGGGCCTGCTGGGACGTGAGTCCGGGAGAAGCCCCCGAAAATTCGGAGGCGTGGGTCGGGGGGGCCGGCCCGAGCCCGATCTGGATCTGTGACTACTGTCCCTCCCGGAGTTCCCCGAGCCATGCGGCATCTCCCGAGAGAGAGCTGGGGAGCTGCTGCAGGAAGGACTGTCCCTGATGAAACAGAAGCCTGCGAGGGGGGGGGGGCGAGGCCCGAACACATTTGCTGACCCTCCTTCGGTCTTCTGGGAGAGATGAGAGATAAGCGGAGCAGGAAAGAAAGTTACCCTGAAAGCCGGCGAAAGGTGAGCCATGCGCAATAGTAACTGGGGGGGGAGGGCTGAGATGGAAGGGCCCCGATCCCAATACCGAAAACAACACAACTCCCCGAAATACCCCGAGTTGTTGCCTGGGGGCTATTGAGAGGAGAAGAACTGTAGTTCGTGGCGGGGCTGAGTCGTATGTCGCCGGGGCAAGCTGGGTCTGGGCCGCATCCCCAAAATTGGGCCAGGGCACAGCGGACCGTGAATAAGAAAGTGGCTTTGGAGATCGGGAGCAGTATCCTTACTGGCCCAAAGAAAGACATGGGAGTAGAATCGAGGTTCTCTCGGCACACAAGTGGGTAGAAGATACGCGAATCAACACTCGGGAATCCCTGGATTCCCCGAGGCCTCAGCGGAAACCGAGCATTCTTCTCTATCCATCCAACCCCCCGGGTCCCGAGATTAACCTGGAGAGCTGGAACTATGGTCAGCATGTGCAAACACTGGATAGAGTCGTGGTCAAACGTCCGCAGCGGCGAAGCATCAAGAGTTGGCCGATTAAAGCTACTGACAAGAACTGGGAAGTACATCCAGCTGCCTGATCCGATGGACTAAAACCGCTGAAGCGAGTTCTAGCAGATGGGGTCAAGAACAACCTTCAAGTTTTTTTGAGATTGGCCTGTCCTTAACTGTTTCCTCATTCCCCATCCCTCCGCACCATTGTGTGTTTTACCCCGTGGGGAGCTATGTTCTCATTTTTTAAAAGGCGTTTTTCAGTTGCCTCTTTTTGTAATAGCTGCCCCAGGGGAGTTCACAGGGTTTCCCTCTAATGTTGCCCTAAGGGTGAGGAAGGGTTGTTCAGTAGTGGGCGTGTCTTTAGTTGCCCAACGGGATAGACCTCTTCAAAGGACTGAGCTGTCCCAGGTCCAATTCAGTATGCTGTGTCCCATGCAAAGAGGGAATGAAGCTAGAAGAGTTTTTTTGTGGTGTATTGTTCTATCTCTCTCTCCTAAGTGAGTACACCATTGCCGGCCGGTGATGTGTACCTGGAGGAAGGTCATGGACTCCGGTAGCTACTTCACCTATCTTTAGGCCAAGGGTTCTGTATGATGGTATGCATTTAAAGTGATAAGTGAATCGAGTGTTTTCTCGGTTTAGATTGGAGTCAGGCCCACTGGTGACTCTACCTCCTCCTTCTCCTCTAGTGGGGCCTGTCGCCTGTTACAAGATGCAGGGTAACTGTGTTTTAGGCTATATTGAAGGGTAGTGCTACCGGCTGGTAGTTACCAACAGTATTTAGAATATGAGCAGTGTTCTCCCCAGATTTTTTTTTCAGCCGGGCGGGGCGCGATGACGTCATGACGCGATGACGTCATCGCGCCGCCTGCACCCGGTCCGGCGGCACACAGTCCTCTGAAACAGGCGGCGCCTCCCCATTCTTCAGGAGCGCGCCGCAGCCACTGAAAGACTCCGGCCCCCGGCCCCGTAGTATGCCGCGGGCCGGAGTCTTTCGTGGCTGTGGCGCGCTCCTGAACAATGGTGAGGCGCCGCCTGTCAGGCTGCTCTCTGTGTGGCCGGCGGGACCAAAATCTCCCGGGCGGGCCGCCCGCCCAATCTGCTTTGGGAGAACACTTGTAGATTATAGATCTGTGTACAGTAAGTGATAGTATATATGTTTGATATTGAGAATGCTTTCTGTGTGCAGGTTTTGTCAGCCTGACATAGAAGGCTCACTCATGTATGGTTTGGGGCCCTGTACAGCAGGAAGACAGGTAACCTAGGTATTGTGTTTATGTGCCATTTCTGGAGTGTAATCACCGGCAGTGGTTACTAGCCCACTTCAGAATATACAGTGTAGAGTATAAGGTGGTACTGTTTGTTGATAATATGCCGTTCTGGTAGCAGTTGGTCGCCTATTTGGGGGGGCGCCTGGCTGTTGGTCAAAACAGGGTCAGGTGGGGTGTCTCTTCTGGAGGGGAAGGGTAGTGGTTCCCCCTTTTCCTTTATGGAGAGATGCTCTGCTGATCCAATTGTGTGTGGAGTGTGCAGCATTAGGGGCGTTCTGTAAATGATAGTTTGGTTCAGGACTTTGCATTCTGGCGGCTGCCAGGAATGGTGAGGTTTTGAATTTGTGCTCATGCTTGTTGGTGCAATTGATCTAGGGGCTCCTGGTCAGTTGTGCTGGCACTACAGCTAGAGCACCTTGTGTCTTTTTTCCTGCGTGGGGAGAAGGGCCACCGGGGAAAGACTGATCTTCAGGAATCTTTTGAGGGATTTCCCATTCCACTAAGGTTAAGGGAGCTTAACTATTGTATAATGTGTCACTGCGCCCTTTATTTATTACAAGGGGCCGCATGTTTCCCTTGCCAATGGAGAAATGTAATTGCAGCCATGTTTGTTTAAAAGTCTCTATGATGAGTGTTGCTTAAGTGCAACAGGTGAATCTCTTATTACAAAGTTCTTATACAATACTGTAATAAAGATGTTGCTTTTGTTTTGCAAAATCCTATATACGGCTAAATGTCTTTATCTCTTTTACTGTTCCTTTGTACACGTTTAAGCCATCAACCATGTTGTTCATGTAACGAAATGTTTTTCCCTAATCCCCTCTTTCCCCACCCATTGTAATACAGGTTGTTCAAAAAGGGTCTTAGCCGACAGGTGCGGTCACCTGTCCATCAAGGAGGGGTGAGTGTAGCCCCTGCCAGGGACAGGAGCTGATGGGTTAACTATTGATGAGTCTAGGAGTTTAAAGTTTAGTAGAGGAGAATTGGTGACAGGCAGCTGCAGTTGTTGTCAGTGGATGCCTTGGCTCTCTGCCAAGGTCTGTGTATGTATCTATTTGATGCTCTTTTGCCTGTCTCTGGTTGGTTGAGGTGGAATTGGCGCCTTTTTGCAGAAATGGGATGAGAGAAGTTTATTTAATTGCCAGAGACAGGATGTAGAGTCAGTTTTCCCCTGGGGTGTCCCCTCTGGGACCCTGGGATTGTGTTCCTGTGTGTCCAGGTCAGGGGCTGATTGTCCCGATCTGTAAGAATGAGTGATGGTGCGATGTGCCTAGCTGGGGACCAGAAAGATTGCGGATCTGAGCCTTGGGCGTCCAGCTATGAAGGGAGAGCCTGTCACCTTGTCGGCGGAAGGGTGAAGTCTCCACAGCAGCAGCCGTTGAGGACAAATCTCCAGGAGATAAAGGTGAACTCTATTCAGATACTGGAACCAGGCGCATCAGTGGCAGTGATGTCTGTCCCAAAGATTCCCAGGAGGATTCCGTCAAGGACTGTGTGTGCTATTTGTTTCTCGACCAAGGATGAAAGAGCTAAGCCTAGGGGAGCTAGGCCATAGTCCATTGTGGGGTGATTTCTACTGAGAGGAAGAAGCTGCTAAAGAGGAGCTAGGACCTATTGTTCAGAACAGCCTTGTCCCCAACCCTCCTTCCGCCTGATACTGTGCGATAAAACTTTTCTTCATTTTCAAGTAAGTGTCTCCTCCTGGTCATTACTGTTACCCGGTATCCCACACTACACAGCAGCACCTACGGGTGTCAGTGCTACATAGGTTATTCTAATCCATGTACCAATTTAGGAGATTTTCTCCTCAACAAAGCATAGAACTATAATACATGTGTCATAAAATGTCAAATAAAACACACATATTTTCATTCATTTCATAAATTAAAAATACATTTGGTGTTCCAAATATAATTACACTGCAGGCCAAACTTCAGCCTCCCTAGGACAGAGTTTGACCTTGGCCTAGAAGAACTCATGTTAAGGTTAACCAAGAGGAGTTGCTCTTTTTGTTGCTCTTGTTCCTCTAACTTAATTTATATATTTAAATCTGAAGTAAGGAATAACAAAGCTGTTCAGAGGAACTAAAGCTAGCCATACATGACTTGATTCCCCTGAAATTGTTGTGCGAGCAGAATCGATTGCTCAAGGTGGACTGCATTCGATTCCTGAACATGCTCGGCAGTCTTAGACAATTATCTCCTTCTTCTGGGCCGTTTCATGGACATTTTGCCTTATGCATCTAGTCTTATTTACACATAGGCTAGATGTTACATAAAATATGAATGTAATAAGTACCAGAGGTAAAGACAGCTCTTGATTTAGACCAACACGAGAATACATCATGAAGTATATACCACAGCAGAACAGGCAGATGAAAGCCACTATCTGTGAAGACAAGAGACATACAGGAGACAATTTAACAAAAGGGGAAAACATTGTTTGCGGTTAAGAAATGTTTAGTGTTCAGACAATCTTTGATTTTATCACTCTTCCCTATGGCACAGGCTAGGAACACATTGGCCATACTTCCTCTCCATGGTTAGATATGAAGCATTTGAGTATATTGGTTAATATTGGAAATATATATGTTGTATCTTGTATATGAATAATCAAGCAAAGCCAGTGACAATTTCAATCACTTCCATTCAAGTCTCCTAAACCTCCATAGTGTGTTTTGTTTCTTTTAACCAATGAAGTTCAAACCAAAAGCAGAAAGGAGATTGGTTGAACACAAAATTAGCCTGTAATTAGCCTGCAAATACTTTCGCCTGGAGTACATTAGCCCTATTTATGTTTATAAGCAGATTTTGTGCTGCTCAATAAATTAACGATAATACTGTATTACCATGCCCTCCCCCTCATAATCAATTTGTTAAATGTTATTTTGGATCACAATGAAAATCCCATCTATATTACTACAATTCATGATTGACCTTATTTCTCATCCCTGACACATGTTTTGTATGTATTTCACATTAATTTGAGATTAATTCGAGATTGGATAAGAATTCCAGATAAATATCCCAAACTGTATCATTGATTATTAGATATACCCTTGTGTAATATATTAAAATATACTAGGAAGAGAACATGAGCCTTATGTAAGTATATCAAAAGGAGTTGGATCTGTGACAAAATCTACTCACCACAATAACTCGGCTAACTGGATTCAGCAAAATGGGGCAATACACTTTCTTCATGAATGACACCAACAAACCCTCCGATTTCTTCTTTGGCTTCTCACCTTTGCTCTTTACACAGCAACAGATGTCAAATCTAGAGCTCTGAAGAACAAGCACATACGGGTCACAACTGGTGTGTTTGCATTGGTCAAAATCCCAGGATGTGAAAAGATTGAGTAGAAAAAGGAACAAAAAAAAATAAAGTTCATGTAACCCCAAGGCCCTGGAAAATGTGTCCTTACCTCTTGTCTCTTCATGTCCAGAGATACAAGAGCTACAAACATGGAGATCTGGAGCAAAAAGTCAAATAGGATAGAAAGAGCCGCATTCAATGCGAATGTACGAACTGCAGGCATCTGTGTGAGGGCACCTAAAGCCAGAAGAGACACATATTAGATCTTTTAGTTTGTACATTGATAAGTATGCCTAAAAATCTCAATCTAATTTAAATTGACGATTTGAAGAAATAAAACATGTGTGTCTTTATTATGTAGTGCCACAAGGAAGTGTCTGCTTTAGTACATGCATAAACAGGAACATGGTTGTGGAAAGGTTGTTTTTGGCAAATATTTGTCTGTGGAAACTTTGTTTAAAGTTCACCCCCGCATACAGATACTGAATGATATCATTCATTGAAAGTTTGCACTCCAACAAATTTTGGTTTGCTGCCCAATGAGCTTGTTTCTACTGTGTGTAAGAAGTACACTATTTTACTAAATTTTGAAATAGGGCTGTTGTGGTGCCAAAAGCCCACAAAGGTTAAGGCATTAAGCTGGTATTAAGGATTCAAGTAAATATAAGAATATGTAGAAACTTAAGGTTAGGGGGACTATTTTATGGGTAGGGTGGAGTAAAATAAGGCAAAAGGTGTTTGTAGTATTTGTTTAGAAGTTGGACAAAGTTTATTTTTGGGCAATCAGGAAGTGTTAACTGACAGCACTTGGGATACAGAACCATAAGTGACCTCACTAGGTACTTTACATTTGTTTCAGGTGCCAAAAACACTAAAGTCTGCCAAATGTGTCTCCTGTTGCCGAAAACTAACCTACCAGTTATTAGTATATTGCTAACTTTTTAGTACAAGTGTCTGTACTAGGCAAAACTGCCACACTGTAAAGTAGAAACATGTTTGGTCTGTAATACATTAATGCGTTGACATCCATTTACTTGTGAAGAGGACCATTAAATGTAATGTCCACTTATTGGATATAAATTCACACGCGTTGATAGATGTAAATCTATCTTACAGCATTAAATTCTTACAAACAAAATCTTTATGCACTTTTTCTCTCACAGTTCAAAATATTTATTACTGTAATTGATTTACAGTTGTGGGAGAAAGAAAGCACACCCTAATTAAATTTTAAGATTTTACATATCAGAACAAAACAGCTGTTTTCGTAACTGCTATCAGGATCTAAAATGATTTATCCTGTAAGGGCCCATTCACACTTTATGCGTTTTTTAACGGCATGCATTTGCATTTGTTTCCCCATATATGCAAAAACGCATGCATTTTTGACATTACATATGCGTTTGAGTTTTGCATTTGCGATTGTGTTTTTGAACAAATGAATGAAAAATGCAGGAAAAATAAATCAAAAATGCAAACAGCAGTGAGTTTGGTACGCAACGCAAACGCAACGCATACAGTGTGAATGGTAACATTGGTTGTCTATGTAAAAACACATGCAGTAAATAAACGCATGCGGTAAAAAAACCGCACACGTTTTTAAAACGCACTGCAACGCATATAGTGTGAAATGGCTCTCAAACAAGTGATTATACTGATTTTTATTTAACAAAAATTAAGCCAAAAATACACTCCATGCTTTAATAACCTAAAAAAATTCTCTCCATAGAGGTCCAAAAACAATGACCTCTATCAAGTCATTGTTTTCTGTATGAATATACCAGTTTCAGTTGTGGAAGAACATTTGCCAGCTCTTTTTTTTCAACATTGCTTTTGGTCATTGAGGTTTCTGGGCATTCGTTTCCCTACAGTACTCTTAAGGTCTCACCACAGCATTTCATACATTTCTGGATTTTGACTTGTTGCAACACCTTGATTTCTATTTCCAGCATTCAGTGTGCTTGAGACAGTGCCGATAATAGCCTTTTGGGGGCCCTATGCAAGTTCTTGCTTAGGGCTCCCTGTAGACTGTAGTTTTTAACGCCAACACTTCACCACAATTCTTAACAATTGATGTTTGTGCTTAAATGCTGTGTTTGTTTTTTTACAAAACATTGTGCTGTACACTATGACCAAATATATCCACTTTGTCCGTTCAAAGGGCAGACCAGCTGAAAGCTGTGTGAACAGGCAGGTGGGAAGCCATGCATATGTATGGGATGCACCCAAATTCCCGTCAAGGCATACGATTAACACAGGGGGTATCGGCACATCCCTAACGCCATATAAACATAGCCTTACTGAGGACATGGTGTACAAGTAGGGGGTAGGTTGTGTTAAAAAGAGTAGAGCAGATCTAATGCCCCTACAATAGTCATTAGTCATGACAATAGTCATTGTCACAAGCACACATAGGAGAGGTGTACACTCTCTGAGACTGTACAATTAAGATTCCAGGAAATGGTGCCAGGAGAAAGCCAATTCTATCAAAAAAGCATGGCAGAACGGCTTCAGTTAGGCAAAGTTACATTTGATCAAACCACAAAACTAGTGGAACAATGCCCTTTCGATGGAGAAAGTGGAGGTGTTTGTCCATAGTGTATGTAAATGGGAAGTGACGGCATCCCCGTCAAGGCATGCGATTAACACAGGGGGTATCGGTGCATCCCTAACACAATTTAAACATAGCCTTAATGTAACTGGAATTTAACATTGTTGGTATTTTATGAGGCTTTAGAGATTTAATACATTACCCAGGAAAAAACACAAGGACTCAGAGATACTGCAGAGTAACATGCTGGGAGCCACTCTGCCGAGAACTCTTCCAATCTGCTCCTCCCTTCGTTCTCCTTCCTTTCTCTCATCCCGCTGAAAGGCAAAATATAGATTATGGAGAGATGCACAGACATGACATTTAACAAATATTCTTTAAAAAAGTCTAACTACCTCCTGCTACTTTTTGGGGATAAAGTGGGAAAGAGTTAATATCTTTCAGATGTATATGACCCCAATAGAGAAGGTTTTTTCTCTTCCCCGAACCATTGTACAATGGGGGTCGCAACTCAAAATGTAAAATGGAGGAGAAGAGGACCCCATCCAATTGAATTCATAAGAACATTGCATGACATTTAGCAAGACTTCTTGTCCTATATTAGATACAAACATTGGATGGGGATAATAGTAAAGTGGATGTATTATTTTATTGGCCCTAGCATTAATTTGTTGTTTTTGTTTTTTATTATTTGTATTAGTTTTTTTTATCAATTTGGTAGTTTTAATTCAGTTTTGTACCTGTAGCTCCAGAACGAAAATGAAGATATTATCAGCTCCAACTGCCAGTACCAGAAAAGGAACAACCTCAACAATGATGAGCGTGGATGGCACTCCCAGGTAGCAATAAAAACCCATTGATGACAATACAGCTCCGAGTACAACCAGAATTCCGCCAAGGGCTAAGGTCACCTTAGATTCCACCTAATGACAGAGGAAGGAGCAATAAAATTACTCATAGGCTTTGTACACAAATGGTAAACATGTAAATGTTATAGTTTAAGGTTGATGTGGGTCTAGAATCTAATTTTATGCTATATATGCTCCACAAATGAAGTCATTGTTTTCTGTATTGTTTTCTCCACAAATCCACAAAATTAGGCCACATCTTGATAAAAATGTGTTTGCCCCTTGACATCAATGATGCAACGCTTCACACATATTTTACACCAGTTCTTTTGTTTTTTAAGCAAAGAAGAAGAAGAAGTCCAAACATGGTAACTCTCTGTCTATATTTTTTGATGTTTCAAACCACTGAACACATAAAATAAAACCCTTATTGGATGAAAATGTAGATGTAGGTGGATATGTTACAGTTTTGTTTTCCATAATTTTTAAAAACTTGCTAATGTGTGAAGGATGTGTGTGTTTTTAATCTAGTTAGCATAAATTGATTGTGGAGGTAGCAGAGCATGGTTCTAATATATGAGATAGCAAACATGATTGTGGGTAATATGGTGCCTGGAACATTTATTGCAGATTTTTTTTTGAGGTGTGAATCCACTATACTTTAACCAGGAAATGTTTCTGCAGTGCATATATTATGTTCCACAGGCTAATAGTTGAATCATAACATCCATTTGTAATGACAAGGAATACAGGCCAGGAAATTATGGTGTTTGCCACCTGGTAATCAATAAACAAACAAGGGTGTTTTTTTAACATCTATTTGTAGTCAACGGTTTCCTCACCAGCACTCTGCGACAGCTACTGTATTCCCCCAAGGCCAGGGTTATATATAGAAATATAACCAGATAACTGATGGTAAATATTGGAATGTCTTCAGTAGTGGTTCGGTTGATCTCATCCTCCAGTGATCGCTATTGAAAGATCAAAAAGAAAGCTTAGAGTATTGCATTTGTATACAGCAGGGCCTATAGAAAACAGAAAGGTGTGAGCAAACATAGTGGAATACAGACCATGAAGAAAAATAGGTTACCACTTACCTCTGCCATATAAGCAATGGTCAAGTTACTCTTGGGGTCATTTTGATATTCTTTTAAGGCGTTGAGATACTCCTTCTCCCAAAGCATCACATAGTCAAAGCGAGGATCAGATCGGGGGAAATTGTTCAGTGAGATGGTAAGAATCAGAGCTTCTGATTCCGAGTATTGACTTTCTAAAAGACATACAGTGACGCAGATATTGTTAGGATAAATGACATTACGGTAAAAATCTATTTATCACAATTTAAAATGAGATTCCGAAGAACACAAAAACCCATTTGTAAGTGTAAATTTTACATCAGTACAGAAACCATTGAGTAACACATTGACTTAAAGGGTAATCTCCTAATGTTTTCCCTGGAAATTTTGAGAGTCATGTACATGCTGAGTGCAGGTAATGTAAATGAGTCATAATTCCTATAGTATTTTCAAATTGTGGAAATAAAGGCTCGCTGCAATAAAATAATCATCTAATTAAGACATCTCTGTGAGTTATATAAATGCAGAAAAGTGATGGGCATAAAAGGACAACTCCTACCACAGATAATGGGAAATCAATGGGAAAAATTTTTTAGGAAATGAAGAACCTCAACAAACAAACGTTTTCAAATAGCTTGTATGGCTGTAAGGTTGTTGTAATATCTGCTTTCCCAATATGGTCATTTCCTATTACGTACTATTTAGGTGTATTTAAAGGTGATAGGTCATCACTGTAACAAAATCAATAAAACATCAGTGCATTGCAGATTCCCAAACCACACTTCATGTATTGTTCAAGATCAAAACACTGCCAATGGTTATTCATAAAGATAGTGGATACGTGTATTGTAAGGTGCCAATATATAGAGCTTATTACCATCATAACCACCCACAGCCAGGAAAGGGAAGACAGGAGCCCCATACTCTGACATACAGCTTAGCTCCAAATCTGTAACATCCTTAAAAGACAGCGGAGAACTGCAAAGAAAGTTCAAAGGAGAGAAAAATGATATCAGACTGGGCTTTTGTAATGATCTCTAACCAAAGCTATGGAATGGAATTCAGTGGCATTGGTTGGATTCACTCCTAACCCCAAATAAGCTAATAAGGCCCCTAGATTAGACGGAGGCTGACAACATTCTACTATTTTAACTCATTGACTTATTTATTATTGTAATGCAAAGTGTATTTTAACTAGTTATTTCCAAACTGTTGCAACCCTTAGGAGAAGATCAGATGAGTTTTTACTATTTGAAATGTATAGATTCCTGAGGGTTGCATAAAGAAATGTTTAGACTTTATTTGTACGTTTCCATAAACCAATGATGAAGTTCACAGAAGGTTAGCTATTTTATATGAATATTTTTGAAAACTATCTAAGATAAGATTGATTTATACTGCACCAAGGCTTATACTTGATTCTTCCTCACATGTCCTTTACCTTTGAATGTGGGGTTTGCAATGTGTGTTGCATTAGGACTAAAGGTCCAAATACTTGTTATTGTACTACATTCATTACTATATATTGGGTTATCTTCAGCTTTAACAAACATAGCTAACATTTTAAGGAAATGGGGGTAGGAAAGGCAAAGAGAGCATTTTGTGACTTTTTGAACGTAGTGTATGTATGTGGTGCTTCATGTGTTCGCCAACTTACTTGACGCAGTACATGTAATGGTCCCTCCACCCCACTTTCTTTGTTTCTCCAGATATAGTCTGTGTCACTTCCATGTTGAACCGAGTCCTATTGTTCTGAAAGTATTGCATCAAACTGTTCACGCAGCAGTCCGTTTCCATTGGGTTGGAGGGGTTTAGGGGTGCAAAGCAGATATCTTTAAGTGTCACATTCTTCTGATGCTTTTCTGACCACACCTACAAAAAAGATAAGACACCATCAATGACCATAGTGCAGAAAAGTTTTAATCAATAATATATCTTATAGTATCTAAATGTTTAACTGGTTTCTTCTATATGTGTGCGTAGCTTATTATTTGTGGGATTGACAGATTTTTTACTAAATATATAAATGCAAAGTTACTTCCCATGGTCCTCTTATTTATTTGTTTATTTTTTTGGGGGGGGTAAAATAAGGAACTTTGCAGCAAAGCTGTACTTCTTTAACAGATTCTCATTCAATGTAACCTAAACTCTGAATTCTTGTTGTTTATTTGCCAACTTTCATGATCAGAGAAGGCTGGATCATGATTTTGACAGATGATTTTAGACTGGTGATTCAGGTCTTGAATGGATATTAGTAATTGAGTTCTCACTTTTTACAGGATTGTGTGACATAGGCTTTGTATGTTTATACATATATACAAATTGCCTGCATGCGAATAAATGGGGCATCTTTGTAAAGAAGACTGACAGACTTTGTAGACAGACTGACTTTGTAAACAGAAGACTTTGCACTCTTTTTGTTTCCATGCACTTGGAATGTATTTATTGATTGACTCTATAAAGTTTGGTTGTGCTGTAAAGCCAATATCAGGGCAAATATTTAAACCTTTCCCAGTTTTCTCATACCCTCTGACCCATCTTTCTTACAACCAGGATTAACATGCAGGTCCTTGACAGCGAAGTGATGATGGGCTGTACTAATCTAGGCATTGAAATAGTGACGCATGTTGTGATATATATTGGCAAATAAATGACATTTGGTCTCTTCTTATTGATCTGTCTAACTGGTGAGTCAACTCAATGTATAGTTCCTGTTATTTAAAAATCAAAGTGAAAAGCAAGCTGCTACTGTTTAGTCGCTGCTAATAAACAATATAGTGAACTGCTAAGCGAAACTATTGAGCAATGTATGCACACAGATAGTAACGCTGTCACCAGTACTGTGGTTCAGCACTAAAGAACAATAAACTCACTATTGTATAAATTCCCAGGCAATGAATATAGCAGAATTGCAGACTTACATCCTCTAGTTCTTGATTGTTTTTATCTCATGTTTATCCCACTTATTTACTATAGAGATTATTTATGTACTACCTCATATACAAAATTATAAGCAGATCCGAATAAGCCATGATACAGTTTTATCTATGAAACCTGTAAAAATTGAATTACTTGAGTATAAACCTAGGGTGCGAAATGCAATTTAATGTAATGTTAATGGAATTCTAAGGCACAGAAACATACAGCAAATGTGGCTTTTGTTTTGGGAACTCATGATTAGACATGGCCATAAAATTTCAGCTAGCTGACTTTGTAGGTTAATTGCAGAGCCCCTGAATTTTGACTATTGAAAATTTTAAAATGTTTACTTGACCTTCAACTGTCTTATGAAAAAAAATGCTGTTTTTCAAATGTTCTCACAATCCTTATCTACATTTTCAACACTTTTGGTGAGGATACCTTGTTCAGGAGCTTTGCAATTTACTTAGATAGTCTGCTAGTTGAAATAACTAGCAATAAATAGCTTACACCTATCAATTATAACTTCTAGACTAGAATAAGCTGAATGTTTTATTTTGGGTGCTGAAAAATTAGGTTTGTAATTGAGTATATATGGTATGAGATTTTGCTTAAATAATCTACATTTTACCATAGTTGATTGCTAGGATGTAAAAAGTGTTACAGTATATATGAAGTATTTCTAACTTTCATTTGGGGGATAAGATAGACAATAATTAACCTCCCTAGCGCTCTTGCAAGGTCCAGATTTCTGTACCAAAAGCGCACCATAGACTCTAATGGAATTTTTTTTTTGTGTTGTAGGCCTGTAACTTCCAAAAATCTGTCCGTACAAGGGTCTAATAGACATCCTGAATATAATAATGTTTGAAACACACAATTATTATAAAAAAAAGTACATAAAAAATTATAAAATGTATCATTTGAATGCTTAAATCTCTTGAATACTTATTTGGTATGAAAGATTTCAAAACAGTATTTATTGATTTCAAAACAGTATTTATGTTTGTTTATAATACATTTTTTATTTTGTTTTGAATTGTATTGGATACAGTTATCACTGTATCCAATACAATGGCATTTGGCAACCCTCTGAAAGGGTTAACTTCAAAGATCACATATGGAATGACAATGGGGGTGATATTCCATGTGTGCTCTTTGAAGATATCCCAATTTGCATATGAATGTCCCGTGGACATTCAGTTACATGATACATGATCAGTTGATAAATAATATAGTTCATGTATGGCCACCTTTAATGTGATAATCAACCCCCAAGAGTTTGTACTGACACACTTACCGCAATGTTTTGCAGCTTGTTCTGAAGATCCAACATTTCTAGGAGGATGTCTGGAGAAAGGATTCCACTAAAATTCAGATTGCCAAAAAATAGGGAGTCATAAGCGTATGAAGAGCGATTGTTTACTGTCATTATAATCTGGTTAGTTCTAAAGAAAGGTCCAAAGTTTTTATCATGAAAATCTTTCTCTTGTCTTGCTTTGCTGTTTGGAGCAGACCACAGTTCTACTGGATCTGTAGTCAGCTTGATGAGGGCCATGCCTGCTGAGAGCACCGTAATCAAAACTAGGGAGACACCAATGACCGTCTTAGGGTAGGAGGCTATGTAAGTGCCCCACCACTGGAAGGCTTTCTCCATGGAGCTGTTTGTCTTTAAGCTCACCTTCTCTGAGCAGTTAAGATCAGCATATTTGACATGTGGTATTTCTTTCCTTTTCTTTTTTCCACATCTGCTTGTACCACATTTAATGATCAGGAACATGATAAAAAATAATATTAGAATTCCACCTATGATGCAGCTTATTATTAAGTACCCATCAAGAGAGCAGATCGTAAAAGGGTCTGGCAGAGGCTTCGGATCAGGGATTTTAGGACATGCTTCAGTACAGTCCTGGCAAGTACATGCTTTCTCTGGATCATTATCTGAGCCTTCACTACAGCTCCATACTTTGCTCACATAGGGCTCCACACCACCACCAACTTCAGTGTCATTTTCTAATAGCCTGAAATCAATTTGTAAAGGTGCCAGTCCATTGCTGATATCTCCTTGAAAGTCCAACCAACGCTGAGCTGTACAAAATTCTGCTCCATATTTCCCACACATTGCACCAATGGCAAAACCCCCTGTGGCGGGTAGTCGCACATTCTTACAGGAGTTGAAGGATTCTTCCGCAAAGCTTCGCCTAAAGTAACATTGGTATGCCAACACAGCTTGCTCTGGCACCCCTTCTACTAAAGTATCAAATACACGAGTGACATTGATAAATAAGCTTTGATTTGGACTGCAAATGTTTTGACAATAGATATTAGCAAAGTTATCTGCACATGTTGGACATCGATTCAGAACAGCCTTAGATAAGGCAAAGCTCTTCTGGACACTCTGAAGCTGCTTGACGGAGCAGCAGGCATATGTATTGTCTTCTCCATTGTAAAGCATTGGACAAACTTCTCTGAGAAGCCATAGATGACTTCCATTAAGTTGCCTGGCTGGAGTGTTGGATACACATGGCATGATAGCTGGGATCAGACTGTTGGAAACTTCAGGATTCAAGCCACATTCATTGTACAGGCTGCAAAAGCCCTCTTGCTTTATTGGGGTATACCCAACAACCTTCAGAACAAAAATACACAGAAACATCAGATGGTATAGTGAACTGTGAATTTTGTTTATAGATATAATAGCAGGCTGTAAAAACATAGCAATGAAGAAATGCAAGCTCTAATCAAATTGGACTTATGAATTGATCAAAAGTACAAGGGAGAAGAAGACTTCTTTTGTACAAGAAAGTAAAACTATAACTTCAAAAATAAATAATGGAAGAAAAAAAGATGATTGCTAGATACATTAAGATCAATCTACATAGTATTTGTAGGCACTCAAATTTTTTTTTTTTTTGTATTTCCCTAAAGTATCTTTTACCTATTTCTGTAAGCAGTGTTGGATTAATTAGCTGTTGCTTAAATTGTTGTCTGAACAGCCACTGTAAGATATATAGACTGTATGCCGCACACGGACAGGAACTGATTTTATATAAAGCATGTTGTCTATAAATGAATGAATAAAATATGTACAGTGGGTTGGTTGCAGTATAAACTACCAAAAAGTCAACTAAAATATAAACAAGGCATGACCAAGCATACCATTACTCAAGAAATAATAAGTTCCGCTGCCCAACATATAACTTAAGTGCTTATTACAAATGACAGACATGACACAAATTTGGAAGCCTACTATCACTTTACATGCGTTTCTTCCTGCTCCCTATGTTCTAGATTTCACTTTTCTTAGATTACACATTTTAAATGAATTACATTCTTCATACATGCTAACACCCTATAGCAAACTTCTTATCCCTTTTACTCCAGAGAACCCATGACATAATTTCAAAGATCCTGTGCTAAAACCAGTACATGGTCAGCAGTCAGAATTCTCCAACACTAGAGGACAAGGGGAAGACTCCCCTTAAATTACTGGTCGGGGTGAAGATTCCACCTTATAGACAGCTGCAATGTCAGTGGATCCAGAACTATGTAAGAACCATCAGATGGGAGGTCAGTAAGTCACAACGCAAGAAACCGCTTTTTCATAGAACCAAATTTGAGAAAAGCCCCTGTAAAGGTGCACAACCGGCAACAACTTTTATGTTGCATATCACCACGGAACCATAAAGGCACACAACCGGCAATAACTTGTATGCTTAGACAGTTCATGTTTACATGTATCAGACAAAATCTTCTAAGTTCACAGAGAGAACAAAGAAGACACAAAGTGCTCACAGAATTTCACAGTTATATATTTGTACACATAATAATTTCCGAAGCCAAATAGTGACAAAATCAATTCTCTTCTTCTTTCCATCCAGATGTAGTTCTTGCTTTTCTCTGATTTACTGGTAATTTCGATTCAGTAAATTTTAGAACGAGATATATTTTAAATGATCATCAATCACTTACCTGAAGAGGGATCAGCGTTCCCAGGACCCCTACAGTGATAAGCCAGGGAAGCATCTTTTACCTCTGCGAAGAAGCTAAATGATGATGTCTGTGCCAGGATCTCAGATGTTTTATTTTACATGCAGCACTGACAATGTAGTATTGACTGTTTCCTACACAGGAGCCAATCAGGAGTCATAGACATGATAAATCCTGCTTTTTATTAACCAGAAGAGGAGGGGGAAGGGGACAATCCAGGCTGGAGCACTCAATGATCAACTTAGAGAGCGAAACTAAACAAACTCAACTGAGATCATCACATCATTGAAAAAAAGTGTACTCAGAAGAACTGGAGCAAAAATACAGAGAATGGTAACTTCAACTAAATCTATATATATTACACTATAGAAATCTGCTAAGCAGAGGCAGACCAGGGACCAGAGTAAGAAATATGGGGATAAATATGAACATTGTAGATAAAATAGTTCTAAATAAGCTTTTTCTCTTGGCAATTACAATTTTATGTATCTTATATGTTCAGCTTCCCCCAAAATGTCAATGTTAAAAGTTAAAAAGACATACACTCACACATAATTTGTGATCAAAGGGGTAGGAAACTTGAGGGTAATATGCACATTTGCTCTCCTGGCTCAAACAGCAGTTCCGTTTTAAGGGTGACAACCTGGCATTGTTCATTTCTAAATGAAGGCTTTGCTTGCTAGGCTTCATGTCAGTTGAGCAGTAGATAGTATTCTTAGTGCTGTCAATATGCACCATTGTTTCTTTGTCCTGGCACTAATTGGAAGGCCAACTATTGGCTACAGCCGTTCTAACCATATGAATGCCAGGTTGACCAATGTTTTCTTGTTCATTGGTAGTCATTGGAAGTAATGTAAAAAGGTCTTCGAGAGGTTATTATAGAAGCAAAGGGAGGCTCAACTACTCCAGGGACATTCATATTTAGGTGAGTTTTTAACCCAGTCCCCACTGTCATTTCCTGTCTATAGAAAAGAAGGAGCTCTGGACTTGTTCTTGTACAGCACCAACTACCTAGAGGCCTGTACAATATTAATATGTAGGCTGCATGGTGTGGATAGCCTGGATGTTCCACCACTTGGAAATTAAAAACCCAGGGTATGACCCTTATTCCCATGAGCTTTCCTGGTATGAAAAATAGATAACTATTCTCTTGTCCAAAGCCAAATGGAATGGTCAAAAAAGTACGGTACCTAAGACATAGTGTCTTAGAACGAAAAAGACCAAAATTTACAAGGGTCCAAGCTATCTTTATGATTGACCTACCCTTAAATATTATTAAATTAGAATTTTTTTTAGACGTCATTTTCCAGGGACCTCAAAAAAGTGGTGATCCCAATAAACCAACCAGAGAGATACATCAGCACATGCCTTGACTCGTAGCTTTCAGAACTCTTTTAGAACCTGTTGCCACACATAGTTCTCCAGCATCATGTACAATGTATCATTGCTGGAACCTTTGAACTACTATCTTTATTTGTACTATGATGTAAAGGTGGGAACAGGGGGGCTTACACTCATTGGATGTTCATCCAAGCACATAGTGTAGACCTTCACTAAGGCAAAGTTTTCATGGCATCAAAATGGATACATTTGCGATATGTTTTTTAATGCTTTAAGCTTTTTGCAACAATAAAGTGAAGACAACTGCGGGCCTGAAATCTTGCTGGTTGATAGAGGATCACATATGTTTTTCACTCATTGCAATGCACATCAATATCTGATTGTTTTGTGCACAGGGTATGTTAGGGCTTTTTGTTGTTAACCTGTCTCTCAAAGCCGCAATCAGAAATTTCAGGGGCTGCATACTAGGTAATTTTCTAGGGCCCCCTACCACTAGCACCCCCCTTCCCCTCGGTCTAATGGGCTCCAAAGGATGCCTACCTAGGGATACACATAAAATTATTAGTGAGCTACTCTGATAAGTACCATACATAACATGGTTTTAATAAGTGTCGTCTTCCTCACTGTCCTCTGCATCAGCTTCCTGGATGGTACATTCTGCTGCAAATGGATCTCCCTGTTCCTGATTCAGCCTCCGATTAGCTGTCTCCATTCACAGCTTGCTTTGGGTCAAATGTATCTCTCACGGTACAACACAGTTTGAACCCCCAGATCTCATACCGCTATTGGATCCGCTGGGTTCCGTCAAGCCTCCTATAGACGCGGATGGCTGTGTTAACATCAATGCAAGGGATATAAGGAATAAAAAAAAGGAATTGTTGGGACTTATTTGTTTTTTATATGCCCCTTCATTGGTTATAATCAATGCTTGACGGGCTGTGGAGACATCCCTGTCATAGCCCTATTGCCGTCAATGGGTGGCTTGAGCATTGCGTTAAACTCCTTGCTTTCAATGCAGGGACATGGAGCTAAGGCCTTATACAGTATATGCCTACTCTGACTACTCTCAACCCCCAGATCTCCAACACCCTTAGTTGCTCAATCTTTTTTTGGATTAGTAATTTATATTCCCAATTTGACACCCCTATCTGCAACCTTTCATAGTTACTAATGTAACCCTATGGTTATCCATGGGACATAAATTGTATACATTTAACAATACTGAAAGAATGTTGGCAATCTAAAAAAATTAACTTTTACAGTAGTGTATACATGTATACATACAAGTGAAGTTTGTGCACAGCTATTTAATGTGTTCAAGCCTTAAGTTCAATCTCCCTGCAATGCCAATTTCACCCGTGAGCACTTGCCATCAAAGTAGCAGCACATAATCGGCTTCTTTCACAGACATTGGGGAGGAGGGGCTGAGGGGCTGTTACGCAGATGCGCGGAGGCTGCGCACAGGTCCAGGCAGCAGACCTCCGGCCCCCCCTAGATGGTTAGACCCAGGGCGGGAGTGCCCCCTGTCCCACCCCGGTGGCCCTGTCTCGAAGCTACAATAAATATTGTTATCAAGCAAAATAAATGAATTCACCCCTTCATAGACATTAAACAAATTAGTCATACAACCACTGAGAAATTAAAACATATCACAAATAAATATAAACCACTGCACATGTCTTAAAACATATCCCCCAAAAAGATCAGTGTCCCCCCACCTGAACAGAAACCATCCCCATACTGTACCAAAATATTTAGATGAACCATGTCACCCTGGAACCCAGGTTGAGGCCCAACTCCAGGTAGGTGGGCAAGGCCTTGTTGGTACCCCAGAATGCGTGGGTGCCCAGACCTCCCATTTTGTTGTGACCGATCTTGAGACAGTAACAAACCAGTATGTAAAACCTTAATCATAGTACACACCTCAACTTACTTGGTTTAACTCTAACTTGTCTACTTACACAACTAGTCTGACTCGCCCCCTTATGGGTCTTAGTTCCCAGTCATCTGGGTTACCCCCACCTCTCTGAGGACTTTTATTTTGTAGTGCCCCCAGTGGAGAATTCCCTGAAGAAGCCCCTTAGAAGGAGAAACATGTTGGCTGGTCTGCCAATGGGACACTGAACTTTTTGGGAGATAAAGACTGTGCAGTGTTTTATATTTAAGTTGTGTATGGCAACATGATGTTTTATGGATCTATCATGAGATGGTAAGTTGTAATAAAGTCTGTTTTAATTTATCAACGGTTGATATCATCATACCTGGGTGCAGTGAAAGCCATTTTTGTAGCAAATGAACAAAATAAAAAGGGAATCAAATACTTATTTCCATAACTATATATTTATGAACATAACCATTGCTGTTGAATGGGACAGAGCCAAACATTCTCTCTAGAAACATATTTAACCCAGCAGGAACCTTATTTATTTTTTTTTACTTTTGAAGATGTTTTAGACGTCATCTGTCTAGAAAAAGGGGGGATGTAGATATAGCACTAATAACCATTGGCTCAGGTGAAGGTATTAGCTTTTAAATGGCACTGTTGCTTGACACAGCTAAGAATGTCCTTGGTATTTGAACCCAATAACTGCTCCCATCAGATTGTCTCAGGGTGCAGAGCTCGGGAGCTGATAGGAGATGGCCCAAGGACACAAGCATATAACTGCTTTGGCTCTGTTTCATGGTGGAATGCGGCCAAGGTAATTCCTAGAACTTCTACCAGACATACTACGTCTGAACAGGCATGACTGTACATTATGCCATTCTTACTAGACTCTATGTTCTGCAAAATTTCTCATCATTAGCACATATGGTTATAACGGCAAACATCTTAAGACAAAATTCACGCGGGGAAATGTGAAACCTTTATTTACAATGGCCGATTGGCCATTACTATTGGGGGCTTGCCTGAAAACAACCTGGGGACCGCATCATGTGCAATTCTCCAGGCAGCTGTAGCCCCTAGGGTCTCCATTCAAAGTATCAAATGGGATTGATTGCGCAAAAGTGGTCACAATGACCTCACCACGTCCCGCTCCTCTCCACTATAATAATGTACAATTAGTCTTTCTTTTCTTGTTCTGTATCTCTTGAGTGTGGCTATGCTGCCTTTCACTCCCTTTACTCTCCTGTGTCTCTGCAGCCTCATTGCTCTCCTTTTTTGTGTCTTTATGCAACCTCTTACTTTTTTCCTCTCCTATATATGAGCAGCTCCTCTGCTCTCTTTTAGTGGGTGACTGTGTTTATGCAACCTCTCACTTTTTATTCCCTCTCCTGTGTCTCTGTAGCTTCATGACTTTGCTCTTGAGTGTGGATTTAACTTTTCAGCCTCTGCTGTTATTCTGCAGCCTTATTTGCTCTTGTTTTTTATAACCGTCTTTCTGCAACCACCAACTTTCTTTCCTCTCCTGTATCTGTGCAGCTCATCTTCTCTTCCTTGGTGGGTTATTGTGTCTATGCCATCTCTCACACCCTCATTACTCTCTTGTCTATTAAAGCCTCTCACTCACCTCTTTCCTCTCCTGTATCTCTGCAGCCACATTGCTCGCCTTTATTATAACTGTCTATGCCACCTCTCACACTCTTTCCTCTTCTGTGTCTCTGCAGCCTCGTTGCTCACCTTCATTATAACTGTTTATGCCGCCTCTCACACTCTTTCCTTATCTGTACCTCTGCAACCTCTTGGTCGCCTTTATTTTAAATGTTTATGCTGCCTCTCACACTCTCTTTCATATCCTGTATCTCTGAAGCCTCATTGCTCTCCTTCATTATAACTAACTATGCCACCTCTCACACTGTTTCCTCTCC
>CM070034.1:112696623-112706721 GCA_036250615.1 Ptychadena robeensis
GCCCATTGAAGTCTATGGGGTTCGCCGGGTTCGCGAACTTTTGCGGAGGTTCGCGTTTGCGAACATCAAATTCCGGGTTCGCGCCATCACTACTGTCCACCATGAAATCCTAATTGTTACTTCCTAGATATGTTTCATGGGAATGTAAATACTTTAGCATAGGATAAAGTTCTTCTTTCATTTAATCTCTACTGAAGTAATTACTCCAACTGATCTACTGTATGTCATCAATATTCCACTGATAAAACTTAGAAAGACAGAATATACCTATAAAGAATACAGTATATACAGTTGCAAAAAAAAGTATGTGAACCCTTTGTGATTACGTGGAGTTTTCATGAATTGGTCATAAAATGTGCTCTGGTCTTTATCTAATGGCCCCCATACATGCAGATATTAGCGGCCAACCGATTAAAAACGGTCTATTTTTAAATCGATTGACTGAAAATTGGTACATGCCTACATGGTCCGATCAGCTAAAATTCATTATAATTGTAAAAAAAAATTGATCAAAACATAATCGGACATGTCGGAAAATTTTGATCGGTTGAGTACAAATTGAGTACAATTATACAAATTATTTTGTAACCGACGGATTTTGATCGTTTTTGTTCACTTGCATACTAATACTTCATTGTCATCAAATGACCATGCCCTCTGTACACAGCACTTCCGATTGAAAAAATAATCGCCCGATTAAACGATCAATTTCATGGACGATCAAAAATAAAATAAATCAATCAAAAATTGGTTATTCCATGTGGAGTATATTCTATTTTCCATCAATCAATCTCCGATTGTATGATTGAAATAAATTGATCGTTTTTAGTCTGTTGGATGCTAAAATCTGTGTATGTATGGGGGGCATAAGTCACACCAATAGAAAAACACAGTCTGCTTAAAATAATACTACAAAAACATTATATGTTTTCATGTTTTTTATTGAAAATAACATGCAAACAATCACAGTGCAGGGTGGAAAATCTTTGGACTTAAAACTGGTTGACCCTCCTTTGGCTGCAATAACCTCAACCAAACATTTCCTGTAGTTGCAGATCAGACCTGCACAATGATCTGGAGTAATTTTGTACCACTCCCCTTCACAAAACTGTCTCAGTGTAGCAATATTCTTGGGATGTCTGGTGCAAATCGCTCTCTTAAGGTCATGCCACAGCATTCCATTCGGGTTGAGGTCATTGACCTGTTGCATCAGATCGTCTTACGTTTTCCTGCAAAATGTCTTGATAAACTCTGGAACTCTTGACAACAATCCCTGAGGCAGCAAAGCAGCCCCGAACCATGATGCTCCCTCCACTATGTTTTATAGTGCTGGTGAAGTTTTGATGTTAGTGTGCTGTGCCTTTTTCTCTCCACACATAGTGTTGTGTGTTTTTTCCAAAGAACTCAATTTTGGTTTCATCTGTCTACAGAATATTTTGCCAGTAGTGTTGTGGATCATCCAGGTGCTCTTTTGCAAACTTCAGACAAGCTGCAATATTTATTTTTTATACAGCGCTGGCTACCTCTGTGGTGTCCTCCCATGTTGTTTAATGTTTTCCTTATTGTAGATGTGTGAACAAAAATTTTAGCATGTGCCAGAGATTTCTGTAAGTCTTTGGCTATGTTTCCATTACGTTGGGACCCCTCCGCTAAGCGTTTATGCTTTGCGGGGGTCCCCGGCGTAGCAGATAGACTTACCTGCTTGGTGGAGACTCTGTCTTCAATGCGCAGAGCCGGTAGTGGAGTACGTTCAGCCTCTGCACCGGCAGATGCGTAAACAGACCATCCGCCTAGCAGGCAATGTCTGTGAGATACGTCAGGACCCCTACTAAGCATATACCCGTATAATGGAAAACAAGCCCTTAAGCTGACACTTACTTCTTTACCTCATTAAGCATTCTGCACTGTGCTCTTGCAGTCATCTTTACAGGCCACGCCTAGGGAGAGTAGCAAGAGTGCTAAGCTTTCTCCATTTATAGACAGTCTGCTTACCGTGGACAAATAAATATTAAGGCTTTTGGAGATACTTTTGTAACCCTTTCCAGCTTAATGCAAGTCAACAATTCTTGATCGTGGGTCTGAGAGCTCTTTTTCGGAGAGGCATGGTTTACATCAGACAGTGCTTATTGAAACCAGTAAACCCAAATCTGGTGTGTGTTTTTAAAGGGCAGGACAGCTTTCAGCAACACATCCAATATCATCACACATCACATAAGGCTAGGGGTTTTCTGTTCAATCAAGCAGTAAAATCAATCATTTAATTGGATCCATATAAACATTAACCCCCCTGCTGTTCCTGACGGCACCATGTAATCCAGCCCTGTCCTGTCAGCACTGCACTGGATAAGATGGGGCAGTCTGGGGGATATCAGAGCCCCAGCAGTGCAAAACTCACCGTTCTGCGCTGTCCAGTTGGCTTTGATCTTCTGAACTGGCTTCTGCACGGAAGCCAAAACTGGCCCCCGGATTGATGTGATTCAAAAGTAAATCGCACGAAAACAGTTTTCTATGGAGAAAACAGTTTTCAGTGTGATTTCCCAGATGTGCCCTTTGAAGTTAACCCTCTCTTCCCTGGTGTGATGTCACCACGTCCATCACATTAGGGAAGAGAGAGTTCCAAAGGGAATTGTACTGGATACAGTGGTAACTGTATCCAATACAATTCAAAGTAAATAAAAACACAAAACACGTTTCCAATTTAATAACAATTTATATTATAAACAAAACCAAGATATAAATCCATACTGTTCTGAAATCTTTCATACAAAATAAGTATTTTAGAGATTTTATTATTCAAATTATACCTTTTATTTATTATTATTTTTTAAATGTAATTTTTTTTACATAATTGTGTCTTTCAAACATTATTATATTCAGGATGTCTACTAGACCCTTGTACAGACAGATTTTGGGAAGTTACAGGCCTACAACATAAAAAGAAAATGTTGTAGGCCTGGTACAGAAATCGGGACCATCAATGCACTAGGGAGGTTAATTCATTCTTTTCTCAATTCGACCTGAAAATGAGAGTAAAATGGAAAGGGCCATGATCTGTCAGGTTGGAAAATTTAAGTTAATGCTTTAAGTATCTGATATATTAGGTGCTTCAATTGATTTGTATCTGATTGTATCATGGAGCATGCGCACACCTCTATTTTCACAACTGTAAAGGAATCTAATTGAAAATTTTATTACACTTTTGGTAGCACAATTGATTGACACACAGTCCGTATTTGTATTACACAAAATAATTAATTTGCCACAAATTCACAATAAATCTCTCTCATTACACATGCGTTTCCACAATATATTGTCACAGAGCAGCAGGTGTGGACCCACTGTGCCACGTGTCCTACCTCCTCTAAGGGTGTTGTCTAAGTGAACCCACTCGTACTTCACAATACTCCTGATGGTTGAGATAGACTTTCCCGAGGGGATCACCAGGTCGCTATCTCTTGAGGGAATGTAGGAACACAAGGCAGCTGGTCCAGGGGACAGCAGGGAAGACTCCAGGGACACAGGTGTCGTCAGCCAGACAGTGTGCCAGGGCGGGGCAACGCAGGTAGCAGGAGAGTGCAGCAGGCAGGTAAGGGTTAACAGGTATCAGTCTCAGAATACCCTTTCTAATCTCACATGAACAGCAATGGCAGCAGTGCTTGCACAACACAGAGACCTTAATACTGAGGCAAGCTGAAAGGGCAGGTCTTATTAGCTGCAGGAGGTCCCTATTGGTCGCCAGGTCACATGACGAATACCTTAATCCCAGGACTGACACGCGCTGATGTTTAAGTGTGTAGGATATCAGAATCCTGCTGCACGGGCGCCTAATCTGCAAAGAAGTAAGGAGGCGACGGCGGCATACCACTGCTTACATATTAGCATGACCTTTTGGTCCTGCTGAAATGATGAAGGGCTGGGCACGGCAATGAAAGTTCTTGAACAGGTGTGGATCTTTGAACTTATTGAACTTGGCAAGTCTTCTATAGGAGAGAGGGTGAGGGAGCAGGTATGGCTTGACCAAGTAGACACCAGACTGAAGGCAGAGGCCTCAGAAAGGTATCTCTGGCTCGCAGGCGAATACAGGAACACAGGAACACGGCAATACTTCAGACCAACAGGGCCCCAGGAGGGGGAATCCCTGGGTCACACTGAACACTGAGCTAGCAGAGCTGAACCTTTTTATACCTTTAGACAGCACCCGACATTCCAGAGGGATGACTAAGTTCCCTCCAAAATGTTGCAAAGTAGATGAGCAGGTATTGTTGTTGTTGTTTCTAGCTGAAAGGTCATCTCCAGGCAGAACAGACTTGATACATTTCCCACCAAAATTCTGGAGGGAAAATGTACAAGCTGCACCTGCCAAAGAAATCCAAGTTAACCCTTATCTCTCTTAACTCTAGCTCCCAGAGGGGGCTACACATATATACAGAAAGTTTCTTTAGAAGAATCTCCCTCATATATTCATATACTAAACAGCAACCATCAATTGTTGAAAGATTGAATACATGGGTCAGAACTAATTAAATGCCACACAGAAAAAAGTGTAGAGGTCACTTGTATTTAACCAGCTGAAAGCTGTGGAAACAAGTGGTGCGGTAGGCATGCCTATGGATGGGCTACATCGACATCTCTGTTAAGGGCAAGGTACAGACGCAGCCCTCAACGCCATGGAAACCTAGCCTTACTCTCACCAGTCTTTACTTCCTACAATGCACAAAGGTGGGATTTTACATTTTTGTGCAAATGTTTGCAGTGTCACATTAAGGACCCTTTTATTTTTCGTTGAACAAATATAAGCAAACAGCACCATGAAGACAGCTGGACTATCAAAAAAAAGTCAAGAATCTGGCGATATACCAACAACACCTGGGCAACCTGCAGGTTGCTGTGTCCTTGAGAATGATAAGCAATATAATAAAATATACAGCACTTCAGATGAAATAGCTACAATCTCTAACAATAACAATTAAGGGTTTATGAAGGGTAATTTGGCACCCTTGGCTACACAAATAAATGTCAGTTTTAATGAAGCCACTCTTAATACAACTTTTCTTTTTTAATCTCTGAAAATAAAAAAAATTGTGGTAATGGCCAGTTTAAAAGTTGCAAAATTATGGGGTAACTGGATCCTACAATGTATTATAGATCTTAAAACAAAGACAGCTTAGAAGCTTCCTGCCTTCCAGAGCATAAAGGATATTTCACACAGTAGAGACTACAGAAAGTCCACTGGTTTTAGGCAGATGCACCTTTTTTGTGCAGGGGATGTTGCTTTCTTGGCAACTCTTGGCACCCTTGGCTCTTAATCAACCCTGAATCCTGGGTGAAGCAATTTCTAAAGCCCAGGTGCCCAACCTAACTGTTAACGCATAGGGCATAGGAACTCACCTGGCCTAGGAACCCCCGCTGACAGGACAGAAATTGTACGGTGTAAGGTGCATGGAGGGAACATTAGGATTGTAGTGTTGACTGGGTTAACCACCGGAGCATGCAGGTCTTTTTGGTTTTCTTATATTCCCAATACTGTTAAACGGCTCGCACATAATAAATAAATGTCCACAAAGCTGATTAGGGGGAATAAGGTTTTGCTAAGCAGCAATATCTACAAGTCTTAGGGGCTACAATACAAGCTGCTCAGAGGATTTGGCTGATGGCACCCATACCCAGTGTAGCAGGAGTAGTCCAAGTTGTTGTAAAAACCAAATGGATTCAGTGGAAGCGGAGATGGGAGCAATCCTGCATCTTGCCCTTACTCTAGAGACACCTCATGGAAGCTGCATCCATCCATTTGGGCAAGATGATGAAAGGACTGCCCTGGTACAAAGGGGATCCCTTTCATGCACCACGAATGGGGGTCTGTCCGGGCACTGCAAAGTGGAAAGCCAGTGGGGGGACCCAGAAGGAGTTGGGAGCACCTTGATCCAAGGTAAGCGGCAGACTACTGGCTGAAAACTCCAAGAACTGTCTTACTGTGGAAGAATCCAAAAACAGGGAATAATAATCTCGGCCCAATGAGAGGGCATTTGCAGTCTTTGGGCAGAAAGAAAAAACAAAATAGCAGAAAGAAAGCCATTACCTCATCCTCTGGCAGCTGCTCCTACAAATATATACAATATGTAAAGGTATATACACATGAGAATTGGCCTGACTAGGGTTTGCATAAATACAACATTATACACAGAATAACAAGATAAACAAAGTAAGCTAGAAATAAACAGGTAAACAAAGCTAAAGGACTTCAAAATGTAGAGCACTTAAGAAAAAAACTGTAACTACCTAATGGCATTCGTGTTGGGCTTTGTGTTCAATACATTCTTCATTCTTTTGTGTTCAATAGATTACTTCTACTCAGGTGGGTTTACACATGTAGATTTTTTTGTTCGATCAACAAAGATAGAATGATTGTTTGGTAGATTTTTGGCCAATTTGTTCGACGTATACACTTTGTTCGACCTCGAACAAAAAATCTTTCGAAAGTTCATCGAACATGTTGGTAAATTTTTATCTTTTATTTCAAGTTTATTTTCATTCGATATCGGCGATAAACGAACACAAGTCTAATGTCACATTCGATAATTGAACAAACAATGTTCAAACAAAATGTATCAAAAAAATCCAATTGGCAGTTGATTGAAAAGAAAAAATCTACACGTGTAAACCCACCTTAAACAGTTGTCACAACATCCAAAAATCTGATTCCTTATTAGATATCTCTGATGTCAGCTATACTTAAAATATATTGTCAACAAAGGTTTTTGGTTTACAGGGAAGCAATAAGAAATGATCTGGGTAATTTCATTGATTTGGCCACTGCTTCATTTACTTTTATCTGCTTCTTTATTAGACCATAAAAGAAAGAGTAATAAGTCTGAAATGAGTCAAGGTTCAACACAAATAAATGTAAGGTCAGACTGACATTGGTCAGAATCACTCCACCTGACAGTATGACAATGCAAAGACCTAAAAATCTCATGATAAAATCTCCTGAGATTTGCCCACAACTATGTATTGCATTCCAAGAAAGAAAAGTATGGGAAGACTCTTAGTATATTGTTAAATCTAAAGCAGAATATACATATATTGACATAATTGCAATTTGCATAGCTAGCCTAAGAAATTGCTGAGAACGAAGTGGTGCTTTTCTGAAATATAGCAACCCTGACACTCGTTTGTTTGTTTCTTTCTATTTTCTTTTTTTATAGTTTTATATGATTTTTTAAAAGGATATGTAATTTCCAAACCTCTACTTGTATATAATTCCCGTGTAATTTGCTAGCACGCATGTGACAAGGCACAGGCTTCATCTCCTATTTATCACTCATTGTTATCAGGTATCTGTACTGAACGCGATGACCTTTATCTATGATTTTACAGGATTATTTCAGACAATAAAATATTCTTATATTTTCAGAATCTACATTTTAGATTAGATTTGTATCTGTGTTGGACTTGGGTAAACATACCGGCATTCAGCAATACATGAAGTTTTAACCACTGTACTACTGCTAAATTAAACATCTTTGTACAGAAGCATATTTTTGCTTTCGAAGATTTTGCTACAGTAAGGGGCCTGACACATCCCCTTTAAAGATAACGTGTAGGTACAATTACACATGAATTATCTAAATTATTAGATCCCTAATGTAACCTCTACACTATCTTGAAGCTTTCAAACCACCTTTTTTCCCATTCAATGAGTATGACAGATTCAAACTTGAAAGTGCTTGGCATGTTCTTTTTTTTATGTAGAATTGATTGAGCAGCACACCAGATCCTTCCATAAGAACAAAGATGGCCGTAGAATGTAAACAAACCAACGGCATATCAAAATGTGTTTACTTTTACTTTGATGTGGTGTGCTGTTTAAACACAACAAGATGGCAAAGAACAGCTACTACATTGAAGTAAAAAATTTACTCAAAAGAAAAGTTAATACATTAATCTAAATAAAACTTGCCATGAGAGAGATAAGCAGGAAGGTAGATGTTTAGATAATTGCTATATGTTTTGTTATAACTGGTATTATTGCTTCTATTTTTGTAAGTCAAAGTGCAAATTAACTTATTAACCTATTTATCCTGTGTCTCCGGTACTAGATAGATAGGGAGAGCTGCTGCTGATTGAGGGATGGCTGAGCTACTTGGCTATTATACTTCATCCAGTGATCTGTAACTATAGTTAAGGTGTTCTGCAACAAGTGGTTCATCATGACTGAGCAACAAAAGTCCTATTCTGGGGGTGTGGTATGCTGTATTATGGGACCTGTGCGCTGTGTTATAATCTTGCCAAATCAAGATTTCGATTGGAGGGTGGGTTTGGTCACTGTTCCCATCCCTAAATATAAGTTCGCCCTCCATTAAAGTCAATAAAGGTTTGCTGTGAACATGCGAACGGCGGGTATTTGCAGAAGTTTGATTTGCCTTTTTTGCGAACAGCCACAGCTGATGTTCGGTCATCACTACTACAGATCAGCTATATTATTTCTGTTTGCAAAAGCTTGATGAGCTCAGGTACATATTAGGTTACTAATGTAATGTAAGACACAGAGTATGAATGTGTACATATATATTTATTATTTATATATTCATTATTATTAGTCTACACTTAGAGCACACCTTTATACATATATTAGTGACTATGTATTGAAAATACTATCCACTACTATCAATACATGTTGCTTATATATGTTCATTCAGTATATGGTCATTCGCCCCCTAGCATTTTAGTCACTGACCCGCCTGGTTCTGGCACTGCCCTTTCTGCGTCATTAGTGACGAGTGGGGCTGCGCCATAGACCTCCATTATAATAGGGGGGGGGGGTCGGTTTCCCTGCCCATATCCCCAGGGTCATCGATGATGCCGACGATTTGTAGAGGGGAAAAACAAACAGAGTACTCTGTTCATACCTGTTTCAAATTGTTAATAGCTAAACCCTTTACTTATAGATTTCCTGTCCACTGTCAGGCCTCTTTTGGGGTTCTTGTAAGGACACCAGGGATACGGTGGTTACCATATTCCAGTCTACTACCTACCTTATTGATTAAATAGGTACCTTCCATTATTGTTTACAGACAACCACCCTTTGATATATATCTTATAGCACTAATTTAACAATCCCCTTTTAAATAAACTTACAGATCCAATTGAAACTGTTTTGCAATGTGAATATCCTAAAGAAGCCCTCGAGGGCCTAACATGTCGATATAAATTGCATCAGTTTCCTCTGTGAAACTGGCCATGGTGGCCTTTTCAGTATTTACTGTGTGTTTTTCTATTTTTGATATATTAAAAAATTATTATCTTTTATATATAATTTGTGAATTCTTTATATATATATTTGAATATTCAGAGGTTTCAGAGTGTACAGACATCCAGCTCAGGTGTATAAAAATGTACAGTCCAATTAGAGCGATATCATAGATTCCAGAAGCCATGTCTAAAAGCCTATGCTATAACTTTACTAAACCATATATGACTATGTAAGCCACATGGCATGGTTTATCTCTAATTCTACTTCCTATATATATGCAGATTAATGTATTAATTTCCTTCAGATGCAGCCAGTTCTATTGCTAATGAAGAGTATGGCAGCCAATGGCTTAGCATGTTCAGTGAGCTTAGCAATATTAGACTTCATTCTTCCTTGCAACAAGTTTTTGCTAACCAAACAAACCTGTCAATTATAACAAAAGATTCAGTGTGTGTCAGACTGTTTGCCCTTTGCTACCTTCTTGGACAGTTCAAGGAACACTGCAACTACTGACATCTTGGATTAGCACCAGTTAAGTAACAGGGGTCATTAAAACAAGTAAACTGACTTGCTACCTTATCAGGACAACTCTGATGCATCTGAGTCTGTGGATCAAGGGCAGCAGAACATTATCTTATCTTCTTGTATCAACCCCATTGCCAGCGGTTTGGTTCAAGGTACTTTAGATCCACATTGATAGGACAGCCAAGTGATAGCAATAGTGTGTATACCCTTCACTGTGGTTATGATCACAAATTGACAGGTAAAGCATATTACGGACATTTCATGTAAACTGCCATTGCTGAGCCCTAAACCATCTAAGCTTATCACCAAGTTCAGAAAAAAAA
>CM070034.1:112706821-112752731 GCA_036250615.1 Ptychadena robeensis
AATTAATTATGGCAGTTTGTTGATGGACCAGGTCCACATCTCATTTGAGGAGATGGAAAAACAACCACAATTGTAGAAATTTTTTCAATTAACATCAATGTTTCCTTATTTTGGCCCAGAGTATTTGATTTTCACTCTCCTGGTTATGTAGGGTTGATTTATGTTTGTCTGGTGTCATTAGTAGATTTGCTGAATTTGTGACTTGTTTGCAAGGCCCCTAAACATTGCATCACCAAAGTTGCTGGAGATATAGAAAATGGTTGGGGGGAGCACTGCAAAGAAGAAAGTACTGCTCAAGCATGTGCAGTTTTTGCATACCATATTTTCAGGCGTATATGACAACTTTTAAACCCAAGAAATTCTTCTCACAAGTAGGGGGTCATCTTTTACGCCAGGTGCCAGGGCTGATGAACATCTAGGGGGGCCCGGAGGTCTGCTGAATCACAGCCAGAGACGAGAGACTGCAGCATCCTGTCAGACCTCTCTGCTGCGTGTGAAAGGGCCGATTGTGACGGCAAGTGCTCACTAGTGACATTGTGGCTGAAATTGTTTTTGCAGGGAGATTGCGATAAAAGCTAGAACACATTAAATATCTGTACAAAATCGTTACTGTACAACTTATACACAACTGTAAATGTTTTTTAGATTGACAACATTCTTTCAGTTTTTATTGTTAAATGTATACCATTTATGTTCTATGGATAACAGCATGGAAACATTAATAACTATGAAAGGTTGCAGATAGGGATGTCAGATTGGAAACAAAATTACTAACCCCCCCCCCCCCAAAAATTGGACTTCTTAGAGTGTTGGCAATCTGGGGGTTGAAAGTTAGAGTAGACATATGTAAGGCCCTAGCTCCACGTCCTTTAAAAAAAAAAAAAAAAAATTCATTTGATGTGCATTGGAAGAGGGGCGAGTATATGCCAAACTCTATATTTTAACTGGAAATGTTGGTGGTTCTTATATGCCGGCAAATACAGTAAATTCTAATTCAAGTGGAAAATGCCACGTTTTAAAAATTTTTTTACTTCATTCCCGTTTTATTTAATCAATAAAGTCAAATAGAAAAGCCACGTTGAATTTTCCAAATCAATTTCAATTGAATTTAAGCAAAAACAGCACATGCTAAAGAAATACTTTCCCTTTTATAATATTTCTCCAACCCTTCTCCAAATCTCCAGCAATTTGGGTGATGATACCATGTTCAGGGGCTTTGTACTTAACTCACAAAGACAGATACCGTATTTATTCAAGTATAACGCCCATTTTTTTGTACCAAAAAAAGATGTCAAAGTGTGAGTGCGCGTTATACACGAGGGCTGGGGTGGACCGACGTTTTCTGCCCGCCGAGATCTGCTCCCCCTGTAGCGGGGAGTCATGCATTGCAGTGGAGGGGCGTGGCCTGACGCCGAAGCTGATGGTTGCATGAGAGAGAGGAGCTCCAACCTACCGTACCTCCATCACCGCTCAATCGCGACTCCAACAAGCGAAGCCATCTTCAGGTCAGATCGCCAAGATCACCAAGCAGGTCGGTGAGCAGTTTTACCGTGACTCCCCGGGTGCCCGAAAATATTGCCCCCGGCTTGGGCCTACACCTTGGCTATCAGGTCAGTTAATGGGGGCCTACCAGCAGAACCAGATCTCCCTGGCCCATGGGAAGTGCCCCATATACCTGTGACCCCTCCACAGACCCTGCACCCCCCTGTGGCAATCCAGATTCTGGCTCATCAGACCAAAAATATAGGCCGCGGCTGCGGCCTACTCACGGCGATTCACAGCTACACGTGTGCATAAGCTGATACACAGGACACCTCAACTGCCCTGGTACTTTCACCGCGTGGTGGAAGCCCGGCTCTAGGCTCCAGCTACCTAAAATCTGGACCATGGCTTTGGCCTACCTGCAGTGGATACCTCTCCCAAGCTGAAGATCACCAGCAGTTACTGAGGCCACATGCGCTCCATAAGCTTCCTTATCAAACACAATAATTTGTGGGTTAGTCAGTCAGTGGCCATGTGCCTAGGCATGGGCCTCGGCACATGGCCACTGACTGATAACCCAAACCTGAAATGACTGGACTACCTTGGACTGGACTACGACTGCATTGCCTCCTCACCGTATATACGGTAAGTGGAGGTTCATTAACGATCTTGGCCAAGACTGTGAGCTCTCATGCAATTGAATTGAATTGAGCTGATAGAGCAGGGAGTCATGCGTAGCAGGGGCTGCAAAACTGCCACACATGGCGCTGCTAAGTCCATGTTCCCCCAGTCTTCTTGCCCTCCGCTCCCCCTGTCGCAGGGGGAACAGTAAAGGACAATGGAGAAAGGCAAATAAAATTAAAAAATGAAGGAGATCATGCCCAATGGAGTGTGTAGGACTACCATAAAGCTGTCACAGAATTTGTTTGCTGAGATTGTCCCTCTTGTGTTGACTTTTGAGTGGGATGAAGGCAGTCATCAATATTGTAAGAAGCCAAATAGCACAAGCGTTGATTAGCAGCACGTTTAGTTGATATGGAGTTGATTTACTACGGTACATGTCCACTGTTTTGTTTGCTTCGAGAAGACCGGGGGAACATGGACCTTAGCAGCCGCCGTGGGTGACAGTTTTGCAGCCACTGCTATGCATGACTCCCTGTTCTATCAGCTCAATTCAATTGCTCTGTTCAATTCAATTCAGTGTTTGTTTGTACGTTCTTCATAATTGATTGATCATTAATTGATATACCGTACCGTAATGGTAGTATACTGATTATACTGGTACTCGTTAGATGGTCATCTCAGGAACAGAAACAGAAAAGTTGTGCCATGACGCTCATTCAAGCTCAAAGTTGTGGATCATGCTGAAATTCATGGGAATCGAGCAGCTAGCCGAGGATTCACTGTACCAAGACAAATGTTGAGAGTGGAGAAAACGAAAGCCATCCTGAAAGATTGATAAAACAACAAAAAGCCACACCAAGGGAGACCAGTCCATGTACCCAGACATGGAGAAGGAACTTATGAATGGTTATTGACAAAGAAGTAGTGGGTATCATGTCACATCACTCCACATTAACTTCAAGCTCAAAAGTTTTGAAAGGATTCAAAGTTCAAAGCCTCTAATGAATGGACAACAAACTTTATGAAAAGGCATGGACTTGCAATACGCCAGAGAACAAAGATAGCACAGAAGCCTAAAGATTTAGAAGAGAAGATCGCTTCATTCCATACCTTTATAATAAAGCAACACAAGAAGGTTAATTTTGAACTTTCACAGATAGGCAATAGGATGAGACCCCATGTGTTTTGACCTACCAGGTAACAGGACAATGACAGCAAAGGGAAGCACACAATCCAGATTAGAACCACAGGCCACGAGGAAAAACTTTACCGTTGTGTATCCGTGTATGGCAGACTGTTTTAAAACTGAAACCAATCATTCCAAAGGAGTTAAATTTCCACCAGGTGTTGTGATCCATTTCACCCTAAAGATGGATGGATGAAAAGGGCATCATTTTATGGTTTAAATAGAGTTTGGAATACTAGACCAGGCGCACTACTGGAAGAAATCCATGCTTGTATGGGACCAGTTCCGCTCACACCTGACACTGTGAAAGAAAACTGAAAAGTCTAAAAACATTTCAAGCGGTGATTCCAGGTGGACTAACCTCTATTCTTCAGCCACTAGATGTCGTTTTAAACAACCCTTCAAAGACAGAGTCAGGGAAAAGTGGATACTGGATAAAATCCGACGACAAAGGATTGACTGCAAAAGGAAACCTCAAGAAACCTGACCTATCTCTCGTGACATCATGGGTGAAAACATCATGGAAGACATACCAAAAGAATGATCATCAAGAGTTTTTTGAAGACAGGATCAGCAATGACATGGACGGCACAGAAGACGACCTACTGTGGATTCCAGACTCAGAAGAAAGCGAAGACACTGGAGAAACAGATGTAGATGTTCCTGCCAACTGGGACACTGATGAAAACTTAACTCGAGAAGAAGGGAACAACTCTTTGTATCTGATGATGAGATCTGACTTTGAAGCATTTTAAACAGTAACGTACCATATTGTTATTTTTAAATGTTTTTTTCATCGTTTTTTTGCAATTACAATGCTTGGTGTTTTTGAAACAAAGTACGCGTTATACACGAGTGCGTGGATAATATACCAATTTTTAAGTGAAAAGTAGGGGTGTGCGTTATACACGTGTGCGCGTTATACTCGAATAAATACAGTAGTTGAATTTTGAAAATAAGGTGTAGGAGTCTAGTGAAAAATTACTACAAAGTCCGCAAGATAGCACTGCTGCCTAAATTTATTTACATGTCACCAGCCCAGTTGAAAATACCACCCAGGAGATAAACTATACGAAACAGAAAGAAAAAGGAAGATCCCGTGTGAGGACAGGTCAGTGGGGGAATAGCGGACTGGCGAGTTCCTATGCACTATGCGCAGTTAGGTCGGGGGCCGTTAACCAGCGCCTAAAGGTTGTAATTAGGATTCAAAAAGCATAAAAAAGTACACTCCAGCCACAGGACCTATGTATGGATAAAAGAGACTTCAAGTACAACAGACATGTTCAGAAATAGAACACAAAGAGTCCAATGTATGGGATCCCATGAAAATATATATATATTTATTTACAAAAGACTGTGTATACAAAGTAATGTGTGGTATCTTTTTTCCAGAACTTCAGGCTGCCAAAGCATTAAATGCCACACAAAACACTTTCACTGTAATGAGAAAATTCATGTTGTTTCAGTTAAAATATCAGAGAAGTCTCATAGTTCATCCATCACACAAGTTGATCAGCATTACAGCTTCTGTATCCTACGATTGCTCTGACCCCTTCCTGGGACCTTTCTTCTTGCCTTTTGTGTATTTGAATGTGCGAAGAGGGTTCTGTGTCCTCTTGAACTGGAAAAAAAAAGATGACATGAGGTTTTTGTCAGAAGCACACACAACTTATGAATAACCACCTTTTGCTAAATGCATAAATCCCTCCTTTTCCTGATTATGTGTGTGCATTTACAAGGCCATAAACGTAGGATTCAGGGCCCTTTCACACTATATGCGTTGCCTTTTTAAAAACGCACCCTTTTTGTTTTTTACTGCGCGGAAAACGCAGATGTAATGTGAAAAACGCATGCGGTTTTGTATATATGGAGAAATGCACACCGTTAAAAAACCGCATATGGTTATATGGTGCTTTTTGAGAGCCCTTTCACACTAGATTTGTGCGTACTTTGTATCTAGTTCAAAGTACTTAAATCGTTTATTACTAATATTGTCAACTTAGGCTATGTTTCCACATGTGCAGCTGCCCGCGGCGTAATTCTGATCGCACCCATGTTATTGAATGGGGCTCTTCCCCGGGCCACCATTGGGCAATCAGGAGCGGCCTGCGGCCATAGACATGAATGGCCAAAGTTTTGGACATTCAATTGTGCAGCGGGCGGCCGCACATGTAGCTGGGCAAAATGAAATGGACACTGATTTTGTTTCACTTTTATTTAATGACAGAAGTGGTGGAGCGTTTTCCCTTAACTGTGCAGATTGGACCTGGTTGGTGTATTAACTTCACACTTGGTAAGATCTCCACATACTGCTCCTGAGGCTATAGGGTATAATCCTACCTGGGATCTAAACCAAAAGTGCTATATTGGCACCGATGTGCTTCCTCTCTACAGTCATGATCCTCTCAATAGGCATTTTGTTGAAATGTAACCTTGAGAGTATATTATGACTTGGTTGTGGGGGGTTTTCCTTTCCCCCTATTAATTTATGGAATTTGGACATCATTGTTATACAAGGTCTATATGTAATGTAACTGGATAATATAAAACATACATATATACATATACACACACACACACACACACACAACAAATTTATTTCTCCATATCTCAGTAGAACTGTAGCTGTATGCACCAAGCACGTTTTGCCCATTTTGTACCACTACACATGGACCAAATCTCCAGAGGAAGCCCAGATATGCAGTGAAACGTGTCAAGATAACCATAGACAATGACTTTTGTACAGGCCAGAAATGCTTAGCATCAATGTGATTGTGACTTTTTTGCACTTTATCCAGCTCCTTATATGGACAGGACCTTTTAATGTATAAAATAAATGTCCTTCTAAACGATTTACTGATTTATTTTAGGTCTTGCCGAGAAAGTCCTGGAGGCTAGCCACCTTGCTTTTGTTGGTTCAGTTTGCCAACATATAGTTAAGATTTTTTTGTATAATTCTGGGATCTTGGCAAGTGGCTACAGTAATGACTTTGGGTCCTAGAATAATATTATATAATATAAAAGTGAGACACTGTGCGTTTTTGTTTTTTTCAGGCTAAAAGGTATAGCTTGCACTACTAAAAACTGAGCGCCATCTAGGGGTTAATACAATTGAAAAACAAGCCAGCTGCATAGCAAACATTGGTATTCATTAAAAAAGAAAAAAGCATGCACGCATGCCCAAGTATAATAATTTAAATAAATCACAACAGTGCATAAAAAGATGATTTACATAAAATGAATCTGCTATTCGGCTCCTACTCATTCTGTTAGCTCTTCAAACTTATTCACACAAATTGCTTATGTTCTATATATCCTTTTTCTCCGTTTTCATTTGAGGAGCTTGATTGGTAATCAGAATTATAATAGAGTAGCTTGTTTTCATTTGAATTGCCATTTGTCAGAGAAACATGGTATGAAATTATGAATTTTCAAGTTGTCTGGGGAAATAATAAGTCTCCACACTCCCCCCTCTTGGGTGTCTTTGGCAATCCTATGTCCCCCACCCCCTTCCCGCATTTAATGAGCATGCTGCCTTTGCACTCTGGGGAACGGCACCACTCCGCTTCGCCTATCAGCTCTATAACATACAGGGATTTCGCTCCTTTCAGAACCTGGATGGACCAATGGCATTTGCCATCCGCTGCTTTGTTCCACTACATTCAGATGCGCCATTTTTTTATTACCTTTCCTTAACCTTCTTAGTGTTCATGACGAGCCCATGTCGTCCAGAGTTTGTGTGAAGAACAAACTCTGGATGAGCTGTGCTCCCATGAAAGCTGCATATCCCCGGAAAGCTACGGCGACGCTGCTTCCAGCCGCAGCATTTCCGGGTCACTGATCGTGTCGCGGTGACGCGGAAGGGGGCGAGGGTGAGCAGTGCCACAGACCTCCATGTTAATGGAGGGGCCTCTGCTTTCCAGCCCTCCCAGCTGGTGTCATGAATGACACTGGCTGTATGGAGAGGGGAGGGGGGAAATGGCAGGCAGTGTACCTTGTACACTGCTGCCATTGCCTGTACCACACTGTTAAAAATGGTGCGGTACAGGCAGTGCGCTAGGGAGGTTAAGAAGTGCACTGACGATCAACCTATCTGATTTTGAGCGGCGCTGCTCAACTGACCCATGCTCTCAAGGCTTAATATCATCCCTTTATGAGCAACTCTCCTCCCCATCTACCTTTGTTAAGCTGCCTTACTTGCATGCTTGGGAACTCGACCTCGGCCAATTGCTTGATGCAGACGATTGGATCAGTATTTTTCAAAACTGTGCTGGCAGTTCCATAATGTAATGTCCCTTGAAAACCCGTCCTAATGCGTTACCTCACCCCCACCCATATTGCAAAGTTCTCTGTACCTCTTCTAATTGCTTTCGGGGATGCTTTTCTGCATGGACTCTTTTCCATGTGTGGTAGGACTGCCCTAAAATATTGATCAGGAGCTACAACCTCTTGTGCACACTTGTAGGCACCCTCTGCCTAAAAGTCCTCAGCTGCTAAACTGGCGTCGTATGTGTTTCTAGCTTCTTGGCTAGTAATCTGGAGGTCCTGGAAGCAACCAACCCTGTCCTTTTCTAAAGTAAATCAACACTTGGTGGGCATCATCTCAACAAACATCTTCCCTCGGTGCAATTTGACACCCGTAAACGCTTCCTGAAAATGTGGCCTCCCCTGGATCAAGTACCTGAAGTCCGGTGGCCTCCCCTTCGATCTTGTGTTTCTAATGGTCACAAGTGCTCTCTTCCTTTTACCCTGATTTTTCCTCCCTCCCCTCCCTTTCTTTCCTTCTCCCTCTGTGCTTGCCTCTATTCTTCCAGTTTTTTTTATTTCTCCTACACGAATTGTTCCTTGTGACAAATCATTGGATGTCTCACATGCTCTTATGTTTCCCATACTTTTGTTTGATATTCTGTCATTTGTACTTTGAAAATTAATTACATTTCTCATTTTATTCCTGAAGAAAGAATCTGACCCATCCAAAAGCTTGCTTTTCCAATTACTTCAGTCAGCCAATAAAAACGGGATTGTTTCAACTGAGTATTATTCATCAATGTCTAACACAGTACAGTACTCTACTATTCTTACTTATGTATGATTGTGAAAAGCTTATTATTGACCAAGAAAACCTTGGCCCACCTAAAGATTTACACTGGGTGTGGGAAGCCTCTTTCATTGGCTGCTTCCTTTTTATGAGGATTAAAATCAGCATTAAATATTTATATGTAAATTTCTTGCAAAGAGCAAACCCTGCATTATTGAGTTAAAAGGGTAATAAATAGTTGTGTCAGCAAGATCACACAGTAGAAGTGATGTCAGTGGCCAGAAAGGCATCAGTAGGTGTATGGGGCCTGGGCCAAAATCACCGAGACAAATGGGTAAGTATAAGGGGTGAGTGATTAAGAAGCAAAGAGGTGTGCAGTTTCCGATATAAAGTAGAAGTGTGCCCCACCCCTGTAAAAGACAAATAGAAAAAAAGGACATGAGGCACACATAGTTAAGTACTGGGAATATTAAAGTAAAATATAATCAAGATCAAGGAGATACAGCGCAGCAGGCTTAGCAGGGGCTTGTCTCCTAACAGGCCATGTGCTTTTAGCGGTGTGTCCTTTGTCAACCATAGGGACCCCTATGCACCCAGGCCTGCACTGTATTTTCTTGATTGCGAGTATTTTAATTTTTTACTTTATTATTCACAGTACTTTGTTGTGCAAGGTTGTGTGCCTCGTGTCCTTGCTCCTATCTGCAATACTGCATACTGCAGTGAATACCTACTCTACTGCTTTTATACTTTCCATAGGTAAACATTTTTTTAAAGACTTGGAATGGCCCCCAAAGGCAGTTGCAACAACAAGAATATCATCCCAGATTATAGAGATACTTGTCAAGCAAGATCTCACCTTGGAAGGAGCTACTCTGGAAAATCCTCCTGCTGCCTTCGTTCTTAGTCGTCTTTTTTTCTTATTCAGAAGAACAACAGCTCGCATGGAAGGTGGGACTATGAAAGAGACAGCAATGACATTAAGTGATATGCTTGTGATCGAGAATACAGTGAAAGGTGAAAATGAGGGCAGTTTGATCTAAGGATCTGTTCCCATTTTTGTGTTTTCAATGTTATTCTCTAAGACCCAGTCCTAAGGATATAAAACTTGCAAACCAAAATTTGACTATTGCAGTGCGTCCGCAAATGCCCAGCACACGACCTGACCCTTTCATAAAATTTAACCCAACACTTTAAACGTTACATTATCCTCTTCTCCTTGACCAGTCATAGAAAAGGTAGGATTTTGTGTATGGCATACCTGTCAACCTTCTTGTTGACTTGGAAAATCACTATTAAGCCCCCCATACACGTTCCGATTATTCTCCCGACCGATTTTTCGTCCGATCCTGTCATCCGATTTTCACCTAAAATGTTATGGTCAGTTGGTCGGCTGGCACGAAAAATCGGAATTCGAATTATCACCGATCCATCAGCCCGACCAAAAATTTACGGACAGGTCCGAAGCGGTCCCGACCAATTTTTCGGCCGATTTTGAGAAATCGGGATCGGTCGGGTACATAATTCCGAATCCGATTAATCTCCCGATCGATTAATCTCCTGACCACATTGGTCGGTCGGGCAAAATTCGTACGAAAAATCGGAACGTGTATGGGGGGCTTTAGTTGGTCTTTTCTAGCCAAACCACTAACTCAATAAATCCTGGAATTTGAAACAGGTGTAACTAAGTAGGGAGGGGGCGTTACTCTCCCGCTAAGTTCCCACTCCGCTTGTGCAGATGATGTGTGGTATGGAATGTTAGCTAGCAAATAGGAGGGAGGAGATGTTAAAACCTACCGATGCTGGAAGTGAACTCAAGGACCATTACTTCCAGTATTTGGATAGCGGAAGTGGCATTTCCGCTTTCAAAATACCGGAAGTGACACTGCAATGTCATGTTCTGTAAGTTTTCCCTTATTAGATAAGGGGAAATTTGACAGGTATGGTGAATGGTCAGGGACAAAAGTTGTTGAGAAGTGAAAAGAAGGTATGTGGAGGAGAGAGGGGATCAAACAAGACTGGTTATTGGCGTTCATGAACAAATCACCTTATTCAGTGGACAACTCCATTAGTATGTCATTTGGTTTTCTCTATACACACACAACTGATACACAAGGAGCTTTTGTACTCACTCAGATATTCCGGAACATTTTTTAGGTGAGGTTTTATTACTGCTGGATGGAGAGGTTGATCATGTCTTAGAAGGTTAAAATCCCTTGGGTTATCATTAAAATATGTCTACAGAGTGGAGGAGACATGAGGAAAAGGTTTGTGTAATCAGAGTTATATACAGCAGAAAATATCAAACAATAGCAAAACTTAATCTGGAAAACCACAATCACACAAAATGAGTTTATAGGATTTCTGGGAAACCACAAATGGGAGAAAAAGAGACAGTTTAACCAAAACATTTCATTTGTGTATGCTGGCTGCAAAGATGAATAGTTACTGGTTCGCCTTGCTTGCTGAGGCAAATATTCAAAAAGCAGAACCAAGATTCCACTAGAGCTTGCCAATGCTGTTTGCAAATTGTTGAGTCAACAAAGCACTGACCTGATATACCAAGCACACAGATACTGACTAGACCTAATAGAAATGGTTATATACTTTCACATGATACTCCGTTTTATAACCAGACACCTAACTCTTGGGCACACTTTGCTCACTGTAGTGATAAGATGGCGGTTTGTGGTGCCAGCTGGGTTGAATGTTGCTGGAGAAAGCTCAGGAATTGGGTAATTTAAGGCTGTGATCTCTTTTATAAGGTCAGAGTTTCCTGGAAAGATCATGAGCTTATGAATCACTGACCGGCCTCAGATGATCCCTGTACACCACAAATGAAACCATGGTTGTACAAAATGATTATGCCCTGCTTATATTTGGCAATATTTCAGAATTGGTACAATATGACATCTATGTGTCTGTTAAAAACTTAACAGGAAAGGGGTTACAGGAGATTTTTAATTTGTTATTTTGTTAAAAGGAAAAAGCTCAGCTTTAAAATAAATTTGAACATGCAGATGGGTAATTCCAACCAAAAACTATTGCGGTTTAGGCAACATTGAAAAGTCATAGGAAAATAACTTAAAACAGAAACATACTCCGCCATATAGAACCACACCTGCAGAACATACTACCTGCTACAATTTTATATTTGTTACTTAATACAAAATGCTTGTACAATTCAACGCTGCTACTTAAGAGTTTCCAGTGTGTCCTATCCAAAGAACATTTATCTCCTACTTATTCCCACCTGCAAGCTGTCTACAACTTGCATGGATGACACTGCATAACTAGTCTTGGACACACTATGACCAACACCATGGGAAAATGTTACAATGTACCAATGGATCTCTGCATTTTGGTCACACCTAGCATTCTGCTGGAAACGTCATGTCCCCTCCCTCCTATTTTCCCACCCCGAATGTGCAAACGATGTGCAGGGTGGAAAGTTAGGAGGGAGTGGGTGTTACTCTGGTGCTTGTAAGCAGAAGCTCTGATGCTTTCCATGAACATGGCGACCCCTGAGAACCACTGCCCTATCTTCTAATATCAGTCTTTAACCTCCTTAGTGTTCATGACGAGCCCATCTCGTCCAGAGTTTGTGTGAAGAACAATGAAAGCCGCATATCCCCGGAAAGCTACGGCGATGCTGCTTCCAGCCGCAGCATTTCCGGGGTTTTGCTTCTGATCGCGTCACGGTGACGCGGAAGGGGGCGAGGGTGAGCAGTGCCATAGACCTTCATGTTAATGGAGGGGCCTCTGCTCTCCAGCCCTCACAGCCAGTGTCAGTGTGTACCTTGTAACCACTGTCAAAAACGGCGCGGTACAGTCGGTGCGCTAGGGAGGTTAAAATAACATTGTGGCCAGTCTTTCTCTGCAAGAAATAAGTTTAATCCTAGAGTTGTGAGTGTTAAAGGTTAGGATGTGTTTTCAGTTAGCGCCTCTCATGAACTGTACCCCATCTCTATATATTTTTCGGTGTTGGGTTCACTTTCCATCCACTCACAGACCTAAACTCCCACTCTTGAACTACCCAAAAGGCAGAATTGTTTATGAACTTGACTATAGTCCTGACAGCGTAAAACTACTAACAAAAATACATAAATACATAGGTTTTTCCTACTAACCTTTAATTTCTCAGAGTTGAGTAATTCTTCTTTTATCTCTTTTAGACGTGCTTCCTTTATAGCTTGTTTAGTCACGGACCTCATGGCATCCTATAGGAAGAACACAAAAAAACCCTTCTAGTTACAAGCTGCAGCTTTCACACAAACCGTAGAGGAGAGACATCTGCAGGCAGTTTCCCCCTGGGCCCCCCTCTCCCCATGTGTAAGAAAGATGACATGATGTGCTGTGAAGTGCTAATAGTGAAACCTTGTGGCTGAAATTTGGTATTGCAGGGGAATTTTTCTCCCAATTGATTTGAACACTTCAAATATTTTTTTCTTGCTCTAAAAACTTGGTGCTTCTTATGGTCAGGTGGATCTTGTGGTCCGAAAAATACAGTATTTCAACTCTACATTTATTGAGTTTAACCGATTTATTGCCAGCAACTCATTTATTTTTATTAATTTATACACCTTCTGCTTTTGTACACAAGTACTAACAATTTACATATGCTTTTGCTTACTTTGTTGCCAGGAACAAAATAACTTGTATTCCAAGGTATGGAGAAACAAGTCACTCAGGAAGATGGCACTAAAGCTGGATAGTCACAATAGAGCAGAGAGAACACCTAGTTGTGGGTAATCTGACTAGAGACTGCTCCTTGTGCAGAGCTGTCTTTCTATGCTTCCAAAATGCAAAGGAGCAAAGAGAGGGTATTGTAGGACTAGGTCTTACATAGTTTAAACTCAGAGAGTCTCCCTTACACCTTTAGATTCACTCCATACAATTTCCTTTAGATCTACCAATAACTATGTAGTGCCAGGTCCTCCCTGATAGAATACATAGTGAATGGAAGGATTAGAAAGGTCCTCATATTACATGGTTTTAGTAGAACAAAAGTTGATTGTACAGAAATTGTATGGGAAGATTGTAAAGCTAGGCACACATGGGTAGATTCCCAATCAATCACAGTGTGGTGACGTCACCATGCTGTAATTGATCGGGGATCAATTGATTGGAAATCAATGTGCACCACATGGGGATCTGTTCTCCCCAGCTCGCAGCACTAAGAAAGCCAGCGAGCCTCACAGCTTCAAAGAAGTGCTGGCCACGCCCCCTTCACACTGACAGTGGGTCCAGGCTGCAGCAGCTCCTCCAATAGTAATGGATGTTTTCCAACCCCATGGATGTTTGGACCCTAATGGATGTTTGGAACCCCATTCAATCAAGTTTCTTCAAGTACAATCAAGCACCGTGAGCGTGCACGTTGATTGATTGTACTCTAATATTTTTACAGAACTACCCATGTGTGCCTAGCTTAAGGTGTATGGGGGTCTTTACCCCCCCCCCCCTAGTCGTCTGGTCGTTGATACCTGATCCCCCCCCACCCACGTTCACATTGAGAACCCACCATCACTTATGTAAAGGAGGTGGAAGAATTATTGAGGACACAGTCTGAGGGAAGGGCACCGGCTTATCTGAATAGATAAGCAACCCTGAGTGTAGCAGAGTGTGAATGCCAAGGAGGAAGAAAAAAAAATCTTCAATACAAATATTTGTACAAAAGAATTGCCACTTGCCAAATAGGAAAAATCTTTATAAAATGTAAAAGGATATTCCCTTAGGGCCCTTTCACACTATATGTTTTTTAAAGGCATGCTTTTTATATAGGCATGTGTTTCTGCATATATGCAAAAACGTACACGCTTTTGATCAATGAAAAATGCATACAGCAGTGAGTTTTTAAAATGCAACGCATGCAGTGTGAATGGTAACATTGGTTGTCTATGTAAAAACATGTGCAATAAAAAAAAAACTGCAGAACATATAGTGTGAAATGGCCCTCAAAAGTACTTTTAAGCACAGCTACACAAACAAACTACAATGCATGCATTCTCCATTACCAAAAGATTCTAGAAAACCAGCTAGAATTAATTTTCATACTGACCCGGCATCGGTAACGGAAGCCCTCAATTTCCTCCATACGAAACCTGTATGGACGCAGTACACAATCCCCAGTACCAGCTGCAAAAAATATTTCATTATTGTCATGGAAAGAAAGATAAAACATGTTTATCTAATCTCTAATCCAGAAGTTATTAAACTTTATTCATCTCACAGTGTCAGAGTGACATGTCAAATATAACCTCAAGCTGATGTTTTCCTGTTTTACTTAAGTCTTGAAGTGGGATTCTGTCATGTGTATATACACTCAATAGCCACTAAATTAGGCACACCTGTCCAACTGTTCGTTGACGCAATTTACTGATCAGCCAATCACATGATGGCATCTCAATGCATTTAAGCCATGTTGACATGGTCAAGACAAACTGCTGCAGTTCACACCGAGCTTCAGAATGGGGAAGCTGATTTAAGTGACTTTGAACATGGCATGGTTGTTGGTGCCAGACAGCTGGTCTGAGTATTTCAGAAACTGCTGATCTTCTTGGATTGTCACACACAGCCATCTCTAGGGTTTACAAGAATGGTCCGAAAAAGGGAAAACATCCAGTGAGTGTCAGCTCTGTGGGCGCCAATGCCTTGTTGAATGGCCAGAGTGGTTCGAGGTGATAAAAAGGCAACAGTAACTCAAATAACCACTCATTACAACCAAGATATGTAGAAGAGCATCTCTGAACGCACAACACTTCCAACCTTGAGGAAGATGGGCTACAGCAGCAGACGACCACGCCGGGTGCCACTCCAGTCAGCTAAGAACAGGAAACGGAGGCTACAATTCGCATAGGCTCACCGAAATTGGACAATAGAGGATTGGAAAAATATTTCCTGGTCTCAGGAGTCTCGATTTCTGCTGCGACATTCGGATGGCAGGGTCAGAATTTGGCATCAACAACATAAAAGCATGGATCCATCCTGCCTTGTATCAACGGTTCAGGATGGTGGTGGTGTAATGGTGTGGGGGAAATTTTCTTGGCACACTTTGGGCCCCTTAGTAGTAATTGATAATCGTTGCAACACCACAGCCTACCCGAGTATGGTTGCTGACCATATCCATCCCTTTATGACCACAGTGTACCCATCTTCTGATGGCTACTTCCAGCAGGATAATGCACCATGTCATAAAGCTCGAATCATCTCAGACTGGTTTATTGAACATGACAATGAGTTCACTGTGCTCAAATGGCCTCCACAGTCACCAGATCTCACGCCAATAGAGCACCTTTGGGATGTGGTGGAACGGGAGATTTGCATCACAGATATGCAGCCAACAAATCTGAAGCAACTGTGTGATGCCATCATGTCAATATGGACCAATGTTTCCAGTACCTTGTTGAATCTATGCCACAAAGAATGAAGGGGGTCTAACCCGGTACTAGCAAGGTGTGTCTAATAAAGTGGCCAGTGAGTGTAGGTTTACCATTTTTTTTGTTCGAAAGTAATTTTCACTTGTGTAATTTTAAAAGTAGCCAAAAAGTGTGGGCACCCCTGGTTTACATCACTTGTTTTTTTCTTACTGAACATTTTTAAAAAAGTGTTCTAAAAAGGTCACCTTGAACATTCTCCAATCGCCTTTTAATATTTCCATTCGGTAGTGTTAAAATTATGCCAGAATATGAAATAATCCCACTTACCTCCTCCAAGAGCTTCCTCAATTTCCGCCAACAAGGGAAGCTCTGTGTGCGCCACTAATGTAAGGACCACACCTGGGTTGTTAGCACGAGCAGTCCTAAAATTTCAGAAAGACATTTAAGAAAGCGTAAAGCACTGGGTGAAAAAAAAAAATAGATCATTATGCTGAAATTTTGCTCATTAATAACCTACATACCTTCCAGCCCTGTGAATATAGGAATCAACAGACTGGGGGAAATCAAAATTTAATACTGTAGACACGTTCTGAAAGTCTATCCCCCGTGACACTCCATATTCACTGTCCTGTCCTCTGAAATTGAAGATTGGTGAAATTATGCAACACAGTAAAAACAGTAAAGAAAAAAAAAGTTAAATCAGTGCAGAACGCAGATTTTTAAAGAAAGATAAAACGCTTACTTTTCTCCTTTTCCTTTTTTCTTCTTGCCAGTTGCCCTCTTTTCCTTCTCACTAGGCTCGGCCAATGAGTGTTCATCTGTTGCAATGATGTAGTCATAAAAACCCTGATTAAATTGTGCGATGATATGACACCTGCAGGATCGAAATAGATGAAATTTCAAGGAATATTCATTACATTAACCCCAAAACGAACTCCTTGTACAAACTATCACCCTCAGAAACACTGCTAGCTTACAGTTTAAGTCAAATATCAGACATTTATAGGAAAAGTAGGGTCGTCATTCATTGCAAGTATACTGTACATAATTAGTACTCCGATTGGCATATCAAACACCATATATACACTGCTCAAAAATAAATAAAACACAAAAAATACATCCTAGATCTGGATGAATGAAGTGTTCTTATAAAATACTTTTTTCTTTACATAGTTGAATTGGTCACCCATAAAGCGACAAAACAATTATCAAAGGAAATCAAATTTATCAACCCATGGAGGTCTGGATTTGGAGTCATGATGAAAATCAAAGTAGAAAAAAGCCCTACAGGCTGGCCCAACTTTGATATAAAGTCAAAATGGGCTTCAATAGTGTGTGTGTGTGTGTGTGTGTGTGGCCTCCACTTGCCTGTATGACCTCCCTTGTGAGACCATATGCTGGTGTGGTTGGCCCTGGGTACCTCCTAATGCAAGCCAATGCTAGACCTCATGTGGCTAAAGTGTTTAAGCAGTTCCTGAGACTGGCCCACCCCTTCCCCAGACCTGAATCCAATTAAGCACATCTGGGGCATCACAAGGCTGCAAACCATACCTATCAAGTTGCTGGGATTTTTTTATTTAGTTCCCACCTAGCTTATGCTGATGTGCGGGGTGGGACATTAGTTGGGAGAGTAACGCCCCTCCCGGGCTACTAAATAAAAGGGAAACCTACCGAACTCCATGTCGCTTCCTGCAATTTGAACGCGAAAGAGCCGCAAACCAAATACCAGAAGTTACATCACTTCCTGTACGTTTTCCTTATCCTGGGCCATTCATTTGACAGGTATGCTGCAAACATTGATAAGTCATGCAGCACCTCCTTTAAACCAAACATTAGGTAAAAATGTTTAGGTAAAGCCCATTCCAGAAGGAGAGAACATACAAACACATATACTTACCGTGACTGAACTGGCAGCTCAGAGTTTAGCACACAAGCTGGAATACTAAACTGTTCCAGGAAAAGTTTGAGCCGATAACTCCTGTCCACATCATTTACAAATATAATAGTCTTTCCCCGGATGAGACACAATTTCAGCAGCGTGTATAGCAATAGGAACTTGTCTTCCTCCTCACACTGGATCTGATATTGTGTCAGCTGAGAGCTGTCAGGCAGCTGAGATTCTTCCAACTTTAGGGTGACCTGAGGAGCAGGAAAAATAAATGAGGAGAGTAAATAAAACTAAGTTGATGCAATAAAAGGCAAGGCGGGCAGGCTTATCTGCTTTCTAAAGAAAATCATATTAGTTTAAATAATGCAAACTCAAAGTGTAACACGATTGTAAATTAATTTTTTTTAACTATCATTACTCAAGAACAAAACCATAACACCATATTTTTTTTGCACTATAAGACATACTTTTCCCCTGCCCAAATCGGGAGTGGTGACTCTGCATCTTATGGTGCAAATTCTCGTCAGAGAGGAGAGGGAAGTCCTGCCAGCACAGACACAGTGTTTAATCTAACTCTCCTGTCTGCTTACACGACTCCCGCACAGTATCGCTAGGTCCCACTCTCTATTTGGGCTTGTCCCCACTTAATGATCTCATCCCCGCTGTCATGAACCTGTGATCTAAAATGCTGATCACTACTTTTTTGATCAGGGGCAGCGGATGGTCACACAAATTGCATCTCAATTAATTCCCCATTGTCCCAATTTATCCACTATGGGTGCATTCAGGGGAGATCGCCTGAAAATTGCGGTATAAAATGCTTCCAATCTCGGGCGCGAAAAATCTTGAGTGATCTCCGCCCCCGATTAGGATCGTGGGAGATGGCTCAAGTGAGGACATAGCCTAAGGGGTGTACAGAGAAAGAAGCCAAGTTAAATGCTGTCGATGCTGGCTGGAGTTTTCCTTCTCTCTCTGTCAAAACCACACAGCCTTTCTCCCCCCTCTCTGTCGCACTGACACCTGAGCAGAGACTGAGGGTCTGTGTCCACATTGATGTCGATTTGTTTATTCAATATGACTGATACCCTTGTGTTGGCTGTTTTTTTCATGCAGATTTGGCAGATGAAATGACATATCGTACCCCCTGAATGAAGTCTTAAGTTTTAATTGTCTCACAGCATGTGTATAGATGTGTACATCCGCAACATTGTGCATTGTTTTTGATTGATATGATGGTCATTACTTCAGTTTTTGTACTGTGTATAATAAATGTATTGCTTTTACATATTGAGCGGCCCTTAAATTCCCCTCACCCTTTTCTATTCAAGAGGACATTTGGGGTGATGTGCTTATACCATCATCAACTTCTGTCTGTTTTTGTAAGATAATTGGGCAGTTTCTCTGCCTACAAGATATAATCACAGATGATTGGTTTACTTTTGCAGTTCTTAAAACTGAATTTGACTCAGCAGAGATCACATGCCTCTTCTTCACAGCAAAAAAGTTATAACATGAGAAAAGCAGATAACATATGCTGCAATGCTATTGTTTCAGTTGAATAGATTTTTAAATTGTTATTAAGATAATGATTATTTTTCTCCTTAAGTACAACAAAAAAGTTGCCAAAATCTGATTAACAATTTTTCATATTTTTTATGCCCAAATTAGGTTATTCTACAAATCTTCATCTTCTGGCATATTCAAATTATACCAGCAAGAATTAGGCTTTATGTAGAAAACTAAAATGACTTAAAACAAGCCTTACTGGCTAGTGATTTTAATAAAATCCACCCCAAAATTATAAATTTATATATTTTTTGGGCGTGAAATGGAGCCGTACAGGAGATCGCCATGCCATGCTCCCCGGCCCTCTACACATCACTGATGTCATCAAGGCGGTGGCGATGTGTGTGGGGAAAAGCGATGCCCCTCCAATTACATGGGGGTCTATAGCGCCAACCCCTTTGGCGCCACCAATGACACGGTGCCAGAAAAGATCAACAAGCCTGCAGCACTGCAGAATCGCTGCAGGTTTTACAGAGGGCAGATGGTTAAGCCCGATCCTTCACGGCCACAAACTGTGACCGTACCGAGTCTGGGCATAACATCCAGGAGTTCAATGTTCTAATTAAACCATTTTTTCCCTCCCTCTTGAGCATCTTACAGTGAGAAAACAGTATATTACAGCTCAATTTAAGAAAACAAAATGCAGTACTAATCTATTACTCCATCTACTTTGTGATTATGCCAGGATTAACCTTGAAGTAAATTGAGTGTAAACAACAGCAACTATCTCCTAAAGTGTTTCTTTATACAAGCCAGAAAATCAAACTCACAGGATTGTGCAGAACAAGCTCTTTAAGTGCCTTGACATCTTCATTAAACGTGGCAGACATAAGAAAAGACTGAAAAATCTTGGGAAGTTTGCTAATTAAAATAAAAGAAAGGAAAAACATTTTAGCTGAATTATAACCATTTAGAAAAACACAGACATCAGCAGCATTTCTGCTAAAACAAACACTGCACACAGTGTTCTACTATATAGAGTACAGAGTGTGTATATATCATTTTACTATATATAAGAAAAAAAACTACCATTAACACCCAAACTCTCTAGAATGCAGAGGGGTGCATCTTTTCAAAAAGGTGACAAAGGGCTGGATCCGGCCCCAGGGCATTAGTTTGCCCACCCCTTGGTCTAAACACAGCCAAGCGCATTTTGGCAGATGAGAAGTTTAGGAAAACACATTAACCTCCCTAGCATTTGTGACGAGCCTAGCTCGTCAAGTTTGTTTGAGAAACCTTGCGACTCGAAAAGGGCGGCGCAATAGACCTCAATGTTAATGGAGGGGCCTCAGCTTTCCAGCAGTAGGGAATTGCAGGCAGTGTACTTTGTAAACTGCAGCGATTGCCCATAAAACGCTGTTAAAAGCGGCGCGGTACGCTAGGGAGGTTAATGCTCCAACACTGCCTGCCACTTCCTCCCTCCGCCCCTCTCGACACAGCTGGTGTCATTAATGAGGTCACTGTGACGTGATTGGGGCGGTGCTGGAACTCCGGAAATGCTGCAGCGATGAAGACAATCGCTGCAGCTTTCCATGGGTGTATCAGCTACACCAGATGCCAGGTTCCCCTGTGGTTGAGGCGAGCCTGAATGGCTAACGAACCTCTTCTCAATACTGGCTAGTAGACAACTGCAAAAAGATTTTAACATTTGAGGTTTGAAATTTAAAAAGGAAGAACACAGACATCGTTATCCAGGATCCAAAAAAGTGCCATCTCCAACAAATTCACTCTTCAATGTCCAGCAATTCTGCACTTACCACAGCAAGTTTTTTAAATCATCTTCAAACCCAAACGAGAAGACCAGGTCAGCTTCATCGATTACCAAAGCTTGAAGGGTATCACGCACACACAGGGTTCCCTGATTCATGTGACATAGTACTCTGGAAGGGGTACCAACCACAATATCGGGTTTCTCCATGAGGATGGGCCTGAAAAGAGAATTACTGAATGTAAATCCAGGCCACAGAGGCTCCAAGTACTGTATAATAAGAGAACTTACCTCTGGGCAGAAACATCCACCTGCCCAGATATGTCTGCAACTCTGATATCACGGGCACAGTAGGTGATCAGCTGACGAATCATCTGCTGTACTTGCTGGCCGAGCTCCTTAGTAGGTACCAGGATCAGGACACGGACTGCCTGCTCAGAGACGGTCTGAAAAGACAAGAAAACGAGATGCATCTTGCTCATTAATTAAAATAGTATACAATAAATTCAGTATTACAGAAGGAAGGAGAGAATATTTACCAGATCACTGACCACTATGGTGGTATCATGTATGAATTTTAAATGCAGTTATAAATTTATACAGCAGAAATTGCACTGAAAATAGACTATTCTCTCCTCCACAGTGTGGAATCATCACAGAGAAGGAGGGAGGAGGGGCTATGTGGGGCATTTGGGTTTTATTATCACAGGAAGTTCCATTTTAAAATAGTAGGCAGAGGGTATATGTAAAAATCTGTTTCCATGTACATTAGAAGTATATATTTAAAAATAAAACAGCAAAACTAAAGCAGTTCAACTAAATGAATACAAACAAAGCCCTGATCCACGATGATGATGATCACGACAACAACCAGATTCCTGATGATGCTGAATATTAAATGAATACTTCTGGAACTTACTGTACTACTAATTTTACACACATCCATAGACATGACCTTACTGGAAAAACACAAAATCAAGGCAACACAATCATCAGATAACACAGAGGAAATGTCAGAATAACACAAGCACACATACCAACTTAGACTGGAGAAGGTTCTGTATTATGGGAATGGAGTAGGCTGCGGTCTTCCCTGACCCTGTCCTTGCCCGTGCCAGAAGGTCCTTTCCATCCATGGCCAGTGGAATGGCCTTCTCCTGAATCAGTGTTGGCTTGGCCCATCCTAAGTCTGCTATGGCCTTGAATGACGACAAATTAGAAGAAAATAAAAAAATTCCAAGTTAGTACAGTGGATCCTGGAGATGAGACTGGATCGAGATAAAAACAAATTTTAAATATGACCAAAGTTTCGATTTACGACCAGAAAAGGTTTCTGCTTTCCAGGAGCCCTCCTGTGGCAGAAAGCATTGGTGATGATTTATAGCATTGAATTCTGTACAGCCAGTACGCTATTGCCTGGGGGTTGCACCCAAGGACCCCAGAGGTGTCCAGAAACTTGTCTCTGAGCCCAAATATATGACCATACATGGGGGTGTAAGCAAGGACCCCATAGAAATTTCCCTCTGTGCTGAGAACAATAAGAGCATTGCCAGCGCAACATGGTCCCAAATAAGGTAGGACAGATGGAAGAAAAGGGGTGAGATAAGAGCACAATTACAATTGCAGAAGAAAGTTTTAAACTGTTGTTTCTGGTAGCCTAGGAACATGTTATAACTTTATTTTACATTTAAAAGTAGGGATATTATTAGTGTTTCTTGTATGTTTTTTTTTTATAATAAAAAAGGTTAGGAAAGTGATACGGAACGGATTATTCCTATTTCCATTATTTCCTACAGGAAATATGGTTTTCACTTACAATCAACTTGACTTACAACTAAAGCCGGCCATAGACGTCCCGATCTATGGCCGACATTTAGCAGACTCTTCACAGCGTGGTGACGTCACCACGCTGTGAGCAGTCTGCTACAGCGAGGACAGGAATCCTGTGTGTTCCACTCACACACAGGATTCCTGTCAGACTGTAGCCAAATAACTCGGAGGGGGAGGAGACTTCGGTGGGAGCGAGCACGCAGGTTGGTCTGCTACAACTATGGCCGGGAATCGGCCCACCTATGGGGGGCTTAACCCTTCGAAAAAGGGTTTCGAAAAGTTTGAGGTGTCCGCTGTATATAATTATCCTTCAGTACAGACTGCGCATCTTCTCTGGGATGTGGGCCTCAGAGCCCTATGTAAGCTATAGGACTTCTATAGGACTGCATTGCGGAATAGGATATCAGGGTCTAAGATTATGGCCTGCAGACTGGGATATGGGGGACCAGTAACACTGAAGTGTAACAAAAGGCAGGGTTTTTATTTTTGGGTTTGAGGAGTGGCCAGGGGGTTAGAACCCCTGTCAGGGGGTTTATAGGAAGTTTAAGCACATACACTCTGAAATTGTTCTGATCACAGCATCACTGGACAGAAAAGCAAGGGGGGAAATCAGATATTTTAGGTTATCACTAGAACAGTAATATAGGAAATTATTTAATGGAGACTGTTGACATAACAGGAAATGAAGGAAAATCTCCATAATGAGAAATAGATGTGTTGTTGTCTGAAAGGTTTAGATACAGTCACATCGATATCAGGTCTGTCTGTACATTATGGATTGTGTGGTGGAGGTCTGAGGACGCCCCAAGAAGAACCATGTAACCTCTATATACAGAAAACCCCACAACCTAGGCTGCAGGAACCGTTGGCATTACAGGAACTAGCCAGTTATTTACCACACGGGCCCAACACACACGTTTTATAAAAATAGTACCCTGTCCACCCCACCGCCATTACACCGGGTGATACCGAGCTCTCACCTTAAGGAGCCTGTCATCCAGTCCCAGCTCGTGGAAACGAAGGGTAGCCATACCCACGTGTGGTAACACGGAGGACCTATACCACAGAGAAGCCTGTACCTGCTAGAGTGGCAGCATATACCATAGAGTATAAGATAGTCCTGCTGTAACACATCGACTTCCTGTTTGGTTGCCTGGAATGGGCGCAGCGCCATCGTGTGGTAGAATTTGATGTTTTCATGCTTGGAACATATGTGCACAAAGCAGTGGGGGGAATGTGCACAAACTACTTGATATTCATGAACATTATACATGATAAATATATAAAGAAGCCAAATATGGGAAGCCCCATAGTATACTCCTTTGGAATCCATCAGACTCATTTAGTCAAGAAATATGTCCAGCCTGCATTCTGTGACCATTTATCTACCCCCATAACATGTGTACCCATTCGCTCTTCTCCCCTATAACAAATGTACCCATGACCTCTTCTCTCCCGATAACATATGTACCAATTATCTATTGTACAGCAAATAACATATGTACCCATTACCTCTTCTCTCCCCATAATATATGTACCGATTATCACGTGTCCATTATCTATTCAACAACAAACAACAGGGTGTACCCATTTTCTCTTCTACTACTAATAACAAGGTGAACTCATTTTCTCTTCTGCCTTCTTTAACAGTAACCCATGGTCTCTTCATCCAATAACATGTACGCCCACTATTTATTCTTCCTGTAACATGTGTGCCTATGATTTCTTCCCCATCTAATAACATGTGTGCCCATTATCTATCTAAGTTTTGCATATTTTCGAAAAGTACTGAAACAAGCTGAAGAGTCGTCTCTAGTCTTTATTTAACAAACCCTGGAACTAGTCCATTGGCACATGTTGGTCCTGTTGTGTCTACTGTATACCCATCTCTAGAATTTAATCCGTGGAAGCATAGCCTTAAGGTAGCCATACACCAGCAGAATGTCCCTTGATAGATGAGTGACTGCAACCGGTCACTCAGAGGTTTTGCGGCACCCTTTGTGTGCCATCCCTATCCAAAGTAACGGGATCGCCTAGGAATTTACTGACATATCAGATCACTGTGCGATCCAACATGGGGGAGGATCCTGGTTGATCTCGCCAGGTTGGCGCACCTGATTTGCGGCCAAGTGATTGGCGGGAACGTGTATGATGGTTGATCGGCCAAAAAATCCCTGCCCCTGTATGGCTACCTTTAGTCAACACATCTGCTTATGACCGCACAAGCCTCAGTTGCATTCCTGTGGACGTGAATTGCTGCATCGACATCAACATGTAGGAGGCTCAGACCGACGGATCCGGAGTTGACAGGCTGTGGAGACAGCCATGTTAAAGACCCATTGCCTTCAGTGGGGGGCTTGTGCACTGCCGTAAAATCCCTGCGTTCAACGCAGGGATTTTAATGCATGTGGAGTGCTAGCCTTAAGCACTCAAAGACAAGAGGTTTTTGTGCATCCTTTGAAAAGACACGGCCACTACAAACGTAGCAGATTCCAAAACCTTCCAAAGAAGGACGTGGTGGTGACAACTGTCTAAAGAGATTTACCCCAACTAACAATTGTGACAACAACTATACAGCACTCCAATGTGTTGAAAAACAAAAATCATCCTCCTGTCAAGTCAATTGGAAAATGTTCACAAGTTTGTAGTGCTCAATTAAAAGAATAAGGAGATTTACACAAGATAGTTTTTCAGATGGTTGACAATTTGACAATCCCCCTCAACTCCAACTTGTGCTTACACCTAGCATGTTCTTACCACTTACATACCTTTAGATTATTCCATACAATTTGCTTTAGATCTATCAACAACTATGTAGTATAGTGTCCTCCCTGAATACATAGTGATTGAAATGTTTAGAAAGGTCCTCATATTACATGGTTTTCGTAGAACAAAATTGTAAATAAATTGTATGGTAAGATTGTAAAGTGTATAAGGGCTTAAAGCTACCCCCAAAGTGCTTGTAAAATCCCGCCTGCTATATTTTACTGCAGAATTGAGTGTTAACATAACTGAACCTAAATAATTTTAGGTGCAAATATGTTGCAAAATAGAACGTAAACAAATACTATATTGAAATATGTGCAGGCTATCGGCTGTTATGTGTTTCATATACCACTTACAACCATCATCTTCCTGGTCTTTATACAGCCATAATATAACAGTTAGTACAAATATGGTAAGAATTGTTATGGCGCCCACTATAAAACTAGTAGGAAGTATTTTTTTTTTTTTTAGAATGTAAAAACCTACCACAGAATGGTGGCACATGGTGGGAGCTAAATCACCTGCACAATATGTATTATGACCCCAATACCCAGAGAAAACAATTCACATCATATACCCAGCATATTCATTATACTCAGTACCAGTACACATGGAAATAGTATTCTTTTATTACAATTCAAAAAAAGCCACTGAAACTTTTTCTTGTAATCCCAAATTTACTAAATAAAATATATTAGTAAGATTCTAGAGGCTGAAATGGCAGGAGACATGGGGCAAAGAATTAGGACCTATCCAACATGTAGATCATCAGTGCCGATAAGTTGAGACTGAACAAAGAAAATTAGTGGCAAGACCCTACATAATCTCTATGACCCGATCAAATTTTGCTTTATAAGGAAAACATATATATTATTAATCTCTCTGACACCACAGTAAATTGTCCCAGAGCACCTAGCTAAGGCTAGTCTGTCAGAAACCAAAATTTTAGCTTTAGCTGCAATTCATAATAATAAAGTTAGTAGCTGGGTATCATCACCCATTCTTAATGATCTATCAGAGAAAACCATAGCCAGTTCTTTGGAAATGAATCCTTTGGTTGCTGTGGCTATTCGAGATTATAGATATTTAGGAAGGATTCAGCAGAGAATGGGACTTTGAAGTGGGGAAAAGCAGAACTAAAAATATAGCAAGGATAAACCATTGATAATTGGTCACAGAATAGATTAATCTGCTGTGAGGAGGCAGAAAGTGCAGCTCTAAAGGCCCCCATACAACTTAAAATGTGACGATACAATTTCTGTACAATCCACTTTTTGTTCTACCATAACCATGTTATATGAGGACCTTTCTGAACCTTTCCAATCACCATGTATTCTATCAGGGAGGACTCTGCCCTACATAGTTGTTGGTAGATCTAATAGAAATTGTATGGAGTGATCTAAAGGTTTATGGGGTGGGTATACATTAGTTAAAGATGTATGTCTTGGAATATCCTTTCCAATACATAATGATGTTAAATGAAAAATAAATGGGGTAATATGAATGGCCCTGGAATATCTTTTTCTATTTTTGCTTACATAATGATAAAAGTAAAACATTTGGCAAAAAGCTTTGAAAAAAGGAAAGGAATTCACATCTTCAAGTGTTGCCAGCCAATTATACTGCAATTTTGTCTCAGTTAAGTTCAACTTTAGTTGTCTAGTATTAAAGGGATTAAATGCAATCGATAGGGAGGTAGTAGGTTCTACAACGAACTGTATACAGTTGTAAAAGCTTTTCTGCTGCTGCTACTACTACTGAATCTTATGGATAATGTAGGGAATACCTAGCATACATTCAACATAACTGTAGCATATGATTTACACAATAGAATGCTTTTATCCTTTCTCAAGTTTGTGCGTTTTTTATTTTCCAATCAAAAATACACAGGACATGTGTTCAAACCTTGGTAAGTGCTGCTTCCACTGGTTTTGTTGTGTAATACACTCAGAGCCTAAACAGACGTTTACTGTTAATTCACAGGGAGCAATAATGGATATATTCACCACGGCAGACATTTTCACCCAGTCTTCATCTGGGTTCAGAATTACTAGCCATCTAGACTGGCCGAACTGGGTTGACTCAAACTCAAATTAAGTAGTGTGCAGCTTAATTAGCACAGAAAATATTATGAAATTTATATTTTATTACAGAACAGAGATAGTATGTCTCTGTTACAGTAATGAAAGCCTGTCGGAACACACTTTTGTAAAAATTAGAAGTTTAAGTTTCACTTCATTTCTTAAGAATGAACATAATTCTGAGATAAAGTGCATGGGGAAACTTTACCAGCGGTGACAAAATTTCAGCAGAAGTTATTGCAAGGGGCTCCATGATGCATTATTAAACGGGGGGGGGGGGGGGGGGGGGGGGTTGGCATTGCTATCATTTGACGGCCGCCCAAGTTGTTGAGCGGGGAGTGCTATGGGTGCAGGGGCATCAGGGCCCTCCGGGGGCCCTATGCCTCCGCAGAAACAGCCCTGCATATTGATAAGGAAGGTTCTCATACTACACAGTTTTGGTAGAAGAAAAGTTGATTGTACAGAAATTGTATGGTAAGATGGCCTTTAGGGAGATTTTACTACTTCTGTACAAGGATTCACACAAAAACCTGTTTTACTATTTTCTGAGATTTTAACTGAACATTAACTATGTCCTATATACAGGAGGTAAAAATTTTATTTTTCACAGGCTATAATGTAATTTATCAAACCATGAAACATACAACTATCCACAATCAGCAGATAAAATACAGATTACCTAAATAGAGAAAGGGCCTTGTGTATGAAACTAAAAACGAAAGAAGTGTCAAATTTACTTCTCAACTAGAATTATATTGGCTTATAAAGGTAATACATAGACTCTTGCTTCATACACCTTTTATACCCAAAGCCCTTTATTTCCCAACAGATGAAGAGTTGTAGTTGTTGACTGCATTAGCAACTGTGAGACGATTTGCTCATCATACTGAAAACGCCAGTATAAATAAAGTACACCAATTTCACTGATGTACACAGCTGGACACTAAACTTTTAAATACCATTAGATTACAGATATTTCAGTAAACCTGTGCTCACATCATGTACACAGAAGTATTTACATATTGTGAACAAGCAGTAAACGCACCTTTAAAAAAAAAAAAATAATAATTTCTTGATTGTTAAACGTTGCGGGGAAATTTCATTTTTCCAGTTCATAACACAATTAATAAAAGATCTTGGCAGACTGCTGGCACCTATATGTAAACAACAAGCAGTCATTTTCAGAGAAAATAAATAAAAAGTGTATAAACCAAATGAAAGCATATTTAGTGTTTGGTTGGATGTTTTAGAAGGGAAGCTTCCCATTAAAAGCATCTACAGACACAAACAGGGTGGTTTGTTGTAAAGCTTTCTTACTGTTTGTTAAGGATATATAAACAGTTTAATGTCCATAGTCTGGGCACAGGTACACTTTAAGACAGAAGACAAAACTTTGTAGGTGGCAAGTGGAGTGGAAATGCTTAACAAAATGTTAACTACCCATATCAGAAACACATAGGTCCAGATTTAAACCGGATAATATTTTTAAAAGTTTTATCTATAATAAATATATATACCTCACAACACAGACCACCAAGCCTGTCTTTGTCTGTCAGAAGCTAAAGTTTCCCATGTGGGAGCAAAGTAGCGTTGTGGATCTGGGTGGCATTAGTGGCATTAATTCTGTTATGAGTTGTACAATGGCAAGGAAACCAATGTACACGAGTCTGGAAACAGTATTTCATCAAGTGTGACAACCAGGTTTGTTTTTGTATGTGGAGGGACACAGTATATAGTTGGGCACAGAGGTAGATTCTTCACACAAGTTTCTTGGCCTCAAAAAAGCTCTTAAGATGTCTCATTTGCCAGATTCCTGTTAGGATTAGGATGAGAGTCTGAGTGATGGACCACCATAAAACACGCTGGTTAGTGCTCTCGCTGGTTAAGCGGAATCTCTCCTCTCGATACTGCAAAGAAATAACATGAGAAGGTAAAACTTAACATTTAAAATTACACTAATAGGCAGCTTTAAATCCTAACTCCCCTAGAATAGAATAATGTTGTAGTGGAGTATATCATACATAATACATTTTACTTACCAGTCACTTGTCTTGATTTAGGAAAACTGCTCTTGATTTAGAAGACAGCTTCTCAGCTGACAAAACTCACCCCCAGTTAACTACAGTAAAACTCACCTGTCTAACAAATTCCCTCTGCAATTCTCAGTATCGGCATACCTGCCAATGCTTCAGTGCCCGCCCCCAGGCGTAGTTTTTTCCAAGCACAATGCCACATGAACCTTCCGGAGGGCCGAAAATGTGCTCCACCGTGGCACGCTTTTTAAAAAAGCGTGCCACATGTGTAACAACCAGGAGGTTAATCTGCAAAAAACATACAGAACTTACCTTCCCCACTTCCTGGTTCCACACTCTGCCATGCGTACTTTGGCTGATCTCTGCAGACACTAAGATGGCCACATCAGATTCATCTGAATTCTCAAGTTGCTATGCCTCTCCAGCGACTCTGGCAGGCTACTGGTGTTCTGATGTTAAGGTTAGGGGTGGGGGGGGGGGTAAGGTTGGGGTTAGGGTGGTTAAGTTTAATCTTAACCCCCCAAGCCCCGAACCTTAACCCCTCATCCCTAAAAGCCCTGCTTACCCTTACCCCCCTCTTTAACACCTGAAGCCTGTGAACTAAACCCATGTAACCCCAAAAAAGTAAGGCTATCTGTGCATGCCCAGTTGTAAGGGTAAGAAGAATCTTACTGGTAGAATACTATCTCAGAACACTGGTGCACAAGGGAATTTAGGAAGGTTTTACCTCCTGAGTGTTCTGCCCAGGTTATCTCAAGCGGAGTTTCATTGATCATGATCCCCTGCGATTCCTTCTGGGTTCACCCCGATCGCATCACCGGTGACACGAAAGGGGAGGGGGGTAGGCAGTGCCATAGACCTCCATGTTAATGGAGGGGCGTCTCTTTTCCCCCTGCTTTTTTCTCACAGGAGATGCTGGAATCGTGCTACAGACCTCCAGAAGAGCGAAAATCGCAATGACATTGAATATAGTGATCAGTTATCTAAAGTAGAGGCCTCTTGTGTTATTATAACTGGTCTGCATCTTCTCACCCTCTGGTAGTTCTGCTCTTTCTGGATTTGCTCCACTTGATCCAACAGCTGTCTGACTCTGAGCTGCAATTCAGTGAGCTTGTCCTTTGCTGCAATCTCAGGGTAGTTATTTGTGTGTTCTCCAATCTGGATGTCTAAATGAACTCTCTGTGAATATAACATGATAAGGTTAGGGCACATGTAACAAAAATACTACAGAACAGATCATTAAGTGTATATCTCTTATTGCTCTTTTGTCAACAATTAAAATAATATGACCTTTTATTCTGAATTCATTTTTCTCTACTGTTATTTAAAAGCACATATTAGCAATGTTAGTGTCCAATGCATGAATAAAGACTTGGAGAGGAACCACTTTATTGCCTTTTTTAATGATTGTTAAATAAACCCGTCAAAGTAAACAGCAAACTCCAAGCAAAAAAGAAAATAAACACAGACCAACAATAATAAAAAAATACAAGCAGTTAAAAGAATTGCTGGTAATGGGAAAGCAGACAGAAGAGAGAGCAGAGTTATTAGAGCTCACTAGCTCTGCTTCTCTTTCAATGTTCAGTAAGAAAGCTAGTGGTGTTTTAAATATTCTAATTTATTTTTACTGTGCAGGTAAAATAGGGTGGGCCAAACACTGACATGGCAGTTCTGGTTCTTAAAGCGGACCTGCCACTTCCGATTTCTGATGTCTCTTTTCCCATCTCTCCATGCACCCACAGCATCTGAATTGGGTGACGTGGAGGGGCAGAGCGGTACCCGATTTAGATGTGGATAGGTGGTCCGGAAGCGTCTCGCTCCTTCAACTTAAAGTGTGGAGGATTGGACACTCCAGACATGGCAGCGCAGGTGAGAGCAGCCAGGAAAGGTAAGCATTTAATTTTTCTTTTTAGGGATCGCTGTCCCTGAACGAAGAACCGATGTAGGGGAGTACTGTTTATTTTTTTGTGCTTAAAACCACTTTAAGGGAGTTGATAGTCCTTTTGCTAACTTGCATTTTAACCAAAAAGCTCTCGTTGAAGTTTTGTCTCACCCCTACTTTGAAAGTAAAATGGCATCACCCCAATGCAGATAGCAATCACTGCACTAGGGCAGTGACACCTTTGCATTAGTGGAAAGTAAAGCTAAAGTGAGGTTTATGGATGTACAGTATGTGATTAGGACTAGGGTATGAATGGTATCCTCCCATGACTCTCATTGAGGCATGAAGCCCACTTGATCTGAATGGAATGGAGGTAAGGGTAGCGTTAAGCTACGACTTTTGCAAGTATTTTATAGCACATTTCAATAAGTCTGTAATGAATACAAACAGCCGAGTCTTTTTCCAGTTTTGAAATCACTGTAATAGGGATGAGTAGGGAGTCTGGGTAAAGCGTGGCCCTCAGCAAGAATATTGAAAGATTAAAGCTAGCCACACACGGCTCGATAAAGTAACAGATTAGAGGAACATCGGGCGGCGTACGCGCTCATGGCTCCCGATTCTCCTCTCATCTGTCACTTCATCCGAGCCATCCACGGTCCCTTTCGAGCAGGATCAATGGATTCTGCTCGAAAAACGTCAACCAACAGGTTTCCAACATGTTGGAAAACCTTGGTCGAAATCCATTGCATTGAATAGAGAACCTGCTATCCCCATTCAATGCAATGGATGACAGCTGGAGCCGGTGAGAACAACGGGGACAGCAGCTTTCAACACAGGATGTGACAGGCTGTGTGTTCAGCTACGCTCTGTGTGAAGGGGGCATGGCCAACACGGATCCAGCTAGCTGCGAGAGGAGAGAAGAGGAAGGGGGGCTGGCTGGGTCAGTGCCTGTGCGTGTCTCCAGCTCAGGTACAGTGCTGCCGAAGAAGCTGACTGCTGGGGGACCGGTCTGTCTCCATCGTCCAGTAATTGATGTGCCCATTGATTACTGTACGATTGACCCGCGATCAATAACAGCGTGGTGACGTCACCACGCTGTAATTGATCGCCGGTCGATTGCACGGAAATCTACCCGTGTGTGGCCAGCTTAATGGACAAAAAGGAAAGGTGAAGAGTTTATAATAGAAAAGGTAATAACAATCCATTAGGGGCAGGGGGTCTTATCACAGTCTATTGTACCCATCAATGAACAGATACATAACCTTAAATAGCTGGTTCCAATGTATGGGGTGCATTTAAAAAATAAATGGAGCAGTCCTTATGAAACATAATCTATAAAATAGTGTGAAGGACTCACCAGCTTTCCTCCAGCAAAGAGTGACATTCTTGAAGAATTGGAGTGCAGACAGATCTGGTGCTCCCCAGGGGTGTGAGATGTAAAGATGAATCGCCCCTCTGATCCATACTGCCTTGAAAGAATAGCCTGGCATTGGAAAAAAAATATTTAGATAACCATTGATCAATTACAGAGCAAACAGCTTTTGCATTTGGCTAAAAAAAAGTGCTGTTCGTAAAACAAAACTTTTAATGCAAATAAAATGAATCAATAAACAGGGAATACTATCTACTGATATCTACCTACTGATAAGGCTAGTCCCCCTAATGCTGGGCATACACACACTGAGTAGGTCAGACCGACCTACTCCGATGTGTTCCGAGATGCTAACGTGATGACGTCATCACGTTAGTATCCCGTTGCATTGTGGGGCCCCTTCAATCGGCCGGGCACCCTTTGTGTGCCGGCCACAAGCTGCAATGGAGACGCTGCTTCATTGCAGCTTATGGCATCGGCTTCCATCGGCTCCCATCCCACAGGGATCTGTCGCCCCATGTGGGCACATGCCAATTAGCGGCCGATTTTTAACCTGACCAACGGCACGAGCGCGCACGCCCGTCGGTCAGATTAAAAATCGTCCGCTTATCGGCATGTGTATGCCTAGCATAACTGCTTTGTAGATCCAGAGGCAAAACCTGGCTGATTATATATTGTCACTAGAAACAATAGTGTTATCATTGACCATAGAACGAACAAACAAACAGCGCTGTTTTGCATGTGAAGCTCATTACACACTGTTCAAACTCTTTTATTGATCTTCCAACAACTATGTAGTATAGGGCCTCCATGATTAACTGGATAGTTTAGAAAGGTCCTCATATTACATAGTTTTGGTAAAAGTAAAGTTAATTGTATGCAAATTGTACAGTAGGGCTGTAAGTTGTTCTTTGAACCCTATGGAGGACAGAGGAAGAGCAGGAGTCAATCCTGGAAGCAACCTATGCAGCGCAGCATCCAATAGCCGCTAAATATTTGTTTTTCCCCAACTCTGCTGGCCAGAGCTTCATGCTCTGACCGGCAGAGCGAGAGTAAAGGAAGTGGGAGCCTCTAGTGTCGACTGCAAAGCTTCTGCATGTTGAGCAGCTCTTTCATCATATGTTTGGCCTCTGCCACTGTATGTGAGAAAGGGGGGTTTCCACATCCATCGGGACCCCCTACGCTAAGCGCACTGCTTGGCAGGGATCCCGACAGATGACATACACTGTAGCTGTCCGGCAGATACTGCGTTCAGACATCCGCTGATGCAGGTATTAACGTACTCCACTATGTTAAGCCCTGCTTTGGCGGAACGGCTCAGTGCTGCAAGAACACAGCATCTGCCGAGCAGGTAAAGTAAAAGTGCTCTGTCGGGATCCCCGCCAAGCACTGGGCTTAGCTTAGAGGGTCCCGACGGATGTGAAAACATACCCTTAGGCTCAAGCTGCCCAGCTGCTTGCAGACAGTAAGCACAGAGACAGATGGGCTGATTTACAGTGTTTCGGCTCTCTGAGCTGGCAGCGTAAGGCAGCTTTCACATACAGTGGCAGAGCTGCCCATGGGGAGATCTTCCATACGAGAGCTCTGTCTTATTGCGGGGCAGGGCCTGCAGTGTGAAGGCATGACCACCCATAAGATGAAGAAATTTTCACCCTGCAATGTTGTATGGTGCGTAAAATATGGTAATCTATTTCAAAATGCACACTAAGCTGCATATGGGAAGCTCAGAGTACATTTCTACCATCTGCATACACATGAATATAAGCAAGCTAGAAAACCAAAGACTGCACCTGAAAGAATGGTTGAAATTTTGGGAGCCGGCAGATTCTCTATCACTGACGGTTAGATAAGTAATTTAAAGAATGAGGAGTCTGAACTTACCTTCCCATCTGGATCCTTCACCTCCACATGCATACCAAGGCCTGGGGTAGAAGGAAGGAAGGTTTCTGCCTGTTTATCCCAAAGCTGAGTCTTGTAGTTCCCTAGATACAAAAGCAGAAAAAAGATGAAAGGAATGAAAGATGCAACTTAGCAAGATCAAAAACATTCCTTGCATTCATTATGTTTAAGGCAGGCACAATCCTGGACTAAAGTCACCTGGTATAAAGAGAACCAGTCGTGACACATTATGTCTCTGCACTCCAAAAACAACAAATATCTATAGGCAGCAGGTAAAAAGTTACACTTGTGTAAGATGCAGTCAATTGGGTTCAGTTACGGTTAGAAATGAGAAGTCTCTGGCTTCAGCCAACTGCCACTTGGCATGCAGATATCATACACAACGCAGGTGAATTGTGGTTGAATAGCAGTTCGATCCAATATTCCCTGACCAGTACTTGGAAAAGCAGAAGGATTATGCCAACTGTCATTTTTTTCTCCCTGGATTTGCAGTGCAACTCAAGTAGAGAGATTTGAGTTTACAGGCAGTCTTCAAAACTTGCTTTTAAATGCTGTTTAAGGCAATGTGTCATTGGCCGCGTGCCGGCACATTTGCCAGCGAATTCCCTGTGGCTTAGGACACGCTATTGATTGAGCATGTCAAATAAGCAGAAAAACAGCACCCGAACAGCATCTGGCGCTGGGTCTTGGAGACACGGACATGTCTCCGCCTGCATTCCGCAGCTTCAGAACAGCACAGTGGAGGTGCCGCATAGATAATATAGTGGACACTGTCCCATTCAGCAGAAGAGGACGTATCTCCTCTGCGTCTTTTTCCCTGCTGCGGACGCATATCCACCACTGGAAGAAAGAGCAGTGGACACAAGCCCTAATTCTTGTTTCTTTGTTTTCAATAATAAAAAGTTATGTGAAATATGGAGCATTCTCCATCTACTCAGGGATAATTCACAAGGGAGTAACTTCTACTCTGGAGGTGAATGCAGCGTGCAATGACGTCACTTTTATGGTACTTTTTAGGAATGGGGTACAATGTGTACCCTCTATAGGGTTCCCTGGCATGGCCCTGGCACACATAGGAAAACTCCTGCATTGGCAGGGTTTCCATGGTAACAACACCTGCCAACCCCACCCCATCACACCTGCTGCCCTCACCTATGACCATCGTCTCATCCGGGATCTCCTCAATGAAGCATCGCTTCTCCGTCTCTCCTATATGGAAGTACAGGCCTCGGGACAGACCGAACTGCAGCAGCAGCACCATCATAGGGAGCAGCATTGCTGATCGGAGAGACCTGCAGCCCGGGGTTGAGGGAGACATGACGGCCGGGTACTCAAGGAACACAAATGTGGGACAACTACCGCCTCCTGCGTGTCAAGCCTCCATCTGGACAGAGACTGGCCTTACTGATTGGTTCAAGAGACGCTAGAGTTCGGTCAGAACGAGGCGTGGATAGGACAGCTGCAACGTCACCATTCACTGTAAGGGGACGTCACTCTACTGGGCGGCCATTTTGGCGCTTGCCTTCTCGTTGACGTCACTTATCTGATTCTTTACTGTTCAGCATAAATCTTTTCAAATGTCTTTGTTGCTGATTATATGCCTTTCATTGCCTGCACATAGGTATCTGTTTTCAAAAGGGAGTAATTTTTGCAAAGTGAAGAGGGTCATGTTGGAGGGTGTGAAATAAACTTTTAAAGTATGATATGTACCAAAATGTCACTGCCCTCACCCTTATATATGTCCCTTCCCTGGCCAAACACTACACTATAGCTATGATCTTGCCATCATCATAGTTCAGCTAAACAAACCTTTCTAGAGTAATTATTCCACTTCCTGTCTAAATGCTATTCATCCTCACAACAAGTCTTGTGTACTTGTGACACCATGAATACATTAAAAGTTCCATTTTGATGGAAGCTGTGGGCCAAGTATTGCAACATAGAGACCATTTTTCGTATAGTTCTCATTTATGACATCTCCATCTTTCTCTTCCTGCCAATGTCATCTAAAAATGTATTTGTGTAGGTATCATTCTTGTTGGAGAGGTATGACCATTGATCAACCTTTGATAAATCATAAAAAACTGAAACTCAGACATGATGCACTAACTTCTAACTGTCATGTGGAGGGACTTCGGGAAAGCTGGGGCTGCCCTGTAAACTGAAAATATAGAGAGATACATTTTGTGTCAGAAGTAAGGACACGATAGTGCTTCAGCGATTATGCAAACCTAACAATAATAATAATAATTGATCATATAATAATGATCACCATCTAACATGTGATCATAGGTGAGGAATATCTCCCTAGAAATTAGGTGGAATATGTTTAAAGTTTGCCAGTTATTATAAGAGCCTAACAGAATGGCAATAAAACTCTCACCTGACTACAAGGTAGTCCATGTGGGACACAGACCTAGCCACAGGCCTGGGCAACTGCAAGTACCATCTATAACATGTGAGTGAGTGACTGACTTCCTTCCCCCATCGTGGTAGGGGAGAGGTAGAAGGACTCCCCCTGTGATACAGCCCTCTGGTAGACCATTTTCCTTCTGGAGAGCCAGCACCATTACATCCTGGAATAATATCCCTGTTTGCAACCGTGTACCCAAGCAATGCACCCGGCCACCTGATACCCGGCAGTGATAATTACATATTACTTGCCAAGTAAAGGAAACTACCGTATGTTTAAGCTGTCCAGTGTGTGTTGGAGTCTTATTAATTAACAGAGGCCTGAGCTTATTTGTTGTGGGTTCACACAGAGAGCTCTGCTTAAACCCAGTTCACAGCCAGATCAAGCATGACACACTAGTGAAGAACTGAAGAACAGGGCCATTTCTATCTCTTTGGGGGCCCTAAGCGAGGCCGCATTGCACCCCCCCCCCAAGGGGCGGTAGAGGGAAAATAGGACACAGAGCATAGACCCCCGCTGACAGAGGGGAGGGGGGAAGATAGTGAATCCCCAAACGGCCGTGATTGGTAAATGACCCATGCATGGGTGGCTAATGGAGAGGAGCTTGGGAATCTTCGGGACGCTCTTTCTGTACAGCACAAGAAAAGGCCCTGGTACGATTATACAGTTCCATTTATTGCCAATGCATTGACCCCAGAACCAATGCAGGGGTAACAGTGCATGTATCTCCCGTGCATTACAAGCCTTTCATTCTGTACATCTGAAATTAGCGCGTCCGAGTTCCTTTGCCCTTGCAAAGCTTCATCGCCCTTACAAGCTGTGTCATTTGAAAAACACCTTCATCATCTCCATTTCCTCAGATATGTGACAATAGCAGATCACAAGATGAATTACTTTACTAATAGGAACATAGTGTTCCATGAAACACAAAAGAAATACAATATGAGATGCTATTGTAAATATGGGTGTAACCATGCTCCACTATGATTTCTTACAGAATAGTGTCACTTTTCACCATGATAATGGGAGCATGAACCATTCAGTGACGGAGCCACATTTACTGAAATTCACATAACTGTAACCTTTTAGTAATCAATGTGCTGTCCATTTTTAGCTCATTGATTGCATAATTTTAGGGTGCCTACATACATGGCTGTTGGCTTTAACTGCCATTAAGCGTCTGAAAAAGAACATTTGTCACCATTTGAAAATCACCAGACACATTTACAAGATATAAAACCTGTAGATAACAATATATTTGTTGATATCATGGTAAGTGCCAGAGCTATCTAATTCCAAGGTCTCTGCACTAGCAGTAAGTTCGAAAGCATCCTACACAAATTGCAAAAATGGGGCACATATCTGATTGTTCATAAAGCTTGAGATTGCAAAAGGGCTTTAAGTTCTTATACACCGATTCTCGTTCGATAGACAAATGATCGAGCGGGAGGTGGTGGCGTCATCGTCACGTCACCACACTGTGCTCGAGTGTTCGTTGGTTGAACAGGGTTCAGTGTTGATTTTGCACAATCAATCCTGTTTCATACTTTGGATGGAGACCATGGTCCCCATCCAAAGTAATGGCAATCAAACAGGGAATTACCAACATGTTTGTTACCTGTTCGACCAAACTTTCTTTAAGCGGAACGATTGCCGTGAATGCATATGGCGATTGGCTGTTCTGGAAATCGAACAGGAACATGGAAATTAGATAAGTGGAGGGAAGCAATCACAATGGAAACTCCATGTCACAGCATACACCAGCCAAGCAGGAAGTGGTAAATTACTCAATGATTAATATTATGCTTGTGATAAAATGATCATTTTTCATTACAACCAATGTAATTATCCACATTTTACCAACAATAACAATGCTTCTTCTTCTTTTACTGCTCAATTACAGGCTTTAACTCAGAAGAAGTGGACTTAATGGTGCTGAACATCAGACTACGTAGAAAACTACGTGCACCAACCTGTGTGTGTGGTGACGAGATTGGAGGTACCTTTGTTTATGGGTCACATTTGGTAGTCTCTTAATATGGAATATGGCTTTATTTGAATTTGATAAAGCAGTGAGCCGCCATCAGTCTGGACTGGCTGGCTCTTGTTTCAATTATTCATGATACCATTAACAAATATTGTCAATTTTTTTATGTTAATTTCCTGGAATATCTTTTTGTTAGAAAAAAACTATTACTGGGTTTTTGTTCAAACAGTAGCCAATCAACCTAGATAAGTCATAAATTAATAATAATGTTCAAAGTTCATAAGAGTTTAGATAAGATGTCCTTTGCATCAGCAGTAAATACATGTTTTAAAACAGTGAACTAAAATAACAGAAAGAAGAGCCTCTGTTCATATCAATGTTCTTTACCACAAAAGTTTCAGCAAGTCAAGTTACTTTAACATTTTACTACATGGATACCTTGACCTAGCTAGATGAGAACCTTTACAGACATGAAAAGTGTTGGTGCCTAGAATGCTTAATGAATTGGCCACATAAACATTCTTTGTATACCGTATTTTTCAGACTATAAGACGCACCGGGCCATAAGATGCACCCAGTTTTAGGGCAGGAAAACCAGAAAAAAAAGATTTAATAAGTTTTCACATCAATTGGGTTAATGCAATGAATTCAATGAATGCAATATTTAATTCAGCCAGTAGGTTTTACAAGCAGCAGTACACTACAAACATCATTCCCCACACTGATCAGGAGGAGGAAGGGGGGCCAACAGCTGAAGTCTCTCCTCTCAGTCTCTGCTCTCCGGCTGGCTGTTCCTGTGTCCATGGGAGCTGCAGAGTGATTGCAGTTTCCACAGATGAAAAGAGGGAAAGATGCCAGTTCATCTATCTCTCTCTTCATTGCCTATGGCAGCAGGACTCTGAGCTCTGCTGGCATAGGCAATCATACAGTACAGATAGAGAGCCGGACACCGGCCGACATCTCACATCTGACTCCAGCTCCCCGGCTAATCTCCATACCGGGAGAGCTGGCAGATCACGCATTCGGACCATAAGACGCAGGCACTTTTTGGGGGTGAAAAATGCGTCTTATGGTCCAAAAAATATGGTATGTTCCAAAGAAATTTGGAATAGATATTTAACATACTGATAAAAGTGAACTTAATGTCAAACTTTACCGACATCCCTAGATCCATCAGCAGGCCTGGTGTTGGAGAAGGAGATACATATAAAAATAAATAAACCATTGCTGAAATACTTTTGTCTTCTGGCCTTCATCCATATCTTATCGCTTCTAACCTTCCCAACCTAATACTGCTGTGGATAACTCCTGCAATTCATTCTGATAAACTCTACCCCCACTTCATTTGTTCTGTCAATAACATACCATATTTTCTGTTGACCCTAGGTGCCCAACCTGCGGCCCTTTGAGCTTGCTTCAGTGGCCCCCCACAGTCCTCCACTTGTGGCCCCCGAAACCTGTAAATACATAGGGCATAGGATCTCACCTGTCTGCCTTTCCCCCGCAATCTTCTTACAGCGGGAAGAGGAGGAGTAAAACAGAAGATGGGCACATTACCCTTAAATGAAAGGTTTTGATGATATATCTATGAGGCACATAGCCTTTGATAATATATAACACAAAATGTGCATTTTAGTATCATTTAAAACAAGTTTTGTTATTTAAAAATGATGTTTTCTAGCTATGCCTGCTGTTGTTTTTATTTTAAAATGCTTATACAAGTGAGATGAGTTTGAAAATGTTTTGTGCGGCCCTTTAGGGATGTAGAGGGCCGCACTTGTGGCCCTCCCGATAGACTCAGTTGCCCATCACTGCTGTAGACTCTGCAATCTTATTTATATCATAAATCGAATCTTAATACTCTCAAAGGGGCTTTAATTCCAACCACTCCTTACATCCTAGCTGCCTTCCTGGACTTAAGGTGGCCATACACAGCTTGATGTTCAATCAATTTGAGCAATATCACTGATTACAATTGGACTGATTGCGGCCACAAGAAAGTCCATTGAACAGGGAACCAACATGGCCAGGGACCATAAGCTAACACCCACACATAGAGTAAAGAGTAAATGACAGTTTTATTATATCACAAAATAAATAGATAAGATGTAGTCAATGAATAAAGCAGGAAACACAGGCATAGATATGGGCCAGATCGATGGCCGCATCGAGCGCCATGTGCCCTCATATCCATCTATCTGGCCCATATCTAATACAGCCATCACTGTTTTCGAGCCGGATGATTCAATCCCTCCCAAAAACAGGGATATCAAACATGACCGTAAATCATGGTCGATGTCCATTGCTTTGCATGGGGACTGAGGGGTCTCCATGCAAAGCATTGTCGGAGCTGGAGACACAGCGATTCAGGCACACCTTTTTTGGGCAGCAGTGCGATGGCGTCATCGCTCTGCTGCCGGGAATCCCGAATGGCTCGAGCCATGTGTTCCCGGCTTAAGAGTCAGAACATTATCACCAATGCGGATCCCCTGATGAAGGGACATGAGGTTTAGAGTACACTTTCTATGTGAACATATCCATCTTCCACGTCTAGCCCAACCGCAAGCGGTGATAAGGACAGTTTCTGCTATGTTTTGAATTTAACTTATTTTGACTTTATGGACATTAACCTCCCTAGCGCACTGCTGAGGTACAGATTTCTGTACCAAAAGCGCACCATAAACATTAATGGAAAAGGTTTTTTACATTGTAGGCCTGTAATTTCCCAAAGTATGTCCATACAGGAGTCTGGTAGACATCCTGAATATAAAAACATGTTCAGATGCTTTGTGAATAACTCATAAAATCAGGTAACGAATATTTCAAAACAAACTGTATCAGGTAAATTAGCAGTACAACCACTAGATGGCGCTGCAGACGTGCCAGGTTACACAGGAGAGCATTGTAAGCCAGGGTATTACATTCAGGAACAGAACAGCAGGAAGAAGACAGCTGTAGGAGGACATGGGGACACCAGATCATTTATTCAGGTGGGTATTTTACATAGGGAATCATATTGAATAGTGTTTTCAATTTAATTTTTATTTATAACTCCTGTCCGCGCTCCGATGTGACACACAGATCAGTGAGTTTGGGCTCCTGTGGCTCCGATCTCTGCCTGACGAACCCAGCTTGTCCACTGCAGTTCTAACAGGTCAGAGCTGGACGAGCTGGGACCGTCAGGAACCCTTTTGAATGTCCTTGATGAGAATATACCTCAATAAATACGCAATATATTAATAAGTAGGGATCACACTGTGAAGGCAAGGTTCTTGGTGTCTGGGACCTAGGGGGAGGAGTACAAGGACCCCCAACTACTCCTTGGATATCCGGACCCCTCGACGTGTCTCAGCCCAAGGTCAGAGGCCTCCTCAGGAGGGGATTATGTCCTGGCCTGGGTCATGTCTGTACCATATGTAATCCAAATTGTTGTAAAATCTAAATTAACAAAAACAGAGTTTAAGAACCACAATAGTTTATACAAAACCTATATCACATGCATTATTGGTATACATATGTCATTGCAAGGAACAGGCAGATGCCTTGGCACTCTATACCATAGTACCAATGGGAACTATACCATTCACATGGCACAGGGTGCAGCTTGAGAAAGATTCAAGTCAATAAGCCTTTGTATACCGAAAAACTTTATATAAAACAAAAAATGGCTCTGGTTAGAAAGTTTGGTAGTTTGATGTCACCAATTCTCTGGGAGGGAAATTGTGTCACTTGGTGCTAATTGAACCCTCCTTGTGTTGCCACTGTTGTTCAGTATAAGAAAACTTAATTGAAAAGAAATAATTTGACTTATAGTCCATCTTAGACTACCATCTCTCCAACTTGGCAGCCACCTTAAGTCAGCACCAGGACCATTTCTCCCCCTATGCAGAATATCCATGTGCATAGGTCCCCGAGAACCACCAAGAGGCGCCCACCCCTGCACACATACCCATTGCCCTCAATTCCAGATCTCGACGTGACAGGGGGATGGGTGGAGGCAGTGTGTGTGAGGAGGGGGAAGAAGAAGAAGAAGAGATAGATCCATGACATCCAGGACAGAACATATGTGGATTGACACTGGGTATACAGAGAGTTTGGAGTTGAGGTGATCACCTTTATTGGCTAACTGAAGTTATTGAAAAAACAAGCTTTTGGGGGGTGTCTCTAAACCCTTCTTCAGACTACTAGCTAACCTTTCTTCTTGTATCTTAAACTAAATGTCAAAACTACTCCTTTATAGTATTAATAAATTATAGCCCTCTTGGTCATGGCATTTTTTCACATGTAGGATCCTTATTCATTCCATAGTAGACTGACTCTAGATTTAGAGTGCTCGCCATTCATATGATCTTCCAAGGATAGCAGGAGACGAAGAAGCTGAAGTAAAGAAAAATGTCTACTTTTATACCCCTACCAGTTGTTTCTTTATGTTTATTCTTCCTTTAAGTAAAGGGCTGCTCCAAAAGAGAGCAAGGTCAACGTTGGGTGAGAGGTTTGGAGTTACTGCCCACTTGTCTCTTTTATTTCTGTTATGTAAGTCATTGGAAGGTGTCTGTCCTCCCAAATGGCTTTATGACTTGGGATGATGTGTAGAGAACCAGGACAAAGTCAAGTCTTTAGTGACGATACCTTAAATTTCATGTTTGTTATTTTAAATTCAATAGACTTTAGGGTTTTAATAAAGTCTCAAGGGTTTTAATAAAGATGCAAAATTCTAGATTTGCCATTTACTAGTATTTCACTTAGATCAGTCAATAACCTCAGAATGTATATATTAATAATAAATGTATCAAGCAGATTTACGGCATTATTATCCGATATCAATGAGGTAGTCTTAATTTTACCAGTTTGGTATAAGTTTAAACAGTCTGAAATGACTATAATATAGAAAAGTGAACTGATAGTAAAGATAGTTGAACATAAAAGATATGTAAATGTTAGTGGGGCATGGAATGAGATTATGTAAAATGATAATATTTAAGAAATTTCATCTCAGATGAAATCTGAAGTTAGTGGTTATGCTCTTCAGTCCTGGGTGCACAGCACATATTGTGTTTATTGTATGACCTCTGTCACTAGTTCTCACCTTGAACACTGTTTTACTAGAGAACTCCTTATCAGTTGAAGTCAAACACACAGGACAACTGCTCATCCAGGAACCATGCGTCATCATTACACCCAATATGTGGCATATCACAGCTGATCATGTCCATGCTGGCCAACTTCCAGGTATACTTGATCACAATCCAGGCTGCAAAGCTGTATGAAACGCTATGTATGCGGATATATAAAAATATCCCTATTAACAACCTGATCTTAACATCATGATCTACCAATAAATGTAATTTAATACAAATTATATTAACTAGAAATGGAATTTTATAATTTGCTATTCAGACCTCAATCCCTCCAAATTCAAGAAAACTCTCCAACTGATTTATACATTGCATACGAAAGATCTGTCCCCCCCCCCCCCAGCTCTCTGCTTTTTGTATGCGACTTGGGCAGCTTAAGGCCCAGCTCACATACACTGGAGAGGGAAAGGGAAAAGCCAACTGGGGGCTGATCTCCCATATGCTGGGAATGTGAGCTGGGCTTACTCTGCCCAGCTCACATACAGAAGCTCTGTCGATATTACAGTAGGAATGGAGCAAATGTATCCCCTTGATATATTTAAACAGATATATTTAAACCAAAGAATCTTACAAAGTAATAATCAGATTTTAAGGCACTGCAAAGACTGTCAAAAAGAGGAAGTATATGTTTTAAAAGGTCATCACAAATACAATAACACTATATAAAAGATTTAATTAGATTACAGTGATACAATGTATACATAGGCATCATAGGCATACTGTAGGTATCTAGCCTCCATGACCCCCAGAAAAAACACAGAGAACGTCTGTTCCTCCGAAAGCTTTTGCCTATTAAGGCTTCCTCAGGGAATAATGGTGTAAACAGACACCAGAAAAAACATAAGTCATAAGTCACATGTCCTCATGATCCAAGTCATCATGATGATGTTTTATGACTACTCTGCTGGTATATGCATTTTAATTGAAACCTACCACAGGTAGGGCCTCATACACATATAAAGCCAAAAAAGCTATATATAAAGCTATAAATAAGGATATGGAATGTTGAGGCTGGATACTGAGTCTAAACTCCTCCTACATGCTAGACTTTCCAATGCTGGCTCCGCCAGGAAATGCGTCATCCCAACAGGCAGTCCATGAGTCCCAGTGTGGCTCCACCCTGATCAAGAACTACCAAAAAGTGGACCTGATAGGAGGTTGAAAATATTAACAGAAAAAAAAATCTGCCAGTCAGAACCTTCAGAACGGAACTTGGACCAGTAGTGCGGGAGTTACCCTAAAACCTTTTTAGGGAACCCGTATAATGAGCGTCTAATTGTACGAACAATACGGTAATTGCAAAACTAGGTAAAAGATATTAACACCACAGTTGCTAGATATGTGGAGATGGGATGTGGGAACATTACAAGAACAGAAAGTATTGATCTACAACATGTAGTTGTAAGTTAAAAGCAATACTTTCTAGCACACATACGGTTAGCGTATTGCTTGGCGGGGATCCCGACAGAGCACTTAGACTAACCTTCTTGGCGAATGCTGTGTCTTCATTGCACCAAGCACTTCCACCGATGCAAGGCTTAACGTAATGGAGTAGGTTGAGCCTCTGCATCGGCAGGGGTCTAAACACAGCATCTGCCGAGCAGGTTAAGTCTATGTGCTCCATCGGGATCCCAGCCAAGCAATACG
>CM070034.1:112758637-112769842 GCA_036250615.1 Ptychadena robeensis
CTGCCCTATCTTCAGCAGAAGATCAGAACACTAAAGCTTGACACACGGGTAGATCTGTAAAAAGATTTGAGTACAATCAATCAATTTTCGCGCTCATGGTGATTGATTGTACTCTAATCTGTTTACAAATCTACCTGTGTGTGCCTTCCATGTTGGAAACATGTTGGAAAAACCCGTTCAATCTCCAATACTTTGCATGGAGACGCAAGTCTTCATGGAATGTATTGGAACAGCTGCGGCTGCTGCCTTCTGCTCAGCTGTCAGTGTGAAGGGGGCGGAGCCAGCACTCCTCACTCGGAAGCTGTGTGAGTGAGGCAGCTGTGTGAGACAGACTGCTTCTCCCTCACAACACGCTGCAAGCTGGGCATAACAGGTCCCCATTGAACAGGAATCGATGTGCCCATGTGGTGCACATTGATTTTTGTTCAATTGATCCCCGATCAATCACAGCGTGGTGCCTAGCTTAAGGAAAAAGCAGCAGCATCTTCTGCCTAACTTCCTTTCTCTGCTTTAATTGGCCATTACAGTGTTGGTTTCCTGGCCAGTAGTTCTGTGGTTAATGTATGTTGCCTTCCTTTCCTTGGATGGATATGGATACAATACATTAGCATATTAACTACAGAGGAGTCGGAAGAATCAGAAACTGAGGAGTCGGGGAATTTATTGACCAACTCTACAGCCCTGGTACTTAAGTAGTTTCCTGAAATCCAACATAAAATTAATTGCAAGGTGATCAGACATGTTGTTAAATTTCAGTCAATCGTACAATTATCTGACATTTTCTATGAATTTGTATGAGATTGTACTATGGACCATACGCACCATAGTGCGATCCTGGAATCAATCATGTTTCAATCTATTGACGTTTGACGATCAATATTTAAATCGCACAACACAATCAAGATCAATCGTTCAAAAGTTGACCTGTTTCTGGCTAGCTTAAGGACTCTTTCACACTACATACCCTATCTGCTCATGCTGTGCTTTTCCATTGGTAACCAATACAGGTGAAGATCAATAGAATGAGTTGATCATAAAACACTCTGCAAAACCCATTGCCTTCCATAGTAAAGATGTGTGCGCAGGCTCCAAAATGTGATGGGATACAAACCGATTAAAATGTGCAATCCCATCTGGCACTTGCACAATATATTTTTTTTTGTCCGTTGAATTTAAAAGAAAGATCAAAATTTCTGAGATTTGTGATGCGGAGGGCCCCACTTGTTGCCCTCCATATTTAGTGGGTTGCCCACCACTGGTTTATGGGGTATTCAAATATGTACCACTGGCATGAGAACTGCCATAATTTTTATTGAGGGCAGTATGCCAACCAATATGCCCCACACCACTACCACCCACCGATGATACAATGACCAAATGTCACTGCAAAAACGAGTTACTGGTTTTCTATTTTCCTGATAGCTGATTCTGTTCCTATTCTAGCCTGTTCTCGCAGCGCTGCTGTAGCCGATGTACTCATTGGGTGGATTTGTTGGAGGGACAGTTATTGGAGTTACTGTCAGTTCTAACCAGCCTGGCTGTTCTCCTCTGGCATCAGCTAGATATTACTGCCCAGGTTACTGCTGTTCTCTGGATATTTTCCTTATATCAGATTGTTCTCTGTAACCCCAAGATGTGTGTCATAATACCAGCATCCTGGCAGTTTCTCAAGTTGTTGGGTCAGTCCATCTGGCACCTACCAACCATGCCACTATCACAGTAACATAAACCAATCCTTATTCTGATGCAGAATTCCATAGATCCTTTTTACAGCTCTGGATAAAATAATCAGCAGTGTGTAGTTATCACAATCAAACCTATTGGCAGATACCCAGATTTTTCATTCTCTGACTTTGGGGAAAGGAATTAAAGAGTTGCTATGAGCTTCTGGAGAGAAAATATACAGGGTTAACAACACTTCTTAAGGTGGTCATACACGGTTGGATTTTTTCATTTGATCCACTTCAAATGAAGCAGCTAATTACATGTTTATGGAGCCACTAGCGGCTGGTCGCAACCGTGGGCAGACACGCAAATGGGGACAGCCCAATTGAAAACAATGGAGGCCGACGCCGTTCGCGGCTCAAAACTGCGCGGCCAAATGTGATTGTGGGGACAAGCCCTAAGCCTTCCCTAAAGGGAGGACCCGACACTACATACTTCTTGGTAGATCTAAAGTAAATTGTACAGAGTGATCTAAAAGTTTATGTGGGGAGCTTAACACAAATCAGATGGAGCAGTGATCAGACGTGTTAAATTTTAGCAGGTCATTCAAGTACCTGACCATTTTCTTGGTATTTCAATGGATTTGTATCTGATGATACTATGGAGCATGTGCACAGGTCTATGCAAAGGATGCTATTGGTTTTGAATTGATCCCACTGTGTGGAAGTATTATTGATCAATGTTAGACTGACAGCCCATATTTTCAGTAGCACAAGCCGATCAAATTAAAGATCCATCAAACAATAGTTGATGTATGTATGACTATCTTAAAGGTTTCAGTTCAGCTGAGGCAGCACTGTTGGCTCGTTACAAGAACTGGGGACCTAATTTTATTTGTCATATTAACAGGTATCTTTTGTACATAATGCTTAATTTATTGCATGGACCTTCATTGTGTAAAGGTCAGTTTCCAAACCTTCTGAATGTATTATTTTACTTGTCAGGCTTTAGAAGGGCTGGATGACAAGAGGTAGACCATAGAGCTTTCTGTAAATCTGGTTCAGCAATATTTCTGTGCTGAGATTTGTAATCGGGCCTGGTTCATGTCCTTCACGCCTCTGTGTCTCTGAAGGTCACTTCCAGGTTCCCTGTAGTAGCTCAGCCTACATATGCATGTCACAGTTCATTCAATGGATATTCTTTCTGCTAATAGTTTACAACACCTTCCCTCTAGGAAACATTCACATTATGGAGCCAAAGCTTTTATTTTTTAGCTGTCACTCATAACATTTCTATGTGGACCTGTATTTACCTTTATGGATTGTCTTGACAGAACCCCACCATGTAAACTGTTCCCAACAAAAATATTGTGTATATGTGTGGAAGATTGAGGTTTTATATATATGTATATGAAAACATTTCTGTGATTGGGAGTTATGAACACGGTGATGAGGAGAGGATGGTGGTACATGTAGTCTGTTGCTGCATTTTCACGGTCTAATCCATGCTGGGTGGAAACAACGACCTTCTCCCCTGATCACATGGTCAGTCTGTGATATTGTATAGTTTACTTTGGTTTGCGGGATCGCATGTTAGGGTAGTGCCCAGCAGGCGGTACTGATGGAAGTACGTTGGATAGAACCACTGAACACAGTCAGGTTTTGCACCAGTGAGCCTAGCCTATAATTCTCTGCATATACCAAGGTTTTCACCCTTCATCCTAAACTAGAATCCTAGTACTGCCTACTATATTTTTCCTTGTTCTCGGCTTGTCCGTTTCAGTGGCCCTGATATACAGGTAGTGAAACATATTGGGCAATATTAGGATGTTTTTAATGCCTGAAATAATTTTCATCTTTTGTAATCTGGATAAACCAGCTGAGGAGGAACTGCATCATTCATTAACTTCCTCTTGGTGTAGTGATAATAATAAACAGGTATTTGGGCATGTGTGCTATCACCACGTATACATAAGAAGACTGAAGAGGAATGCAGGCTGTGGAACCTGAAGAACTAACATCATATTCTACTTTTTGCAAAGACTTTGCTATGGCTGTCGGTGTCCATGTTGGTTGGGAAATAGGGTATCTGTAGGGCTTCGGAGATCTGTTGAGGTCTCATAGAAGGACTAGAATGCACTAGAATGTGAAAGTGTGCCACTCCCTGCATACAATGTGCAGACCCCAAGGGAGTCTCCCAAAGCTCCCATATTAGGTATATCAGGCAGATGAAAATTATATTACAATTATCAATCATACATAAAATTTTTGTATGTACAACCTTTTCAAAGCGCCCCTGAGGAAGCCGAGCAATGTGAAATGTGTCAGGGTTTAAGCTTAAACACCTTAAATTTTATTGTAATCTATTTTAAGTTATAATTTGATATCTGTGTAATGATTTTTGTATGTTTAGTTGACTTTGTGTTGTAATACAATATCATGATGGAAAAAAATACCTTTTTTGTCCGTGTTTTAGTTGGTTACAAAAAATATTTGAATATATACAACTGGCCTTTAAAGTGCTCTTGTCTCCCAATGTAGGCACGTGGGGGAGTAGAAGAAAGTATTCCTCCCCAATTTTTTTTTATTTATTTCAGGCAGATTCTCGAAAAGCCACCTTGAAGATGCTTAACCTCCTAGGAGTTCTGCCCGAGTTAACTCAGCTGAGAAAACTGATTGCATCGCCAGAGGGGCGAGGGGCAGTTGGCGCGGTCTCCAGGCAAAGCATCGGCCGTATTTACGGACATGTCCGATATGGCTGGGTTGCATTTTATATGGGCCAGATAGATGGCTTTCAATGGCAGCCAGCAGATCCATACATCTTTTTATCTTCATAACTGGACAGGAACTCAATTTAAGGAATACATTGCTTTGGTCATACTGTGTGGTGGTACCATTGATCAATATCAGGCGAACAGCCTATATTTTAACTGACATGTCAAATTAATAAGAAATCTACTGAGGAAAAGTTGTGTGTATGGCTAGTTTTAGACTCTCCTTATGCTTGTTCTGTGTTAAGTAACCGATACCTGCTACTGATCACATAGGAAGTTACCATACCTTATCTGAGACCTTGAAAGTCTAATGACCATTGTAGAAGATACCAACATCTCTCACTAATGCTAGCCATACACAGCCCGATTTTGTTTGATCATCCGAGAAAACGCCGATTTTTTTTTTATCGGCAAACTTCGATCAGGCTTGGTTGATCGGGCTATTTATCGGGCTGTGTATGGCTAGCATTACCGCACATACCTGCACATGTGTATGTGTGGTACATGAACAAGTGGATTGTTAAGTGTCTCTGTCCTTAATTCTGAGCTGCCCTGTCCCTCTTCCTCTATTGTCTCAATTATTAGCCCTCCCAGTTCTTATCTTGGACAACTAAACTATTCATTCTTCTGTTATGGTGATGAGGGGTGGGGGAGGGAATTGGTGGTTTAAGCATGAGACAACTAGACAGTGTTCCCAGCATTTCTTGCAGTATTCATGCAGAAAAGCCACTTTTTGTTCCAGAACATTTGTTCGCTGTTGCTTGTGGTTAGTAATGGGATACACACCCTCACCTTTGCCTACGTGTGATAGTTAGCTGATTTGAACACATACAAATTAAAGTGAAAAGAAAATAAATTTTTATTGTACAGCACGACCAGTGTCAATGTACATTTGCTGTTAAAAAATAAATAATTTGTTTAGCATATAGACATAAATCAGTATACTGAGATAAAATGGAACATTGCTTCTCACCAGCTTTTTCTGGTTTCTGCTTTTGATTTACCTTATTTAGAACAAATTACCGTATGTTCAAATGTATAAAAGAGTGAAAAAATGAAATCGGGAGCACTTTGACTATCTGAATTATTCATTGCCAGAACTCATTTGCCTGGTCCCTAGTCCAGAATAACTATATATAAATCTACAATGTTTTCCCAAAAATAGGAAGTGTCTTATATACATATATATACATTTTTGCTCCCAAAGATGCCCTACATCTTATTTTCAGGGATGTCTTATTTTTAGAAATTTTAGAAATACTATTCTTCTAATTGCAGTTTTGGAGATTTCAGAAATAATCTGCTGCAGTTTTCGTGTGCTTTCATAAAGTTTACATTTCATGGGAATAAGATAAATATTTACTACATGTAAGGAACTTTTATCTTCTATTTTTAAGTTGGGAAAACGCAAGATTCTTGGTTTAGGAATGACAGCAGAACTACATTTAAAACTTTCACGCCTAAATCTTAGTGGAATGATGGGAATGACATTCATCATTTTTTACACTGCCACACGTGGAATAAACGTAATCAATTTAGAGTGTAAACTATGGGGAAAAATGATTTGTATGTTTGCTGTTCTGACATAACGACAAATGTTTATTCTTGCAGATATTATCAGTAAACAAATGTTGGTAATATTGGAATTGCAAGTATTTTATTCTATATCACAATGAGCTGACACTTATTGAACACAGCAGAGTTAAGCTGGGCATACAGTGTTAGACTTTACTATGAAAAAAATCTATCATATTACGGTACATTTACAATGGTTTTTACCAGCACATAATGTCAGAGATTCAAAACTCCTAACACCTGTGCACAGGCTCCATAGTACCATCGGATACTAATCCATCCGAATACCTAGAAAAGTCAGATATCCGTAAAGGTCCCATCCCCGCCTGTTTTGTATAGTGGCTGATTGCAACGCAATGACATAATCACTCTGGAGCTGGTCACTCTTTGGATGAGGGCGCTGGTTTATATTGCCTGGGAATTTACCGTCCTTTCAGAGCACCATGCGATCTGACATGCGGGAGGATCCTGGTCAATCTGTCCAGATGGGCACCACCGATTTGCGGCCATGCGACCGCAGGGTGATCGCGTTTTCAAACCATGGACTTGATACAACCGCCTATTTAATTGATCTAGCCAAAAAGCGGAACCATGTATGGCACCCTTAAGGCTGTCCTTAGATATTGGACAGCAGTTTCCATATCTAGTTGGAGCAGGCAATCATCCGGTATCAATTGGATATGATTGGACAAGACTCATCTTAAAGTGGTGTATGCCAAACCTGTTCTAAAGTCACTTCAACATTTTGTTTTGTGAATTTCCAGGCAGAGTTCTCATTGGTCACCCCTCCTTTGTGTAATGAAGACTATAAAACAAACAGCACTTCTGGGGCTTGGGAAACTGGGAATGTGCTTAAGGGAAATAGTGACCAGACAGGTTAGAAAGAGAAAATAAAATGGGTATCTGGGATGTATCTGCCCCTCCTGTGTGTCTAGTCTCCTAATAGATAGTCTCCTGATAGAGCTTAATACACTTAATATAAAGTGTAGTAACCTACAGCTGCCAATAATTTTTCATCTTCTCACCCCTAATAATTTGTTGCCAATAAAGAAAAACAGTAATTTCTGTACAAAAATGACTTCACTTACCAGTGTGGCATGCCTCAAAAATCCCCTTGCCACCCCTAGGGACCAAGGGAGGGTGGGACCTTAAATTGTATTTTTGGGACTAGTACTGTTGGGATGTGGCATCTTTAATTTGGAGAGTTCACACATTTTGTGAGAGTACTATACAGTAAATTCTATCCAATTCTGCTGTAATGTTCATTGTTTGTCGCCATTGTAATACAAAGTGCTGTGCACACTGTTGGCATGGTATATGGGTTTCCAGGTATAGCCCAGCACACAGCAATAGATCTGTTTATATCGGAAACATTATTAGTTGGCTTAGGAGTGTTTTGTTTTATATATATATATCAGTTTATATTATATAAACCGAATTAAATCATGATTTAAATCACTAGTCTGTAAGGCCCGATTTAAATCAATAATTTTTGCCGGTATAACTTTAAAATGCGAGAAGGTGAAGATTTTTAGAATAACAACTTTTCATATTAGTTTTTTTAACCCCAGTTTAGGTTAATCATTCATATTTGGACAACTTTTCTGTTGCACTTAGTTTTGAGAACTGAGAAAGTAAACCCAGCATCTATGATAATATCTTGTAGGCAGAGAGACTGCCCAATAATCTTGATTACAAGTTGATGACATAAGCACATCACCCAAATTTCCCCTGGAATAGACACGGTTGAGGGGACACAAAAGCAGATTTGGCTTCTGAAATGACATATTGTACCCCCTGTCTTCAACGAAATGCGTGTTGGGGTAAAATTTGCACCATTTGGACTATTTTAATTGTCTAAGCACGTGTAGAGATGTGTACATCCGCAACATTGTGCATTGATTTTGATTGATATGATGTCATTACTTCATCTTGCTCTGTGTATAATAAACGTATTGCTTTTACATAGTGAGTGGCCCGTCCCCTCGCCCTTGTCTATTCAAGGGGAAATTTTGGATGATGTGTTTATGCCATCATCAATGCCATCATGTCTATTGTTTTTGGGATGTTTTTTATGGAATTTATTTACCAAAACATTTAAACATATACAGCCTTATTCTACATAAACTAATCTTTAGTTCATAATGGAATAACCTTGGGATGGTAATGTTTTTTCCTTAAAAAAGCATTTTATAAAAAAAAAAAATCGATATAAATCAAAAAAATCCGATTTTTTTTTTAAAAATCATCGATTTTTATCCACCCTGATATATATATATTCCCCCCCCCCCTCCAATTTTTAAGTAAGAGAATGTAAGAGAAGCCCCCATACACCTTTTAGATCACTCTATACAATTTCCATTAGATCTACTACTGACTATGTAGGATAAAAAGCACAAGCAGTTATGTATGTGTTATAGCAGCCTCCCTGATGGAATACACAGTGATTGGAAGGTTTAGAAAGGTCTCATATTACATGGATTTAGTAGAGCAAAAGTGGATTGTGCAGAAGTTATATGGTAAGATTGTAAAGGTAGCCATACACAAGCCCATTTTCACCAGATTTTTTGGCCGATGGTCGCTCTGCTGCATATGGGGTGGGCCCACCTGGACAGATCGACCAGGAATCTCCCGCATGTCGGATCGCTCAGCAGTCTCCATCCAAAGTAATTGGCCAGCACTCAAAGGGTGCCCGCCGATCAGCTGAGGTATAATCGCCTTGTCTATGGCTAATTTATGACAGTGATCCCACTAAGGAGAAGGACCAGGAAACATGGACCCTGTCTGATCGAGGATCTACATGGCTCGCTCTTGTAAATCGCTCATATACAGCTTTTATTTGTAAAATCTACAAAAAAAGTATGAAATCTAGCAAAAAGTCTCTGCTAGAGGTGGTTGGTGGGTCAGTGCACACTCTAGTGATATGAGGTTACCTTTGTGAAGTATGATAAATATCAGGGTTGTCCGATCTGATGCTAATTTCCCTTTTTCTCCTCTATTTCCAGGTTCTGGTAATCGGTCTCTCACAAGGACAGAAATATGTTTCATTTAAGGACTTGTGCTGCTAAGCTTAGGCCTTTGACGGCCTCTCAGACTGTACGGTCACTATCACACAAAAAGCCTGTGGCCCCAAGGACGTTTCAGCAAATCAGGTGTCTTAGTACACCTGTGGCCGCAGAGCCTTTTCTCAGTGGGACTAGTTCTAACTATGTGGAGGAAATGTACTATGCATGGCTTGAGAACCCCAAGAGTGTACATAAGGTAAGGAGGGAACCCAGTGGCCTCATCACTGCTTTCTGCCTGTAGATCAGCGAGGATGTCCTTGGATTCTCTATGAAAGAAAATGAGTCTTGAAGAATTCCTGGATGCTGGAGGAAGATGTCTTTAATGTCATCTGGCTCATTTGCTGCATTGAAGAACCTTTAATGGATACACACGAGTTATGGATCAGTGCAATTAGAGTTATATCCTTCTGGTTACCCTTGTATTAGGAATCCTGCCTGCTGGTTTCTATGGTCTATGCTTAGGCATATTCTGTTCTGTTACATTTATATTATAGTGAGATTTTATACAAGTTCTTTGTTCATAGGCATGTAAAAATAGCATTAAGACTAAGAGTAACCTTAAGAGCTCATTTACACAGGCATTTTTTTAATCATGGTTTTGTTGTGTTACAGTCAAACGTAGTAGAATAAGAGAACTTGTATTGTTGGTGTTAAAGTTCCCATTCTGCTAGAGTTATCAAACACATACCAGAATTTATACATACACCATTATTGGTCTGTACTTTTCCATTTTATAAATGTCCTTTCATTTTTTATTTATAAGTCTTCTTTTTTTAGTTTGAGGTTAGAAGCTGCATGTCTGGGGCTGTGTGTTTATAGAATCATGAAAGGGTCCCCGTGTGCCTGTTGTGTGTCACCCCAAGATAAGGGCGGGATACCTTGGACATCACAACCTGTGTTTACCTGTTGATTAATCTTGGGAGTGGTAGCAACTGTTTTTTATTGAGATATAATAACAGTTAGCAGGTTACGCTGACCTGATCTTTTTATCCCAATGGTATAGTACACAGTGTTAATGGGACTCTGTCAGAGGGTAATGTATAGATTATAATATATGTTTGCTGGATGCAGAGAACGCAATCATTTAAAGCCAAAGGTTGCTGATCAGTAGCATTACATTTGGAAGCACTTTATCTGCACTGTTGACTTTATCTTCTTATGAATGCCCCCTTGTACTTATTGTCAGCAGTATGTGCGAGTGTAGCACACTGGTTCAAACAAGCAGAGACTTCTACATTCCTTGACTATATGTATGGGATGCAAAGCAGGCTGCACAGCTGGGCATAGATGGGCAGATTCCTGCCGGATTCAACAGCCAATCGGCCTCTGTGCATGTGCCTGCAATCGATCGCCGCTCAGGTCGGCAGAGAATCGTGTGCGCCCCCTGGTCATATTGACCAGGAATCTGCCGCATGTCGGATTGCACGGTGATCCGAAATGCCGGTAAATTCTCAGCTGATCCCATTAGTACGGATGGGGATGGCACACAAAGGGTGCTCAGCCGTGCATGAGGACGTTATCACGCCTGGACGGTCAGCTGAGCGGTCGATGGGAAAACGACCGGTCTATGCCCAGCTTTACAAATATATATTAAATGAATATTATCCAATGATTTACCACTGAATAATATTCAATGATTTACAAGTGCTCTTTCACACTAAACATGATGTGGTGAGGTTTGATTTTTATGTATTTTGCGCTTGCATTTCCTATTCACGTCTAGCAATAGTAGAGTGCTGTACCGTATTAATCATCGATGAATAACTTAGCGATGGCTAACTCAGCCAATAAACTGCCTCACTTGAACTCCAAACTCTCTCTATTCCTGTTTTAGAAATTTGGCAATTAATTCAAGACAGGTTTTCTTTTTATTCTGCAACGTTCTCTGCAGGCTTGATGGTGATTTTATAACCATCATGGAAGTAATTGGAGGTATTGCCAATATTCCACTAATAGGTCACATCAAAGTACCATGGTGGTTTCAGTAAAGCTAGCCACACATGGCTCGATAAAGTAACAGATTAGAGTAACATCAGGCGGCGTGTGCGCTCACAGCTCCCGATTCTCCTCTCATCAGTCACTTCATCTGAGCCATCCACGGATCAATGTATCCTGCTCGAAAAAGGT
>CM070034.1:112801023-112828253 GCA_036250615.1 Ptychadena robeensis
CACACACACACACACACACACACACACACACACACACACACACACACACAGCCAAGCTCGCGCACGTGGGTAACACTCCACTTCTGGTTCTCCCCCTACTCTAAGCCGATGGCTAGTAGTTCTGTGCTACCAACCACCCACTGAGCAGAGCAGGAATCCACCTGGCCAATAAGCTTATTGCGGATTATGTGTATGTCCCGGCTGAGCGACACAGAAGTCAGCTTGAGCTGATGTTACAAAGCTCTGGCTGTATGGAGCAGTGCTTTGTCTATGTTGGCTGACAGCTTCCCCACCTCTTTTAACTCCTGCACTTTTTTGGCCAAAATAAGGCGCTCCAGTTGAAAGTGCATCTTATCAGCCGAAACATGGTACTTTTTTGGGGTTAGGCATGGGAAAAGATCAGCTATTTATTCCCTAATGTTGAAATTAAAAAATTTGGTGCTTTTGGTTAATTGGATTTGATTGCACTTAGATAAGGTGATAGATCTGTATGGACATAAGTAATTTGACAAGTAAAGCAGTTCTCTTTATATGTATTTCTGCTGTGTATTTTGCTTTAATGAGACACAGTTTGTGATGTGCTCCTCACAAGAAGCTTTTTGTTCTGTAGACTTTACCTTGTGCTGGACTGGTTATGGCCTGTTGCAGCCAGAACTCTAGGAGAATAAAGTTATTCTTATTCCGCCAAAAATACAGTTTGACCAAAATTAGTACTTAGTTGTGTTTAATTACTTGAACAAAAAATTTTGACCAGGTCGTTGCAGATATTTAGCTTGGATTGTGACAGGGCAATGGCAGGGCAATTTATGTGTCCTAGACACCTAGCCCAGTGATAAAGTTATCACTTTTCTTTGTTCAAAGAATACTGTTAAAACCACTTCACTCAGAGTTACCAGGTTAAATCTGCTGGATCTTCTAATATCTCTGAGTGATTCCTGCTTTGAGACTTAAGCTAGGAACACACGGCTCGATTTAAGCATACAATCGATGTAAGATTAGATGAAGAACCTCGATTTTGGTATTTTATCGATTGTACAGTGTGCGCTATAGTGTCATACAATCGTAGTACAATATCGATAGAGAACATTGATTATTGACTCAAATCGTCAATGCTATTGATGCCCTACAAACAGTAAACTATCACTTCATCTAATACAATTGTACGATGAAAATGAAAAAGTAGTACAATCATGGTACAATTCGACGATAATTTTCCAACTAGTCCAATCACTTTTCAATCGATGTAAAGCTCTTCATCGAACTAAAATCGTCGATTGTACCATGTGTCCGCGCTACGATTTTCGTACAATCGATGTCAATTTTCATTGATTGTACGCTTAAATCGAGCCGTGTGCTCCTAGCTTTACTGCAGAAGTTTCTCCACCCTCATCCACAGAGCCAGAATGATGGCATCACACTCACAGCTGGACTCCCTGGATGTTTGAAGATTTCATTAAGGGAACAAAACACCATGTTTTTGGCCTTATACCAGCTACAGCAGAATGTAGAAAATGGAGTTTGGTCAAGCAATTTGCAGTACTAACATCAGAGAGGGATACCTAGTCCTCGTACAATTTATCTGCTCTGACACCACATACAAAATAATTTTTTTTCTGTTTTTAATTACGATTTTAAGTCATTTTAAATTTGGTGGAATAACATTTTTACAAAACAAGTGGCATTTGACAACTTTGGCAATAATCTTTATTTTTTATTAAAGGCACTCACTTTGAACGAGTAATCCCAGATGCTGGACCTGCTGCCCAAAACCCCTCTGGAGTGAAACGTGTGATCTTCTGCACAGGCAAAGTGTACTATGACCTGACCAAAGAGCGTAGCACCCGAGGAATGGAATCTGAGGTGGCTATTTCTCGTCTGGAGCAGGTGAGGAAGGTTCTGAAATGTACATTTGGTAGAACTGCAACTGTTGTGGCGGTTACATTTGCATATTTCCCCTCAAAATTCTAAAAATGTTAAGAATACTCACATATATGATGTAAATAAGTCCAGCATATTTAGAACAAAAAGAAAGTGAATAAGTTTAGATGTCCCTATGGAAACATAGACATTCTGCTTTCTACTCTAACCCACAAAACTGTATGTTGTGTTCTTTAGATAACCTATTCTCAACCCTTTTAGAACCTTGAACACGGAATTGACGCCATGAAGTGTCACTTCCTGTATTTAGAACATGGAAGTTCTGGTGCGTAGTGTCACTTACGTGTTCCAAATACCAGAAGTGTCACTTGGCCTCACTTCCTGCACATTTAGGTAAGTGTAATGTCCTTATGGCTTCCCACCGAATGATGTGCAGGGTGGGAAGTTGGGGGGGAGAGTAACGCCCCAGCCCTTCTTTGCAGCAGTGCTGATAAATTTGGCGTCCCCAATGAAATGGTCGTTCGATCCCCAAGGGGGTCTGCTTTAGATCATATGCAAACATGGGGAAAAAGGGTTATTTTTTTGCTTGATCTACTAGGGAAGTGTATACCTTATGGGTTTTATGGTAACAGGCTTCTGTCTAGACTGTATTGTGTTCACACCACATAAGGCTGTTACTGAAAACATTTTTGGTTAACAGGGGACCCTGGTACCTCGAGGCTCTCCTGGTGGAGTGCTTCTTCCCACGGTTTGCCATATCTAGAGTATCTGCAGTGTCTGTATGCCTCTACACTGGAAAATATTATTATTATATATATTATTATTCATTGTTATTTCACTGGGTTAACTATACTATTCACAGCTTCTATTTTGAATGCTCTTGTTTGCAGATTAAATAACTGTCCAAAAAATACACACACATGCCAATTTGAAATGGAATGTCATGTACATGTTTTTAACCAATCAGTTATTTTTACCCCTCTAGTTGTCTCCATTCCCTTTTGACCTACTGGAGAAGGAAGTGAACAAGTACCCTAATGCAGACATTATTTGGTGCCAAGAGGAACATAAGAATCAGGGTTATTATGACTACGTGAAGCCAAGATTACGTACCACCATACACCGCACTAAACCTGTCTGGTAAGTGCAAAGGCTCCCTCTATCTAATAAGATATCTAACTATCGCTTTGTACATTAATGATGCGTCGGCTATACTAGTTGTAATGTAAAACTTGAATAATGGCTAGAGTTAGTTTTAATAGCAGTAGTTTAGGTTTGCTGACATATTAAGAATCACAGCAATATCTTTAATCCCCCCTGGCAGTATTCCAGAGTGTGTCTCAGAATAGAATTTTGCTGGAAAAAGAGGTAACCCCAATGCGCATTTGATGTAGCCTACATGTTCCCTGTAATCCCGCAGCGTCCTCCAGTGACACCAGCAGGGAATCTCTTCATCCCAGGGACTGTCCGAGGCGCCTATCCCTGTCAGAAAAGTCATAGGCTGGGCAGCCCGATGTCATCTGTGTCACTGACACTGCGTGTAAGCCTGTGTTTTCTGACAGTTCTTCACATGTCCAGCGTCACTAATCGGTTTTCTTTACAATGGTCCCACAACCCTTCTCTTCACCTCCAGCAATGTTGGTGATGATACTATGTTAAGGGGCTTTGCAATTGTACAAATCGGCTAGTTGAATAATACTCATCTCAAAACAAAAGCCCATTTGCTGTGTTTCTGTGTGTTTTGCTACATTTGCCCACCCTAGGCTTATACACGTTGAGTGTATATGGTAAGTGTTGATATTTCTTGATATGAATGGTCTACATCCCTTTGTTTGTAAACACGCACCCCTTGGGAAAATGGGGTATTATGTATGTTTAGGTTTTAGGTATAAGGATCTGAAAGACACTAACATTATAGTCTACATACCCATTTAAGATTATGGGCTACCTCAAAGGGATTCTGGGACCTGCACGTTGGCTATCCTTTCATAGCATATCAATGTATATGATTAGTTGTTTAATCACACCATGTGAAATTATTATGGGTGTCAATAAAACAATGGGCTGTGTCTCTTGTTTCAGGTATGCTGGACGAGATCCCGCAGCTGCTCCCGCCACTGGCAACAAGAAAACCCACACCACAGAATTTAAGAGATTCCTGGACACTGCGTTCAATCTGGATTCTTTCAAGGGCCTCCACTGAAGTGGTAGCTTCTTGTTCCCTCCTTCTGCACTCCCCACCTACCTTCATCCACACACTCGCAGGGGAAGCCCCTCTCTACTCCGCGGTTTTGCTTTATCCGGCCGGGAAAGGTGTTACTTCAGAACTCGCACAAGGCAGCTTTGTTGCTGCTGTAACCTCGCCAACCATTAAACATTTTACTTTAATGGGGCTAAACATTATCAGTTTTGTTTTTAGTACATACAAATCGGAGAACAGTAGACAATACATACATATCTCTGTGCTGGGACTCCGGGTTTGTTTTTATTATAAGATCTGAGAAACACAAAACTTGTGTGATTGTTATCCATATCTTTATATAAGTGGCTCGGCCTGTGACAGAATGTGTTGTAGAAAGGGTCGCTGTAAAATGAATTGTTTGGCTTAGGCTGTTGCTTGTGAGGAAATTTCTATTTTAAATGTAAATTTTATACATGTAAAGTTTTTTTTTTTTTTTTTAATCTTTCATTAATATTCAGACAGCGAAATTAACCTACGATCAGTGGGTCAAACCTAATAATTACATTAAAACAGAACACCCAGGAGTAGACTATAGAGCACAGTGGTTCTCAACCTTTTTAGGTCTGTGGCCCGGAAGTGACGTCACAACTTCCTGCATTTGGAATGTGGAAGTGACACTCTGCACCCACACTTCCACATTCCAAATACAGGAAGTGTACTGGAAGATACAGATATTGGAAGTCACACTCTGGAATGGCACAATCAAGTAAGTGTAAGACCCATCCCTTATATATTCCCACCTCGCTTGTGCAAGTAATGTGTGGGCTGGGAAGCTAGGAGGCAGCGTAACACTCCATCCTTTCTAAGTTAAGAGGAAGGGGGCATTATGCTCACTCCTAACTTCCCACCTCGCTTGTGGGCATCAGTGTCATACATTTTAATGTCCAGTTGCTGCCCCTGAAATTTATCCAAAAACAGTTTTATGCACACACAGAAATAAATTAAATTAAATCAGTTAATCAAGGGCCATACATGCTTAACATGGAAAGTAAAGCATGTATGCCACCCCACACACCTTTAGACTACTCCATACAATTTTCTTTAGATCTTACTAACAACCATGTAGTATAGTGGCCTCTCTGTTAGAATACACAGTGATTGGAAGGTTTAGAAAGGTCCTCATATTACATGATTGGAAGGGGTATGGGGTCCTTAGGGTTTATTCTTGTGACTATCCATCATCGGTCTGAACTGCTGTGGCTTGTTCTTCCAGTCCTGTTAAAAGCCTTTACTATATAGACATCTCACATCTGTTGCTTCCTCTTGACACTGCTAGACACATTAGGTGAGTCTGACCTGTCTTCTATATTTTCTATGGTCTAATGGAATTGATGTGCAGGCATCTTGTTGTACCTGCATAAACATGTTAGTCTTCAGATTAATTTCTGTGTCCACTTTTCTCTTCGCTCTTAAAGCTGAGGTTTGAACTTGTCCCCTTTTGGTTCTAAACTGTACTCCCCTGCCATTGAAATGTCTTTTTACAGAACTTTTATAGCTTGCTTTTTTAAAAAGCTCTGACCAGTGATGGGGCAGTTTTAGTTCGGGTATTATGCCAATAAGCACACCAAATTATTTAATGATGATTTGAGAGCTCATACGTCACAAGTATTGTCCCTTTAGAACTATTTTAGGCCATGTCATCCCCTAGTGGACATTTTCATTTTATTTACTTCTGCAGTTGTACTCTGCTAATCTTGCACTCCATCCTTTCTTTGGTCGATTGCCATGGAGTGGCTTGTTCCTCTCCCAACAATATAGGGCACATAGGCTTTGTATTGCAGGGATGATATCCCCTAATGCATACCAGCACTCAAAGTACCAGAAGATGCTTCTTTGGAAAAAGCCACAGGTTGGTCCATGGAAGACAAAATTGCAGGATCAGGTGAGTTCCCCTAGTCATCAACAAGCTATTGACTTTCATTTGGGCAGAGGACCCAACTGAAGGGCTAAACAATACATAGCAAATATGTAGTGACAGCTTATTCTACCACAGGCATGGCATGAAAAGCACAGACTGTGAGAAAATACTTGTGTGTGAAAGCCCCAAGCAAATTGCCACTGGGTTAGGTCATTTAAAAGAAGTTGCTCCCATTTGTGGATGGATCCAATCAGAGATACCTGTGCACTGTCGTGGTCTTTAACGGTTATACTAGACATACACGGCTCGGTTTTGTTATATATTCAAGCACAATTGAGCAACATGAAAGCTCACGGAGCTAAATTGTGCTCAAATCTATTATAAAAATTGAGCCATCCAGCCTTCCTTCGAGCGGGTTCAATCGATCCCGCTCTATTACAAAATTTGAGCCATCCAGCCTTCCTTCGAGCGGGTTCAATCGATCCCGTTTGAAAGAGCTCAGCCAAACAGGGTTCCAACATGTTGGAAAACCCTGTTCAATTTCCATTACTTTCCGAAGTATTGGACTGGCTGGCAGCCACAGAGGTGCTGTGGCTCAATATTGGGCCAGCTTGTCCACAGCGCAATGACATCATCATGCCGTCAGGCTTCTTCAATCCAGAGTAAAGTTGAGCCGTGTGTGCCCAGCTTTAGATTCAAGTGAAGTGAACCTGTGGTGATACAAATAATGGCACATGGCTTGGTAGTTGTTTACACTATAATTTCAGTGGTTGGCATCTTCACTGTTTAATAACTAGAGAAAGACAACCATGGATCAATAGATCTGGAACAAATGTTTAACTCTAGCACCCCTATTTACAATAACAGGTGTTCTTTACCAAACTTAGCACCACTTTCATTTTGTCATAATGCTCTGGACACGACCCAATCAAACTATTTTATTGTATTTGAGAAAGTGATTTTTATCCCACAAGATCTGACTTTTTATCACTTAATGAGCAAATTGTTGCAGTACTGACTATTCTGATCATGTGACATAAGTAACACAGAGCTTTTACTCAATTTTATAATCTCATCTGGGAATAAAGATAAGAATGCCAAAAAAGGTTCTGGGTAATTTACATTAGTCCCTTGTTCAATCCCCGACTTTTCCAGCATTCATTGGTGTGGTGAGACTTCTCTGGGAGCACTGCATTTTCTTTGGCTAGATTAATAAGTTTCACTGACCTTCTTATTGCATGTGCCAAATTTAGACTTGCGTAGGTAGGCGTAGAGAGAAGACTGCATGTGAAAGTGGAACCGAATGGACAAAACAGTACAATGATGAGGCCACTGACACAAAACGATATTTATTTTGTTAAAATAAATAAAATTCTATATACATAATAACTTGCACTGGGAAATCCTTTAATGTGGCTGAAACAGCATAATATCACAGAAAATGTTGTAGTTCGTTTTTCTTTTACATAATCCCATTTGAAAAGCTCTTGCCAATAGACCGGAAATATATATACAGACATTTAAGTATTTCTTTCTGTTTAACTGTTGCTAATCATCGGGTTAAAAACCAGTTCCAAGCTGGGGCAAGACTTTCAAGAAACCATTTACTTTATATGTCCGGTACTGATGGGCTTTGGCCTTGTGTGTGTTCATGGCATCCCTTTGAAATGCTTTTGGGGAAAATTCCGAATTTGTTGTATATAATTTAAGCTGGCCATTCACCTTTAGATCCCTCTGTCACATATCCTTTAGATCTACCAACAATGATGTAGTATAGCAGTGTTGGGCAACTGAGTTGATATGGAGGGCCACAAGTACGGCCCTTTGCATCACTAAAGGGCCGCACATAACATTTTCAGTCTATACTGATTTGTATAAGCATTTTTAATGAAAAAACTTACAGCATGCATTGATTGTTTAGAACCTAGGTGCCCAACCTGGGGCCCTTTGGGCGCTGTTTGGGGGCCCCCCTTAGTTCCCACATGCAGCCCCCAAAAAGCAAAGGCAAAGCAACTCACCTGTGAAGTGGTCACACGCTGACCCAGCTTTCCTAATCATCTTTTGCGTTCCTACATCAGTAAAATTGTCAATGTTAATCGGGGAAACCAGGTCTACATATAAACGCACCCAGGGGCAGGAGGGGGGTGGGTGCTGTCGGGTTTTGACTGCCTGTCGGGATCTGGTCTACCACCTGCTGAGATATGTCAACGGGGGGATGGTCTGCAACATTGTTATACGGCCCTTTTGGGATGCTGAGGCCCTCCATATCAATTCAGTTGCCCACCACTGGTTTAGAAATTCCCTCATGGTTTTAGTAAAACAATAGGAGATCTAAAGGAAATCTGACAGAGAAATCTAAAGGTGTATGGGGACCCTTACACTTGACCACCAGCAGGTATATTTTATATTCCCTAGACTGAAACAAATACAAGAGTTTGTCGACAGATGTAGAAATGATGTACAGGTTTTTTCCCTGACGCTCACAAATCGGATAACAAAGAAGTTATGAGGATCACTCGACCCTTCCCCCCCTTTAAGCCAACATTTGTATAGATCTATTGTCCATTGTCCTTGCGTGTACAAAGTGCAGGTGATGCTAAAATGGACTAACAAGCAGAGGGGATCGCCCCCATTTATGCGGCACTTCTTGACAAGATATTTGACATTTTATTGCACCTAGCATCAAAAATCCCTATACATGCCTATAGAACATACAGTGACTTCACAAAGTATTCAGACACCATTGGAATTTTTCACTTTTCCTTTATGTTGCAGACTAATGTGTAAAAACCATTTACCGTAACTTTTTTTTCTCTTTCTCCAATAATCAACACTCTACCCCAAAACGAAAAGGGAATAAAAAAAACTGAAGAAAGTGAAATAGATGCGGTAGAAAACCCTTTCACAGTAATTGGCCTTTAGTTTATTTTGAATACAATACAACAATCTTTGCACACCTTGATTGGAGGATTATCTTTCAGCTCAGGTTGCAATGGGGAAGATCTGGGTTTGGCCACTTTCAGGTCGCTCATTGATTTTTTTGATAGGGTTCAAGTCAGGATTTTGGCAGTTACTTCTATTTTTGTCTTTGCTGTGTGCTTTGGGTCACTGTCATGGTGTAAGATGAACCTTTGGACCAGTTTGAGGTCCTGTTCGCTGTGAAAAGGTTTTTTTTTTTTAGGATATAGAGGATAATTAAGCTTTTTTTCAGCTTTTCCTCAACCATAACCAATAACACTGTCCCCTCTGCTTAAAAATGTGCCCCAAAGCCTGATGTCGCCACCAACATGCTTTACTGTTTTGGATGGTATTGAGCAGGGCAAGTAAGTGGTGCCTGGTTTCATCCAGAGATGATGGTTGCAGATGAGGCCAAATAGTTCAGAATCTTCAGCAAGCCAGATATTTGTTTTTCAATCTGAGGGTCTTTTTTTCTTTTTGCAAACTTCAAGAGGGCTTTTGTCCAGTATAACTGCCCTGCCATTAATCCTGGATCAGTTGAGAGCTTCTGTTATGGTTGTCCTGAAACTAATGCTGGGCATACACAGGTAAACCCCGATGCGACCGATGCCCAGCCTATAGCAGCTTCATTTATATTGAGGCACAGCACTACTGTGTCATCAATACCGGGTACTATATTGGATGGGGAGCCGCAGTAATTGGAAATTGAACAAGGTTTTCCAACGTGTGTGTGTTGGTAAGTTGGTTGTATAAATTGGAGAACTTTACTCGCATATCTACTTTGTATTTAAGTTCTTGGTCACCTTTTTCACTAGCGCTCCTCTCACTTTGTCCTGACTCATGCCAGGTGATCAATTCTTGGGAGAGTCTGGAATGTGCCAACTTCTTGCACTTGGCTGTAGCATAAAAACTGCATACAGTAAAGTTGGTCTGGATACTTTCTGAAGCCACAAAACCTTTCCACCCTGCTGGTTAGAACCTCTATTTACAAATCTTTATTTTCAAGACACTTGTCCAAGCTGTAGCCATACCATCGGAGTAATGCTCCATTCATATGGGAAATGGTCCTAGAATCCATACTATGTATTTAGTATGATTATTAAAATATATATGAAGTTACTGTGCAGACAGTAGTAGACAGATTTATGAATGGAGGTTGTATGTATGGCTACTATAGTCCTGATCTGAAAGCTAGAATTTAAGCCAACATTGAGGAATCCCTAATCGCCACTAGCATCACCAACTGTGACTCAGGGGAACAAGATTGTAAAGAAATATTGAGCCTCACAATAGAACAGAACACTGCCCAGGAACCTTTTCTTGGATCAGGAAGTCAATGGGAAGAAGTGTTGAGAAGTCCACGCTTGGTTTGATCCATTTCATCCTTTCCTCACCAGGGGGCGCCAGTACCTAACACGGTCCCCACTTTTCATCAAAGTGAACACTGCATTGAAGTCAGCGGAATGTGTGTATGGGCACAGAGGGGCACTACAGACTCTTATGCTTTAATTTTGTAGCAACGGAAACCACACACACTAATTCCTGCAACTTAAGGATGTGCGAAAATTCCATGCCCATGGCAATCAATCAAAAAATGTTTAATCTTTAATCAATGCATTGCAAAAATTCAACTTGGAGCTGACTGTATTCAGCAATCTGGTTTCAATGCATAAACCTAACCTGAATGAATAGATGGACCCGCTGTCCCCATCCAAAGCAATGGGCATCGACCGTGATTTACAGCATGTCCGATAATTGTTTTGGAGTGGGATTGTAAACAGGGATGGCCTCATTAGATATGGGCCAGATAGATGGCCGTGAGCGCACTCAAAGCATACATTGATCTGGCCCATATCTACATATGTGTTCCCAGGTTTAGTCTCCCTGTTCCCGGTACCTGCTGTGCGCCTACGTTACTGAGGAAGCAGAGTGTAGCTGGATTTAGAGGATTTTTACCCCGGCACTTGTTTTGGTTTTTTGATTTTTTTAAATCTTAAAGTTTCAGTTTATTCTAATATTTTGTCTTCTCTAGTCCCCTCTATCCCCCTTACCATGTTAATTATAATTTTGTAACTTTTATTTTTAGGCTGAATGACCCCCATCAAAGTGTATTTGACAATCAGGAAAGTCATGGCGAAAGGAGCCAGCAAAGTGATCTAGCTAGTTTCATAATAACAGGGCACTGGGGTAGTGCCAATGTGATGCTAAGCCTTCACGAAGGAAATACGGGAACCTATGATGCTGGTGACATGTGGAAGGGAGGGCTGGGTAATCCCGGCAGAGTACAAGGTATTGTACTGACCATCATCCAGGAAAGCGACACCCTTCTGTTATAATGGAGGTTTGTGACACCTCCCTTTGGTATCACTGATAATGTAGAAGACACGGCATCGGAGGCGATCTGTGGGCTAGGGCAGAGTTTGTTTTGTTATTAAACTCTGCCCGAAACGGGTTCAGGCAGACCGCCGTGGAGGTTAATAGTTATAAGTAAACCTGATCAGGGCTCCTTCCTCATCTGCTTTGGTGGTCCAGGCTCTCTCCCTTTTAGTGTGTATGCACTGGTAAGCTTGCTGGTAGCCACAACAAGGAGGCTCAAGAGCTACATGTGCCTCGAGCCATGGGTTGCAGACCTCTGGTTTAGCCCTTTCTACCTCAATTAAGGTCCATGGCTCACCTTCATTTGTTAGATTTCCGTATTTCCTTTGTGAAGGCTCAGCATCACATTGGCACTACCCCAGTGCCCTGTTATTATGAAACTAGCTAGATCACTTTGCTGGCTCCTTTCACCATGACCTTCCTGATTGTCAAATACACTTTGATGGGGGTCATTCAGCCTAAAAATAAAATTAAAGTTACAAAATGATAATAAACATGGTAAGGGGGATAGGGGGGACAAAATATTAGATTAAACTGAAACATTAAGCATCATGTATATTGGGTGGACACAGCAAACCATAAGACCACCCCTGGGTCTGGGACATGTCAGAAGACATTACCCAGGAGCGGCTGAGTGTGGCTGTTGTAGATGTGCTAAGAAGAGACGATGAATGACATGCAAGAAATGTGATATTGGCAATCAAACACAGCCTTGCCAGAACTTGGCCCAGTCTGCATGCTAATATTGAATTTTCTCATCTCATTGAGGTATCGTAATAACAATCCTAATCTGTATGCCAAGGACAGGAATTTACCGGTATATTCATTTGCTTAGGGAAGCCCACATTTTTAGATGGATCCTATAAGATTGTGGAGCCATGACACGCTTTATGCTGCTATAAAGCCAGGTCATAAAAGAAAAGTTAGATAAACTAGTTAAAAATGCTTAAATGTTCTTGATGGCACAAAGCATAACTAGTTATGTATACCAAGTTACCTCAAAAAATTTAATGAAGTGTAAAAATATTCCAACAAAAAAAAAAGGGAGCTTGCCTGTTCATCTGTTGTGCTCCCTGCCAAACCAGCATGACGACCCCAGTACAGGATTCCACACTTGTCTGGGATTTTTGGTGAACATAGAGCGAAATAAGAAGGTAGCTCTGCCCTGCCAGTACGTGGGATGGAGTAGCCAGGAACACCAGGTAAGTATGTTAAAGGGCTCTTTGCACTGGCAGATGCATGTGGTGTAGTGTGAGGCTGCATGTTGGAACTGCAAATGCCAGAACAAACAAACTGCATACAGCAGTGTGTTATAACAAGGGCTCTTTCACACTATCTGCACTGTGGTACAGTGCAATACATCAACCTCCGGCCGGCGGACCCCGTGAAAACCATGGAAACAGCTGGTGTGGTAGGCGTGTATATAGATGTTCTCCATCTGCATCCCCGTCAAAGAATGGGCTTGGCACAGGGGGTGTCGACAGAGCCCATAACGCCGTGGAAACATGCCTTAATGAACCGCAAAGTGCATGGCAGTGTGTGTTTATGGTAAAGCAGGGGCCTATAGGAAACCTGTGTATCATATGCAGCAAATGCATTGCCCTCAGCATGTGTAGTATGAACAAGCCCTCATAAAGCTTGTGAAACACTTCGCTGGATCCTGGTGGGTGAGCAGCAAATATTGATTTTGTTTATTATTTTATTAGTGTTTTTTTCTTTCTAAGTACAGGCTTCCTTTTCCCATAGTAACAGGGATATGATATAAATCATCCAGTTCTTCGAAGCAGCTCTGACAATCAATAGAGGAATTCACCTCTCTTTCTCTATAAGGGTATGTGGAATGCGTTTGGCACAGGGGGTGCAGACGCAGCCTATCCAGATAGGAAGATAAGTGTAGTGCAGTATGTGGCCCTTTGGCCAGCAGACCGGCTCCACGCCGTGGAGACAACAGGTGTGGTAGACTGGTATCTGGATTGGCGCAGGGGGCACATACCCTAAAGGCCCCCACACACACACTGAGTGGGGGCCGACAGAGCTGGTGCGATCAGCTCTTGAAAGCAGCGTGATGACGTCATCACGCTGAATTCCTGAGCTGACTTCATTGGCGGACACCCTTTGTGTGAAGACGCTGGTCTTTATTGAAAGTAACAGCATCGGCTGGCATCCGCCAGAGAACATCGGACATGTCCGTTCTCTGGCCGGCCAAGCTCGGCTGCCAATCCTGGGTGCGCGCCGACCGGCAAAATCGGCGGCTGATCGGTGTGTATAGCAGGCTTTAGTTATCAGAATTGTTCCATCTATGACATTTCATGTCTTTTAGTAAAGGTAGCCATAGATAGGTCTGATTTGATCGGAACATGTAATCGTGTTATTGACAATCAATCACATATCGATTGCAGTCCACACCACATAGTTTCATAGATTTATCGTCATTCTCTGCCCAGAAAGGCTCCTAAAAAAAGGTTGGTTCCTCGAATTTATTAGATCAGAAATTATGTCAGGGTGTATCTAAAGTGTTTGTATATGCTTCAATAGTCCGATAGTAAGTGATCCATGGTTATCAATAACGATACATCTATTAACCAAAAAAGAAACGACATGTCTAATCGCCTTCTGTTCGATCTCTTCTTGGATATCGTTTTTTTTCGAACTGCAAAATCGACAGGTGTATGGCTACCTTTAGAATATCCTTATATTCCCAAGAATATTGCACCTGTATTGAGTCACATCCCATCTAAGAATCCTGGAATGCAGAAGAATATAAACATTTATAACCAATTGATCAGCAGTAATTGATCCGGTTGCCCATATCTTCAGGTAGAATTATATTTTATGTGTCTGTATTTGGTTAAAGGATGAGCGCCTAGTGCAGAATCCCGTGGTAGCTGCAGCTTTAAATGAGTTTTCCAGTCCCTCCATCAGATCTATGAAATAATGAGGAGCTGAGTGGCGGTCTCAGGTGAACCATGCTCAGCTCCTCAGACGAGTAATAGGTTAAACAGCGGGGGTGTGGTATAAGTGTATCTGGCTGACTGTTTCCATGGAAACACCTGGCACTGCAGAGAGCCAGAAGGGGGGGGGGCAGCTTCTGCCAGGCAGTCAATGTATTCTGTGACTGTGTACCTATCCCTCCATCTACCTCTCCCTCCATATCTCATTGTTCTCCAGCTCTCCTCCCTTACCTCATCACTGGTCCCCTCTCCTCCCTTCCTCCCATCTCTCGCAGGTTTCCATGATCCCACCTCCTGCTTTGTATTGTCTTTCCATGCCATCATCTGTCCTGCTCCCCAACTTGCCTCATCCCACCCTATTATTATCTCCTCCGCTCTGCACCCCCCTCCTCAGATGCCGCTTGTGCTAGTCACTCCTTGGAATGTGAGATTGTCAGATCACTTCCACTAACCTCTTCCTAGCCAGACCTTGGCCGTCTCATTTACATTTGATGAAGGCCTGAACGTGGCCCATTGCTCTACACCTTCCACCTGCTCTGTTAACTCTTCACTCAACTACAACCCGATACCTTGACGCATTGATGGTTAGCGCCTCTTCTATGGTTACAACTTAACTATTAACGGCCTTCTTTGTTTTCACCTGTCCCTTCTCCTCGCTTGGCCATGGGATAGCCAGTGTTTTAAAATCTAACCTGAAAGTATTTAGTAAACCGGTTTAGGAGAGGCATCGTAATAGTATAAAATGCCACCGACTAGCTGCCACATATACAGTGACAGCTGGAGTGGCCTATTCAGCATGGCGCTCTGTGCAGCTGCCACTTTAATTACTGATGGCGCTTGTAATAGCAGCAGGTAAAGCGATCATTACATTGTAAAAACATTTAGTAATAGACTACATTACATGGCAATTATCAGGTGCCCAGACAATGAGCTCTGTTAAACTGGCATCAGTCAGATTGCTCACATCTCTACTCTCCCGCCCATCGGGAAGCAGCATTACTGTCTGTATCCATGGCAACCGCAGTCTGTCAAGGCATTGAGAGGGTGAGGGGGCAGGAGACGCACACAACTGGCAATGACTCTCCATTTAGCTCTCTCTAATCCCCCCCCCCCCCCCCCCCCCCCCCCCCCCAATATTTTTCTCCTCATCTCTTTTCTTCTGTCTCCCATTTATCTCCAATTCTCAATGCTCACATATGCCAACATCCATCCGCCCGTCAGTCAGCACTTAAAGGGATAATGACATCACTCATGCTGTACACGGTCTAATCGATTCAAGTAGAAACATAAGAATAACTTTTTATTTATTTATTTGGAGTGATGTGGGGGTTAATCATTTTTTTATTGCTTTGTCCTAGATTACAAAGTCTTTCTGATATATATATTTTATATGATATGATATATATTTTCTCAAGATGATCTTTCATGCTTGACCCTTCCTCAAGACTGGTACATTCCTGAAGACGTACCATACAGTGCCCCACACCACAGAATACCACTATTTCCCACTCCTACCAGTACCACTGACTAGATGGACCCTCATAGGCCATGTGACCTCTGATCTGCCAGTTGGGTAGCCTTGCTTGTGATTGTGATGGGTACATAATTCTGCATTCGATTACTCTCCCGATCGATCACCAAAAATCTGTACGAAAAAATAAGAACGTGTATGGGGGGCTTAAACCATACCTTACTTCATTTTAGGAGAATTAACATGGTGACATGTTTCCAACAAGCAGACGTCTGAAAACATCAGCCATTTGTCCTCCAATCTAGGCTCGGTCACTGCCATGCCTGCCTCAGTTGTGGCGTCAGCATGGCAACTGGATTTCCCACCTGCGCACTGCCTCCTGACAGCAGCCTCGAGCCCTCCGATGGGGGGTTAGGGGAAGGGGGCTCCGAATAATTACCTAGTATGTGGCAACAACATTTCTGATGGCAGCCTTGTGTTCGAGGAACGTGACATTAGGCATTTTCTGGTGGATTTTGGGTGTTTTCCCATTATCATAAAATGGGGACAGGTTTCAATATTAGATCACTGTCTCCCAAGGAGCTTGCACATTGTGTGCAACCGCTGCACAGGGGCGGCCATGCCATTTCCAACGTGTTTGCAAACTCATAGCCAAACTGAAAACGGACGTGTCAATTCAGCCTACTTGACATCTGTTAGAGAAATAAATTGACCCTCAAAGAATACAATTTGACCCCTCTGCTCTAGAATAAACCAGAAGCCTTTATGTTTCCCCTCCCTCTAAGACTAGGCATACATGTATAGATTCCTGTGCGATCGACCCGCAATCGTTGCCAGCATGGTGACATCATCATGCTGCACTTGATCGCGGGCCATTTGAATGGAAATCAGTGTGTACCACTTTGCACACCGATTCCCATTCGATGAGGACCCTGGTCCAGTGTACACCTGGTGTTGTGAGTTATTTTCTTAGGGATGTGAATTTTCGCTAGGGGACACTGTCTGCAATTAAAAACGCTGTAGGGTGGCATTCAAAATCGTCCTCCGCACCCATCCGCGCTCAATCACTTAAATGGAAAATGACTTATGAGTTTCAATGGGAGCGATCGGACGTGGCGAAGTGATTGAAAACGCGTCTATCCACAATTGCTCTAGTGGAAACAAGCCCTAAGTAAAAGGTTTTTCCGGCCTGGAGACTTTTTGAGTTGCTGAGTTCACCAGTACTCTCTTCCTTTTTCGGGATGTAGCAAACTGTAGATTCTGCCACTCCTAATATTGTAGCTATTTCTTGGATTGGATTTGCTAAGGATGGCTTGTTTCATCTGCATGGAGAGCTACTTTGATCATATGTTGTCTTCAGAGCAAAATCTTCCAAATATTATAACCCCCCCCCCCCCCCCCCCCCCCCCCATTAACTACAGACCTTTTATCTACTTAATTGATAATTACATAACATAGGAACTGACCACACGTGTCCATGCAATAGCCTGTGAGCAGTCAATTTTCCAATTTTGAGCCCTAAAATTTGAAAAAAAATTTGTCTCTGTCCAAATGTCTATGGGCCTAACTATATTGATCTGGATAGTGTAAATGCATAAGTGGTGAGTTGATGTCGTTTCTACATTTGTGTGTCCACTTATATCGGAATATCGGAATTGTTCACTTTCAATGACTAGGTCTCATTTAGAAGTATCAGCAAAGGACTTCTGCCTCATACTGTACTAATCTAACATAAATAACTTCATTTTTATGTCCTAACACAGATCCAGCAGTGTCTGTATTCTTAAGGACCAATCTGAAATCGAGTTCATTGCAGTGTATACAGTAATGAGTATTTATCTGATCAGCACTTGTTAAGTATAGGGAGTATATAAGTAATGTAAGAAACATTCAGAGATGGGTCTGGGTTGGAGGAACGATGGGTTTAATTAGTTCTGGAATTATCTTGTGTCTGTGGGAGGTTCTGGCCTCTTCGTCTCCCACAGCGAAGGACCAGACACACAATGTGACATTCCTGGCTGGTGAATGGGTTCAGGGAAGGACACAACTGCCACTCTAATCCAGGCGGATCTTGGAGCCACCCTTCATACTTCCTACATCACACGGACATGGAGCAATCTTCACTCTGAGCCTGATTTATGTGTTTATCTGCAGTAGGTGTATAATATACAAGGACAATAGATTCCTTAAAGCGCCTTATATTTAACTGCTCTATGATTTATGTTTATGTGAATGTGGCTGGAGGTCATCTATCAACAAAAAAATTGGAGTCTGTTAATATAAGGTTCTTAATCACTGAGCTGCAGAATGGTCACATGAAAAAAGAGGAGACAGTCACATGTTCCTCCATACCTGACAGACTAGCAATAAGGGCTTGTTTCCACTGGTTCGTTTTCATGTGGTTGTAACCACGCAGCCGAAACCGCATGCGCGTCTGCACGAAAACGCATGTCATGCGTTTTTGCATGTTTTCTGGAGGCAATTTTTTTTCAAACGCGCCCATAATCTGCATCCACTCTGCCATGCGTTTTTGCCCGTTTTTAAACGCATCCAATGCTTTCCTATGGATGCGTTTTTGGGATGCGGATGCGGTTGGGAAGCGGATGCATTTTGAAACGCTGTAGGCAGCGTTCACAACTGCACCCTAAACCGCATCTGCATTTGAACTCGCACAAACGCACCAGTGGAAACTATATTGATGTTTACAAAGGATGCGGTTGACTGCGCTTGAGGCCGCGCAAAAACGCACCAGTGGAAACAAGCCCAAACATGGACTTTAACTCGCCTGCATTGCACTTCTACCGTATGTACTCTGTGGCATGCTGCTATATAAAATATGAGTGTTCAGGTGCTGGTGTGCATTAAGCCCATTCATTTTGAATTATAGTCACTTGTAAATGTGATCTTATATGTATTAAAAGAGAGGCAGAGAGTACAAACTATCATTTATTCTGCTTTCTGTGATTGGAGAAACCTTTAATCCCTGCAGCACCCATTTTTGCATGCAGTAACGATTTTACCACAAGCAGATGCCGTTAACAGACCGGCCAAACACCATACACAAGTGTGGCTACTGTGGCCCCTTACAGTTTACTTTTTCCTCATCTGTGCTCAATTGGGAAGAATTCCCTTTATTTAAAAAATGGTCCATTAGCACAACCAGAAGTGAAAAGTAAAGTCTCCAATATTGATGGAAAAATACCGGACATCAACAGTAAAGATGGAAGATAACCCCATTCATGTTTCAGGGCACCTTTTTTTAAGTGTTGCTTTTAGGGCTTGTGTCCACTGCTTCTTTTTCCCCGCAGTGGACACGCATCCGCAGCGTGGAAAAAAATGCTGCCCATTCTAGTGTCCACTCTTCGTGATCTGAGTGGCGTGCACATGGTGCTGTTTTGAAGCTGCAGAATGGCGTGTCTTTATTGCAGCACCACGCAGTGCCGCTGTAGACATGTCCATTGAAGTCTCCAGGACCCGTAAAAGCAGCGACCAATGCTGTTCAGGTTTTTTTTTTTTCAGATTCTTTGGTATGCTAAATCAATAGGATACGCTCTCGCCAATGCAGCAGGAGCAGGCCCTACACCAGCCACCATACTGTAGAGCAGTTCTTACCAACCTGGGGTCTGCGCACCATCAGTGGTGTCAGAGGGGGATGTGGCAGAGAGAGACCGCAAGCTCCGCTCTTTCTGTAAACTGAAAAGGAGAACGGTAATCCTTAGGTGGACTCGGCTGGTGAAATGTAAACAAGCGACAGTTCCATCTTGTGGACGTTTTGCTTATTTTAGGTGGAGTTTCATTTTGAAAATTTCACAATTCGACTTTGTGATTTTATTACAAAGCCCCTGAACATGGTATTATCCCCACAACTGCTGAAGGAATAAAGAAGGGTTATGTGCATGCAAGTTAGGAGAGAAGGGACGTTACACCAATGTGGGAGCGTATCGGGAGGGTATATGAACAGTAAAGCAATGAACACAATGAGCTGCACATTACAACTTTACTAAAGATAAGGATAATATTGTCAGACACTAAAGGATGACATTTCAGCTCTGTGATTTTAACCAGCACAGGACAAAGTTTTAAGGTCAGGAAAATTTGGGGTAATGTAGATTTGTTGGGATGTTGGAATACGGTTATTACATATTATGGAGCTCTTTTTTGCTACTAGAGCATGGTTGAAATTGGTTCTTCTCCAAACATGAGGTTTCGGCATTATGCATGTTCTGAAACTAGAATCTAGTGCTATCTATGACTTCATGGATACCAGGTTGATGGCATTTTTCCATATCCTCTGTGAACAGTACTCATTCCCTGCATTGCTCCTTGGAACTTTTTGGACTATTTGCTTTGCCTGTTGAGAGTAGCTTCAGTTATACTGGTTCACAGTTGGGTAATAGATGTCATGGATAGCTGTCTATGAAATGCTCCCAGGGTCTATAGTTATTTTATAGCTATTACGGTAATATTGTTTTAGCATCAGACTGTAGATACATCAGTATCTTGTATAGCCATGAATTAATATATCAGCATGTAATAAATACTACTTACAAAGTTGTTTATTTCATCTCATTAAAAATCACATTTCAATGATGTATGAGTTATCCTCGAATGTATGAATAAGAAGAATCTTCTCAATAGAGTCCCATAGTAATGAATTAATGTCAATAACTATAAATATCTCTCATGGTTAATGGTGTAAGTGGGGCCAATGAGAGCTCTATTCAAAATCTGCATAGCAAGCCTGGCCTGTGTTTACTTGCTATCATCCAATGCTTTTTAGAACAAGGAAGGAGTTAATCTCTGCCTCCTCCTATTAATATGCACTTTGTGCCAGAGAGACGTAGGGAACACGGTGTTCTGAGCTCCTAGTAGCCCACACTGACACAACCCCCTACACTCGTGCACGCAATTTCTCAAAACAAACGGGCTGCACAGCCAATTTACTTCATGTGTCTCCATGTGATGGATGGCAAGGGACCTCTCACTTTATCTTATCACCTCACTTCCTTCAGGGTCCATCTCCTTAGCTCCATGTATCATAATTGTACCCACTTCTTAAATTCATCCTCCATCCATGTTCCTCATTAAAGTGGATCTGTCGCCTGCACTAGCCCACATTTCAGAATCATTTCTGGCAACACTTCAATGCAGAATTGTGCAGAATTCGATTTGAAGTAATTATATTGCCTCTTCAGACCAGAGATTGCCTATTCTACCGATACACACTCTTTTCATTCTCCATTCCTACTCTTTGATAAGCAACACATGATAAAGAAGAGTGTTGCTGTAACAGAGATGGGAATAAAGTGTAACACAGGCAACTACTGGGCCCATGGACAGTTCTATCTATGAAGCTTCATCTAGGTTCCAAAAGAAGTATTCTACGGACCTTGTTTCTTGTTTATATCTCTTATAGACCAACTACAAGTTGGTTAGCCCTCCATTTCCAGTACCTTTCTCAGAAGAACTACTTCTCTCTTGCATTTAATTAAAAAAAATATTGACATTCACACCTATGTGAAGACTTCTACCAAACAATCGTATACCAGGCAAAGTCCTCAGTGTATGTCCTCAATGCTGCAGAAAATGGCACCCACACTATATATTAACATTATTCATTGTACCGAGTCCAGGCCAACATGATGCCCAACTGGTCTGTTCATGTTATCCAGTGCTCACAGGTACTGGAATAAATTATATTAGAAGGTAGAACTGGAGTGAAGGGAAGATAGTTACTGTCAGGGAAAACTGTTTATTACAGATAAAGCACTCTCTCTTATTATATGATTTTCCCATTATAGACTACCATTGTGTCTGGTCACCTAACAATAATAGATCTCACCAGCAGTTGTCATGTCTGGCCCCCCAATGGAATCCCCTATTATCACCTATACAATAATTCATACTGGCAGAAGCCTTTTTTACCGCTTTTATTCTGCGATGGTTACACAATCCACAACTAGAAATGTTTCCTTTTTCTGGGCACCAAGTAAGGTGACAGCTCAACAATCTGATTTGCTAAAATGAGGTCAGTCTCTTTATAGTACGAGAGTGTGGGCAGGCTTGGTCTCAGATGCCCCCTAAGCGCTGTCCTCATGTCACTCTGCTCTCCATTGAGATCTGATATTTCTACAGACAGGAGTCACAAGAGACTTTTTCCAGTCTCTGCAGAAATGTCCCCTCTCCTAATGTCACCTTCCAACTGTTATTGACACCAGCAAAACAATCCCTGTCTGGTCAGAGCTACAAGTTATTTGTATAATCATTACTCTTCAAAGAAGCAGAAAGGCAGACAACAAAAATCTGAAATTCAGAAGAAATCCAGTAAGCCAGATCAATATTAGATTGTCATTGATAGATCTACTATAAGTGCCACCACTTTCCAAATGATAACCTGACTAATGAATCCCATGCTGACCCCGCAGATAGCTCAGTAATTGTGTTGATCAGCAACATTTTGAAACCAGGGAGATATAGATTAAAAACAAATAATTAAACTGATTGGTCCTTTGAGACTGTAATTAGCAAAGCTAACCAATCAGCTTTATTATTAACTGCTTAAAAAAGAAGCTTATTAAAATGAAAAAAAATTGTTGGTAATATTAACAAATGTACATTTCCTAGTGCCTATACCATGATGGTTGTATTGTATTTATCATTTTATTATTGCTGGGATTTTAAATATGTTTTGTTTTATTGCAAAGCATGAAAGTCTGAAAGGTGAAAGGAAACAATCCTCTACATTGAGCAAAAGTGAAATGTTAAATTAAGTCTTTATGTGAGTAAACAAGGCACTGTATATGCTTGAGAATAAGGTGATCTGAATTTAAGCCTAATTTCATTAAAATAAAATCTTGACTCGGGTTTAAGCTTAGGGTGGGAAATGCAGCAACTAAGGCGCAGAAAAACACAGCAAATGTGCTTTTGTTTTGGGATATCATTATTTCAACTAGCTGATTTGTAAGTTAATTGCATGTTCATGAACATTAGATCATCACCAAAATTATTGGAGATGTGGGAAAGGTTTATAGGAACATGTAAATAAAAAAAAGTGTATTGTTCTAGCTTATAGCGTTGTTGCATAAATTGAATTCAAGTTATGTTGACTAAAATGTTTATTATTTAACTTTGAACCTAATTTATGCAAAAACTACATGAGCTAGAACAATACTTTTATTTAATGTTCCCACAACCCTTTTTACTGTTTAATGTTTCCATAACCCTATGTGAAAATACCATGTCCAGGGGCTTTTTAATAAACTCTCTGACTCGACATGCCAAATTCAAATTTTTGGGTGCTGAAAAATGTGGCTTATACTCAAGTATATACAGTAAATAGAAATCATCTAAACACTCTTCCCTTTATTTAACCGCCCTAGCGGTCAGGGCGGCAGCATCTCGTCCAGTGCTGCTAGTGCTACTATAGCACTGAACGAGATGCTTCCGTCCAGTACACATCGGGGCACTGGGAGCACATACTCACAGTTCTGCGGCGGGAGATTTGAAAGTACATTGCATGAAATCAATTTTCTATGTAGAAAACTGATTTCAAAGTGCATCTATGTACTAGATCTCGCCCAAATAAAACGTCACTGGTGCCCCAGATGTGCCCATATGCAGTAACCCTCTCTAACCTGGTGTGATTTTATCACATCCATCACACCAGGTTAGAAAGGGTTAACTGAAAATGGGCACATCTGGGTCACCAGAGACTTTATTTGGGCGAGATTTAGTACATAGCAGAAAAGCGTTGTGCCCTGATTTTTGTGTTTTCTCATTAAATTTATAAAAAATTTTATTTTTTTATTTTACATAATTGTTTGTTTTAAACATTATTATATTCAGGATGTCTATTAGACCCTTGTACGGACATATTTTGGGAATTTACATGCCTACAACATAAAGAAAAATGTACCATTGAAGTCTATGATGCACTTTTGGTACAGAAATCTGGACCTCAGCAGTGCACTAGGGAGGTTAAGAGTCGCCTATGAGCTTCTAAAACGTATGCTCGTATGTTCTAGGATATCCTATGGCCTATAATGATGGGCTTTGGCCCTCTGTTAATGGCATCAGTTTGAGAATATTCAAATTTATCTGACAGGTGTATAGCTGACCATAGACACTTCCATTTCCCAGAGATGGATTTATTAAACGATGGTGGCAAAGCGATTGAGTCTTCAATCATAAGTCGTACATCGATCATAACGTTTTCGGGATACGATTTATCATTGGTTTATGCGCCTAATTAATCGGTGATATACAGTGGATATAAAAAGTCTGGATATATAAAGTGGAGGAAGGAAAAATATAAAAATAAAATAATGTGGTTGCATAAGTGAGCACAACTGGGGTTGTGTTCATAATTAAGCAAACGCATTCAAAATCATGTTATATAGGAGTCAACATACACCTACCATCATCTTAAGGTCTCCAATAACGTGCTTCAATTCATGATAGATCATCTAAAAATTACGGACATGAGGGTTCAAGGGCTACAGCGAAGCATAACAGCGATACTGATATCCCCGTTCTGGTGTGGTTTCCAGTGTATGTCAACTGTTCAGACACAATGCTTCACTCAGTGAACAACTTTGACTATATGGCTGCATCACTGATCCAGGTTTAGTAGTAAAAGAGCTGAGACATGAAACTGTAGCAGATAGCTCTGGTAAAACCCCAAAACTTTTAGGAAGAAAACCTTGCTCATGAAGGGTTCTCTAGCAAATAGAGGAAGTAAATCCCTTAAAATATAACTGTTAAATACTGTGTAAGAATATAGTGACCAAAGAATTATCTTTGACATAATAAAAAAAAGGACATTTTCATTTCCAGGGAAATTTCAGAGTGAAATAAAAAACAGTTGTTAACCTTGCCAGGAGAACTTACAATGCAGTGTACTAACAGGAAACCTATTGTGTATAGAACTGGGCATATTCATGTTGGTGGCTGTCAGTTTTATGACTCAGTAGCCTCATTTATAAAAATGGTACCATTGTATCGATACTCTACTTCGAGAAGTAAAATACATTGATTTGCTAAGTAAAGTAACCATATTTTTTGGACTATAAGACACACTTTGTTAGGCTAAGGATTACAGTCATCCACATCATGTAAATGCTTCATGTATACAGACATCCATACTCCAACAATATTCTGTAAGGTAGGTTCCAGAGGTCTGTCCATTGGATAAACATAAAGTGATGGTTGAGACACACATACATATTTATGCAGCAAATTAATCATAAAACATTTAGACACATGATCAGTGAACATTTTACTTTTTTTGTGTCTGTGGCACACACTTAGGTCGTACATGTACAGTGGGGAAAAGAGTATTTAGTCAGCCACCAATTGGGCAAGTTGTCCCACTTAAAAAGTTGAGAGAGGCGTGTAATTTTCATCAAAGGTCACCTCCACTATGAGAGACAGAAAGGGGGGGGGGGGGGGGGGGGGGGGGGAGAGAATCCAGGAAATCACATTGTATGATTGTTTTACATTTATTTAAAAATTATGGTGAAAAATAAGTATTTGGTCAACATAAAAAGTTCACATATCCCCTTTATTGGCAATGACAGAGGTCATACATTTTCTCTAAGTCTTAACAAGGTTTTTACACACTGTTGCTGTGAAGAAATAATGGAAGACATACAAGACCCCTGATAATCTCCCTCGATCTGGGGCTCCATGCAAGATCTCACCCTGTAGGAGGTCAAATGAACACAAGAACGCTGAGCTAAAACCCCAGAACCACATGGGTGGACCTAGTTAATGACCTGCAGAGAGATGGGACCAAAGTAACAAAGGCTACCATCAGTAACGCCCTAAGCCGCCAGGGACTCAAATCCTGCTTTGCCAAATGTGTCCTCCTGCTTAAGTTAGAACATGTCCGGGCCTGTGTGAAATTTGCTAGAGAGCATTTGAATTATCCAGAAGAGGATTGGGAGAATGTCCTAATGAAACCAAAGTAGAAAATTTTACTCATTGTGTTTGGAGGAGAAAGAATGCTGAGTTGCATCCAAAGAACACCATACCTACTGTGAAGCATGGGGGTGGAAACATCATGCTTTGGGGCTGTTTATCTGCAAAAGGACCAGGACGACTGATCAGTGTAAAGGAAAGAATTAATTGGGCCATGTATTGTGAGATTTTGTGAAATCCTCCTTCCATCAGCAAGGGCATTGAAGATGAAATGTGACTGGGTCTTTCAGCATGACAATGATATCAAACAAACCGCCCTGGGCAATGAAGGAGTGGCTTCGTAAGACGCATTCCAAGGTCCTGGAGTGGCCAGATCTCAACCCCATAGAAACCTTAGGAGGAAGTTCAAAGTCCATGTTGCCCAGCGACAGCCCCAAAACATCACTGCTCTAGATCTGTATGGAGGAAAGGGCCAATATACCATCAACAGTGTGTGAGAACCTTGTGAAGACTTACAGAAAACGTGTGACCTCTGTCATTGCCAACAAACGGTATATAACAAAGTATTGAGATGAACTTTTCATATTGACCAAATACTTATTTACCACCATCATTTGCAAATTAATTAAAATAACAGCTTCCTGAAATACAGAGCTTCTGCTGTCAGGATGTTCGGAACCTCCCAAAAAAATTTTTTCACACATTTGGCAGGGATTGATTTTAATGAAAAAAAGTGTCTTATAGTCCAAAAATACATTAACAAGAATGATACAATAAACAAATGATTGGGGATAATTATGGATAAATGAAACCGTAAAAAGTTAGCACAGTGTTGCAGCATACAAGTGATCAATAGCAACATACATTTACATATCATATCCATACAAATTCAGAGCAAGAAATGCAATAAGAAATCACAAGACTTAATAGTTAAGCAACACAATCTATGAGTCGACCAATGTTGGTAACTTCGTAGGATGAGATCCTGCTGGCTTCTTTTCAGAGCTTTGGGGTTGGTAGCTCCTAAAGTAATAAGCAGTTGAGAGATGGATTTTAGGCTAAGTATGTGTTTAAGTAAGAGGGATGTGAAAATGAGGGTGGTTGGTTATTCACATGAAGGTCGTTAATGGAGGTAAAATTGTTTTTAGAATATGTATGCCATTGAAAATGAGTTCTGTAAATCTAATGACACAAAAAATTACACAAAAACGTTTGTAACTCCTATAACAAAGTACACATTTATTGTAATTTATTAGCACAAAAAACACCTACATCTCGCATGGTGACATTAAAAAACAACAACATTGTCAAAGCAAGCTGGCATAATAGACGGGCCCTATATAAGTTATAATATATAATATTATATATATGCAGCAGTCATGTAATGACAACTATTGCAAAAATTCTACTGCGGGGGTTGTATGAGAGCGTCGGGCATGATTACTATGAGTAGCCACTAAAACATTGTGTGCTTATATCGGCTTACAGTGAAAAGTTAAGTTAGTATAACTAAAACTTATGCCTGGCATACACATGCCGATAAGCGGCCGATTTTTCACCTGACCGACGGACGTG
>CM070034.1:112833299-112848525 GCA_036250615.1 Ptychadena robeensis
CTGTATATGTGCATGGGCACCTTAACTCATTCAGCCAACTGTCAATACACATAAACTATTATACACTGCCCAATTGTTTTTCAAAATCTCATTATCATTTGTTAATAATAATAAAGGGTAACAACATTATAGTGCCCTTAGTGGGCCTCAACCCTAGCTTCCTACAGCCTTAAAGGCAAAAATCCATACCTGTACCCATTTTGTACCTATCTCTGTTCAATCTGCATGCCACATCAAACAACTCAGAAAATTTACCAAGATAAGGATACTTATTAAAAAGTGACAAATGAAAGCTTTAAATTGAGTCCAATGAGATTGGGCTAAAATATAGGTACATACTTCTTCCTGCGATATAGCTTTGTGAAATAAACCTTATCACTTTTTGTGGCACAACTTTTGCAGACTATTCATTCCAGGGGACAGCCAGCTAGTAACCTAATAGATACAGTGCAGGTAGGAGAATGAAGGAATTAGCAAATCTCCCTTTGAGACAAGCTAATAACCAAAGATGCATAGGATGTTCCTCCATCAATTTGTTCTTCTTTAAAATTAAAATAATGCTGAAGAAAATCAGAAAACAGGGATCACTTCAACTCAATATGACAGGTTGCAAGCAAGTATAATCTCATATAATCATATAACTCTATGTTGGTAATTTGTAACAAAAAGAAGGGAAATCTATGAAATATCTAAAATACACCATGGAAATCTATGCAGCTACAGTCCTAAATTGGGTTTTGCATTACCACAGGCTCAATGGCTCAAAATGGATATGGTCTGTGTTTAACTGTTTTAATTTTTTTTAATCAATTTATTAGATTGGTACCAGTAGATTAGATGAAGGCCTATGTGGTGCATAAGTTTAATAATTGATCTGTCTTTACCTATGTCTGTATTCATAGGATACTGGATCATGAATCAGAAAGATACTTCTATATGTAATAAAGCACAATATAGAAGAGTTGTTGATATAAACCAATTAAGTAAGCCCGAAGTTCCACAGTCACCTTGTGTTTTCCATTCCCATTAATCATTGATAGTTCATCTTTAATACCCTCATGTATTAAGTTGGCAACAAGAATGTCTTAAGTTGAGGGTATTAAAGATGAACTATCAATGAACCAAATATATACATGACAGCCAGCTTGGCATTATGAAGCCAAAGTATAAAAACAAATCAACTTAGCTAGGGTTATATTATATTGGGTGACATAAAGCAACTTGTTAGCTGTATTTTTTATGATCGTCTTTGATGGCGTATTGTACATGGACCCTGAGTCCACTTTACCTTCACTTCAATAAAGATGTTGGTGTACCCTCATTATGAGTCCCTATACTTTGCTGCCATGTTAAAATTCCCTAGGGCTAGCCCCCCCCCCCCCATTTATTTTGGCTATTTGTTGAATACATTTGTTTGTCAATCTAAAAATGTTTCTAAAGTTGGCCATACACCTTTAGATCTCTCTGTCAGATATCCTTTAGATCTACCAACAACTATGTAGTATATGTAGTATCCTCTGTGATTGGACACAGGTAGACTTGATTGTTTAGAAAGTCCCTCATATTACATGGTTTTGGTAAAACAAAAGGAGATCTTAAGGAAATCTGACAGATAAATCTAAAGGTATATGGGCACCCTTAGAAGTGATTGCAAGGAAAGAAACATTTGGAAGCTACCAAGGAGGATGTTACTTACTGCTGGCTGACAAGGTGGCTAATGCCTGCCATACACACACCGATTAGCACACCACACCACAGCTCGGCCGGCCAGAGAACAGACATGTCCTATGTTCTCTGGCCGATGCCATTAACTTCAATGAAGACCGGCATCTTCATTGAAGCTAATGGCTGGCACACAAAGGGTGCCCACCGATGAAGGCAGCTCAGGAATGCAGCGTGATGACATCATCACGCTGCATTCCAGAGCTCATCTCGAAACTCGTCTGTCGGCACGCAGTCAGTGGGTGTATGGCAGGCTTAAATGTTCCCAGACGCCAAAGCTACTTCTCCTTTATAGATGTCAGAGTCAGAGATCCTGAATCTCATTCTTCTCATGACATTTGAAAGCAATACCACTTGTTGTCACTGCTCTTGCCAAATAGGAAAGGGTGGTCTCCAGGCAAAGCAACGGACATCGGCCGTATTTAACGTTCATGTCCGATATGGCTGTTTTCGAGCGAGATTGATCGGTCCCGCTCGAAAACAGCGATGGCCGCATATTATATGGGCCAGATAGATGGCCGTGAGTGCCATCGATCTGGCCAATAGCTGCACGTCTGTACCCTGCTTTAGTTTAATTTACATATAGCTATCCCCTAGTTAAACCAATGTAATGATAAATAGGTAGAAAATGTGTAAAAGTTTGATATATACTATTGTGATCATTTTGGAGGGTAAGATACTCTAGTAGTACTTACCAAGGACGCTTAAGGCTTGGTAAAATTGGAAAGAGTTGGTATTTAATTGTTATTATAGTTCATGTGTTGGTAAACTCCCAGGTGCACAGTTGTAATTTTTTATTGTCTTTATTATTCTTACATCTCACTCATTTTTGGTGTCTGTGTAAATTATATTATGTATAAATATAAAATAAACAATTCATAAAAAGGAGACAAAAATGCCAGAGACAAGTATATCTATTTATTATATTAAGGGGGCCTACGCAATGGGAGTCATGTTGGGGCCCATGCTATGGGGTTGATACTGGGGCCAACGCTATAGCTCATATTATGAGGGTATCATAGGGGCCCATGCTATAGGGTTGATACTGGGGCCAACGCTACTGGGGTCACACCCATTCATTTAACATATTTAATATTATGGAGGAGGGATATCGTAAGATGTATCTCTCCCATATTCTATATAGAGAACCATCACCTTATGTCCATACTTTTAGGGCAAGTAATAATTACGAGAAAGGCCAGGGAAGAAGCTGAAATTAGGCATGAGAGGAATGTTTCAGACACAGCGGGATGAACGTTAGTGTCAGTGCGAGGACACAGTCAGGGGGAAGCTGGATCTATTCAGTCATAGCAGGAACACAGTTAAAGGTCAATCAAGGTCAGATCAGCAAGCTCACATGGGCAGGACTTGGGTAATACACGTGAAAAACACAGAAATGCTGCCGGCAGATAATAAGTGAACAGAGAATGAGATAACAAATAAAATTTATCAGTGTCAGAAACAAGAACTGTCTGTGCCGCCTGGCAGCAACATATCAGCTTCAAGTGATAGTTACAGTAGAATCTGAAAGTTTAAGAAACGTTTAGTCCTATATATATGTCATATAAGCACCATTATAGACAATTTTGACATTTAGTCCATAAAAATAGAAAACTGGAGACATGTTGTTGGTAGCAGCATAAGTTCCTTCTGTAGGAAAAAAGCAACTGTGATGTTATTAGTGTGATTTTTACAAAAAGATTCTTTATATTTGATAGAACTCTGACCTTCCTCCCACTGTGCTGTGGGTCTTGCAGTTGGGGGCGACTGGGTAGGTTCTACTGCAATAAAACTTATGGAGAAGCACATGATCAATTTGATCAGCTGATCAATAAGCACTTCTATGATTGGCTTATCCTCTTTTAGCCTATACTGAAAGCCCCTTTTATCAGCTAGGAGGGTGGTCCTGGAGGGTCAGAGGGCGGACCTGACCCATTGTGAGGAGGTCCAGGATAAAATTATTCCAACTGGCAAATCAGGAAAGAACAATGAGTTGTCCTGCAGTAGAATGTTTCCTTGGAGAACTTACCATTCCTAGTATTGATCAAGAAGCAGAAAAGCACAGTAGGCTGAATAAAGAAGATCTGAGTTGGCCATTGGATATTTGAAGAGGACAAGGCAGTACCAAAGCCAGCCAGCAAGTGTAGTAGCTGGCATTTCTCTGCACGTCTGTATGCCGGTTATATTCCCTATTTTCAAAACTCATAGGCTTCAATAGTCCTGTTACTGGATGCTGCAATAAACCAGTGGTGGGCAAGTGAGTTGATATGGAGGGCCACAAGTGTGGCCCTCTGTATCCCTTTAGGGCCGCACATAAATTTTTTATTCTATACTGACTTGTATAAGCATTTTATAATGAAAAAATTAGAGCAGGCAGAGCTAGAATACATTAGTTTTCATTTTTAAATAAAAAAAACTTGCTCAGCCGGAGCCTTAGTAAGTCACTCACCTCTCTCTTCCTCTTCCAGATCCCAGGTGAGGACGCGTCAGTGGGGGGTCGATAGACAGTTGAGTTCCTATGCATAAGTTAGGTAAGATTACCTGGGCCATATACTCTGCATTGGTAGATGGTAATGTGAGCAAGAAAACCCTGTTCTGCTCCTTATATATAGCATTGGTCTTGTTATGAAGATGAGGGGATGTCCTAACAAAGCTCCTGTACTATATTTTAACTCTTCTACATTATAGAGGTCATAAAAAACACTAATGCAGCAATGACATCTCAGAGGTAAGCTGTAATATATGAATTTTTGAGGTTTGGGCTTCAATGCCTTTTAGGGTTAACATACGTTATAAGTAGTGTGTTACATGACATTCTAAATATACTTTTGTGGTTTACATGATGCAACAAGTCTTCATTCTTTTGGTGTGCTGGCTGCTAGATTCATACATTACGCAATAACTAAACTCATTTGTTTTTATTGAATTTGCGGGGAGAAAATCTTTTTTTTCTATTCCTCTGTTTTGTTTATGTAGTAAAAGCCAATCCAGAAAAGTTGGGTGTTAACTGCAAATTAGGCAAATCCCTTATTTCATATAAAATAGTACAAAGAGAAGTACCCGTGAAGGTTATGGTGAGAAGGGATGAAAGGAATCAAAAAAGCCCTCAACTCGATATAAAATTGTACAAATACAGCACAAAAAATGACGGAACTGCTTTTTAAGTAGATTTGTATTTGGAATTTGATGACAACATGTTAGAGAGGTGTTGAGACGGGCATGGGCATGTTTAGGGTGGTGTTTCATAAACTCTTCTACAAGCGTAACGCAGACTGTGAACATTTGGGAACTGGGGAAGACCAAGCGCAGTAGTTTTGAAATATTGTAAAATTTATGTCATGATATAGGATTTCAGCTGCTGAACAGTTCTGAGATGGCAAGTTCTCCTACAAACTGCAGGAGAACTCGTGGAGAAGCAGGCCAGGTTGAGCTTCCCTTATTTGCTGGTTGGGATCACATGACCATGTTTCATTTGTGCGTCCTTTATAAAGCTAGCCATACACTCTGTGATAAAAATTACGATCTATTAAAACCGACCAATGTATCCCGACGTCGGAGTCGTTTTAGATCGTAATTTTCGGTAAAATGCTACCACATGGAAAATCCAATTTTCGATACATTTTTCTAGTTTTATCGAAAATAATCGCTGTTTATATCGGACAATGTGATTTTAAAATGAATTTAAATGTAAATAATAAAATAAGAAATATATATAATTGTAATTCTATATACATAGATATTAGATAGATACATATTACAGATAAACAATATATAGAGATGTATATTGATATGTTTACAGATATATGTGTAGTATATACTATGTAGATGATATTTATGTATACATGCTGTGTACTACCATACTACATATACTAATACATTTGAATACAATTGTAATATATGTTTACATCAAAACCTATAGCTAAAAAACAAAATCTTGGGACTTTATGAATACCATGACATTAGTAGGTGCTACACTGAATGTATGTGATATGATGATAATGATAATATTATAAAATAAAATATACACTACAACTTTAAAAAACCTCTCCGGTCAGTTCAAGTAAACTAAGCAGCATCGGCACTAATTGGTCGGTAAAACACTATGAACTTGCCCAATGTTCCCAGACCAATAAAAAAATTTCAACTTGTCCGATGACTTTACGATCGAAAAAAACGGCAATTTTACCTGCACAGATTTCATGCCGATAAACTGCTTACATTGTCGGTTTTAATAGATCGTAATTTTTATTGCAGAGTGTATGGCTAGCTTAAGTTAAAATAGGACCAACCAATCATAAAAGTACTAATGAATCACCTATTTAAAATAACCATGTGCTTTTCTTTGCAGGACAACTTTTCCTAGGAGAACTTGCCATCCTTTTCCATATGTTTTCAATAGGTAATGGGTCTGGAATTCAAACTAAAGTGTTCTTGGATAAAAAGAACATTTATTTGACAAGTCAGAAATATCCACATTTTACAGCAATGCAATTTGGGCAAAGTGTGGTTTGATATTATCTTACTGAAATAAGCCAAGGATTTCCCCAATAAAGACATCTGGATGGACACTTCGTTGCTCTAAATCCTTAATATAGCATTCAGTATTATTTTTGCCTTCCCAGATGTGCAGGATATCTATAGCATCTGCAATGGTGTATATGACCCCAATACCACCAATGCCCATGTTTGCCCCACGTACTAATAAAATGATTAATGGCCCCAGAGCACTCTCTGAGACACCTGTGTGAGAATTGCAGGGGAGACAGGGGAGAGAGAGAGATCTGCATTGGTTCTCCCACGCTGTCAGTTCTTAGAAGATCCTGGGCAAAGACACATCAGCGGGGGGATCAGTGGACAGGTGTGTTTCTACGCATTAACACATTAAGAAATACCCTACTCCCGGACTCTATATAGTCCTGGGAGGATAATTTAGTTATTAAGGGTTTGAGGCACTTGTTGAGTCAAATATTTGTTCTAAAAAGTTATTTATTAGGTGGTTAAAATTTCAAAGGCCACAAGTGTAGGACTGAGGGGAACTGTTGAAGAACGCTCAAAGGGTCGCATGCGGCCCCTGGGCTGCAGGTTGGGCACCTGGGCTCTGGACAATAGGAAGCCAGTGTAGATATTGAGGGGTCAGATGAGGGGACATACCATACATGTATTACATTTATAATGTTATAATATAATGATTATTTATTATGTCAAATTAAAAGGAACTGGCTTTGACTCCACATGCTTTGTTTTAACAATTGAAATGTGCCTTTGCACAAACCTACCTGTGTCACTGACAGTTCTAATGTAAAGTTGCACGCAAGTGTTTTTTGCATTGCACTTCCTTCCCCAACCTGAAGGTGTCACTCTTGCAGCTAATGTATGGTGTATGGTGTATAATCTCATGGTGCTGACCAACTGCTACCTATTCACATTGGGGGGGGTTCATGAGGCACCAAATTTTTTTTTCAGGTTTAAAATGGTCTTTATGTATGATTTATTCAATTAAAGTAAAAAAAAATAGGTAGATATTTATGGGATGCAGAGCAGAAATGACTTTGTGTACCTCTCGTGCAAACAAGACTTGTTTTTCCTTGAGCCATTGTTTTGTCTACAGTGCATGGGCAGAATGGAGAATTCCAACTTTTGTTACATTTTATTTGTTAACATGCTAGCTCTCATTCTAGGTATTGGAAGTGTAGAACCCACCCAGGGCCAAGGATGAAGCATGATCATAATAATATAAGGACTGGAATCGCCATTTTTCTTTCGGGACCAACGCTCTTGTCTCCAATCCTTCAGCCATCATTAGAGACCCTAAGTTAGACAGAAATTAGAGAGACTTAATAATGATAAGGTAGCAGTCTCTGACCTCTATTTTGAAGATGGGTGTTAAATAATAAAATAAGGAGGCTTCAGTCCTGGAGAGAAGGCATTACTGTTGGGCTTAAAATGAGTTTCCTTGACACTTGACACTAACAAGGTATTAAGCACAAGTATCTCATCTATAGAAATCTGTTAGAAATCTGTTTTTTTGCCCAATATATGTGAACGGGCAGCACTGGAAAAGTACTGTATAGTTTGGGCTTCACCAATACCTTACCCTTTTACTTACTATTGTTGGTTAGAACATGGCTACCATTTAATATTTATCAACTCGTCCAGTCTGTCCATATTGGATTGAACCAGTGGTTCCCAAACTTTCCTGGCAGGGCCCCCCTTTTCTATTTAAGAACATTATCGAGCCCCCCCCCCCTGCCCCTCTATTCAAACACATGTTCAGAATATGGGACCGTGCAAATACCTTCGCGCCCTCCAGTTTGAGAACCACTGGGTTAAACAACTGGGTTGCTATTTAGTCTTTTTGTTAAGTGAAAAATTTGTGTGGAAGTGAATTTTAAAAGGTGTACTAGGCATCAGCAGTAATCAATAAACCCTATGATCCCATTATACTGAGAGTTATGGGTGACGGTACAGTATACGGGATGTAGGTATAAAAGAAATAATAAAGTGTTAACCCATTATCTACCATTGTCCTATTCATAGGACAGCTATTTAATATCTACCTTTGGGGCCATCACTTCTCTAATGCAGTTCTGATTGGATTGGGTAATGGTATTATTTCTGCTCCAATTGTTCCAACCAAGATGCCTCCCAACAGAAAGGAAAGTGTTTGTGTAAGGCACAGTCAGATGGAACATACATTCCTCGCAGAGTGACGGAACATTCTGTTCCTAGAATTACCTTACCAAACATTGTGAGGTACGCTGCTTCGGGGACATGACAGTTCCGTGTATTGCCCTGTACATCAGTGTGCAGGTGACCATAGGGTGCCAGGACTTCCAGTTCTTGGTGGGTCTGGGGAATGTTTGTCTTGAACAAACATCTTTGTTGGCTGCTTGATGTCACAAGAAATCTATGACAACTACAACAAGGTTACTGCACTGGCAATCCACATCTGTAAAGACACAACCAAATGCAGTTATACCATTTTTTAAATATCATTAAATGTATAAATGTTTCAGTAAATGCAAGCAATGCATGTATTTAAATTGAACCTAGCATAGGCATCTTGTGGTCTATATAAACCAGAGGTGGATGTGAGAGGAAGAAACAGCCAATCAGGCGCTTAGAATGGGAAAACAGCAATCATTATTTTATTGCTTTATGTATCCCTACAGGTTATCTGATTACAATTTGTCATTATTCTCTGAGAAAATGTAAAGTGTATGCTATTAGGGACTACTGCACCCATGACAGATTTGCAAAGTGAGAATTTCAATTTGAGTGAGTTCCTGTTGTATCTCCTGGACAGGAAGTGTAGGGAAAATCTCCTCAGCTGGATACAGACAGTCAAATCTTAAGGTAAATTTTCCACAAAGGTAGCCATACACAGGTCGATTTTCCACTCGATTTTTGAAAGATTGATCACTGCGCGTGTTCACGAGTTCGATCGGTAATCGATCGGCAGTCAATCAGGGTTTGATCACCCTGAACGATCGACCCAAAAAACGAAAATCGACTAAAAATCGGATCGGACAATGAACCGACATGTTGTTTTTTTGGTTGATCATTTGGCAATTGGAGTACGTTGGTGGACCCATAGCCCTATGCAGCAGCTTTTCCGATCGATGGATTTTGTAGAATCGGCCATTTTGAAAATCGGCTCATGTCCAAATCAGCCACAAATCGGATTCACAAGGTGGTGTTGCATCTATTCCCGATCCGATCAATTGCCGATTCCTGATCGCCTGAAAAGATTGGATCAGCAATTGATCGGCATTTGAACTTTGACAAATCGACCTGTGTCTGGCTACCTTAAGGGTTTAACCCAAAGCTGTACTTTATTTAAACTACCCTCTCAAGTTTTAACCTTTAATACCCTGCAGAGAGAAATCTACCTCTCTGGACAGATGCATAAGATCACCAGTGCCCTTTCACCCAGGAGTGCTCTCCAGCAGTGACCACAGATGCTTTCTGGGGGGGGGGGGGCTCACCCAGGGTGTTGATCTCCTTAGGACCAACCTTTTGTGCCAAAAAAGGAGCACTGCACTGTAATGAAGGAGGAAAGCCATTACCAGCAAAAGGAGTATGGAAGTGACAAAAACGGGCTCTTAAGGATGTCAGTTCACACAAGCCAAACAGTATTACCCTTGCTTCCTCCATGCTTGCAAACACCCAAACAATGGTGTCAGGAAAACCTATATAGCCTAGTAGTCACAGGCCTGGGCCCCATACTGCGTGTCCTCAGTATATTCTGTGCCAGCAGAGTCAAGAGTCAGTAGTCTCAGCCTCTTTGGTGGAGATACACCAGGCTACCTTGCAGACTTCCAGCAGTTGCAAACCCTGATTGTACCTGGATAGAATAGGAAGGCCAACCCAGTTCCTTCCCTCCCATTCCAGCGTCCAGGAAATTCACATTTCAATTTTCATGTTTGATCAACCTAAACCGATTGATTTTAAAGACGATCGGTTAAAAATCGATGCCTGTCCACATGGTTCGATCGACCTAGTTCAATCAAAATTGGACAAAAGTTTGATCGAAAAATGATCGGACAAGTCGGAAAATTTTGATCGATCCAATGTACATCGAATGTTATTTTGTTGTGCCCGACCGATTTTGGTTTGATTAAAATAATAAGCATACTTAAACATCAACTGGCAGACATTTTGGTGTGTTTACGATCGACTTCCTTCAATTATTTGAATTATTACATCAAATCAACATCGGCAATCATAAATTATGATCGAATCTGACATAGATTGTAGGGAAATCTAAACATGTATGGGGGCGTTAAGAATCAGGACTTCTTTCCAGGATAATCCGGGACCCTTTCATTGCTGGATATGGTCCTTTCACACATTGATAGATGAACGGTCTGTCACAGTAGTCACCTGAGACTAATCATCTGAGACTTCTAAATTGCACTTTGCCATCCAGCGCAGCGTCAGGACGTCATTGTGCTGCACTCCAGCTTCCTCGATTGAATTCGATACTTGGATGGTCCCCGTCCAAAGTAACGCAAATTGAACAGGGTTTACCAACATGTTGGTTCCCTGTTCCATCGAGTTTCATCAATTAATCCCGCTCGTAGAAACTGGTGCCTGCACATTTTTTGTATCTTTTCGAGGAATTACTGTGAACAGCAATTGATTGTCCTGGCATTGACACAAAAATCGAGCCATGTATGCTTATCTTTATGCGGAAGTAGAGCATGGGACCCTTTATGGCTAGGAAGGGTTACCTGCAAGAAGTTCCTAAAAAAAAATGAACACAACTCTTCAGCACTATTTTGGTTTATCGATAAATATTTGTGGAAAAAACGGCCAAAGCGGAACTAAAAAAAAATCACAAAGATTGTTAATTCCAGCCACCAATAAATATGAGGGAACAGATCCAACACAACTCATACAATACTCCAATGAACAAGTTGTGGTAAATACATGTGGGGCGAGAGGAACCCAGCAATACCAAATTAGGGCATGGGGTCTACGATGGTCATAAAGGTGGTTAACTTCAACCCCTTGACCCTAACAACACCATAGAGGCAGTTGACTTATATTTAATTTTGACCCCTAGCTAGGACCTTTTCTTGTAATGTGGAAAGAGTTTGGTATCTTCTTACTTTTGCTTGGATACTCGAGACACTGAGAAACTATTAATATTATTTCATACATTACACCTTCCAATTACAGAGCTGTTGTTGGTATAATGCCTGCCATACACCCACAGACGGGTGCGGACAGATGAGCTCCGATGAGCTCTGGAATGCACCGTGATGACGGCTGCTTTAATTGGCCGGGCACCCTTTGTGTGCCGGCCATTATCTTCAATGAAGACGCCGGTCTTCATTGAAGTTAACGGCATCGGCCAGAGAACATCGGACATGTCCGTTCTCTGGCCGGCCGAGCTGTGGGACGACTGGGATCTGTCTCCCCATGTGGGCACACGCCGATTGCCGGCCGATTTTGCCGCCGACCGGAATCGCGAGCATGCACGTCCGTCGGTCAGCGGAAAAATTGACCACTTATCGGCGTGTGTATGCCAGGCTTAAGTCTAAACCTCACGGTCCATAACAAACCTCACATTCCCTTGGGGAACAAGATGTGGAGAAGAGCTCTGGCACCTGGACAGGAACTATGGCTGAGTCTTTCTAATACAACAGTCTTTCTATTCAGGGAAGATATTTGCCTGTAGATACAACACCTTCACTTCACAAGTAAAATAACCATTCAACATGAAGCTAAAGGTAGAAGAATCAGCAGGTCCTAAATTGATTTTGCCGGTTCCATCGTCACCATCGATGTTTGGAATTTTCTAGGAGGAAAGATAAGTGCGTGATAATTGGAAGTGGAGTACTGAGCAGGTGCTTGTATCTGAGGGGGAAATCAACAGGAGCCTAGACTTCTTACCGCTGATTGAAGTAAATTGGTTCACTCAACATAAACATGTATACATGCAATTTTAATGATCTAGGATGGAAAGTTTTACATATATTTTCTGTCTTGTAGAGTGACTCTTCATTATTCATCAGCCAACGAGACGGAGCCGATCGTAAGAGAAAAGCGAGATGGTCTTATTGCTATTTATATTGTATACATTTCAAATTAGAAAGAAGGCAATTAAATTACCGTCTTCTTATAAAAGACTTATAGTAAGGTAGCTGAACGTATGTGAAGATGAAATTTTAAACCAATAACCTTCCATTATTTTATAGTGCTTTAAGTGGTGTTTTTGTGTACACAGTATAGTAGCTGTATACACGTGATTGGACGAGAATTCCAATCATTTGCATATTTGTTATTACATTTTATATCCTGAAGATGTCACTGTGGCAGTTCCATCTGGGATAGCTTGGTTATGTCATTATGTAGGTCACCAGCCCCTCCTGGTACTATTAAGTAAACATTCCCTAGCAGTGATGGTCCTAGGAAACCTTCTGGTGCAAGAGAACTCATGGAGAAGATGTGATCAGGTGATTAATTAAAACTTTTATGATTGGTTGATCCTGTCCAGTGAATCAGGGGGGATCAATCCTATCAGCTGATCAAATTCTCTTGCAGGAAAACTTTTCCTCTTTTCCTGGGACTTGACCATCCATAGTAACATCAATGGGCTTTTCATTCATCCAGGTCATTGTATATCTGTAGTGGACTTACTGTGTTTATTTCTTGAAGGCGTTTCCCTAGTCATCCGACTGGCACGATCTTACCAGGAATATATAATCTGGGGTATAGCTCCAATCCACATAATCTGTTAACCAGCATGGGGTCTGAGCCTCATGGAGGTAGGTGCTACTACATAAGCATGATTGGAGCTGCGAGGTTTTAATAATCTGCCCAGTCATGAGAGGTGTTAAAATGGCATTGTAAGTGGCAGACAATATATGTCGCACCCCCCCCCCACCCCTGTTCAAGCTTGGCTTCTCCATTTTCACATATATGGCCTCCTTTACCCCTCACCTCACTTTTTCGTTAAGATTACAGTTACAGATGCTCTAACCGTACACTACACTATCCAGAGGTTTTGTGTGGAGGTGAGGTGGATTCTGGGTTCTCCAGCCATACAACCATATCAGAGAAGGCGATTGCAGTGAGATCAGCGACCTGGCCAAGACTGCTCTTCTCCTGCTGCCTCCCTGGGCAGGAGAAAGAAGGAGAAGACCATACCCAGATGCCGCCCCATGCCTGGCCGCTGAGCCACTCCTGCGTATTCTTTAATGCCCATTAAAAAAGGCACAGTCCATAGCGTACAAAGTTTACAAATAAGCAGTATATACAATTGGCTGAGGCTTTAACCTGGGTGCAGAGGTACTATTGTCTTGTATTAGTAAGCAGAAGTAGTCTTTATGCCCAACGCTCTGGAATGTCCTTCCTCAACCTCCAGCCGATAGGGACGTGACACTTACATGGCAGAGATGATCTTTGCGGTCCCTCAAGCCTGGATGCTAGGCCGAACTCCTAAAGGAACATCCATGATATCACAGATCACAGTGCCAGTGATCTGTAAATGCAGATGTGCCCTCTACCAGTTCTGCTGTTTCACTTGCCAGGACTAGTGTTGAGCTAGAATATTCAATTGTGAATATGTCAGTGGATATTCGTAATTTTCTGCATTGGGATGCTTATAGACATGGATTACAAAAAAATATATTATAATTGTGCATATATTTTGGCATACATTGTGAATATTCTTGAATATAGCATCGAAAATTAGTAGAATTATTCAGGAAATATCGCAAATTCGAATATTACCTATGCCGCTCATCCCTAGCCAGGACCAGGACCTTTCGTAGATCAGCTCCCTCTGCTGGTGGTAGAGATTGGTACTTGAAGTGACTTCGGCTCCCTCTGCTGGGTGTGCTGATATCTGTTAGCATGTCTTATCAAGCACCTGAAGTCCTGTCCAATGACCATGTATTTAAGGAAGCCTCAGGCAACAGGAAGTTGTCTGAGCAAAGAGGTCTTCCAGTCTCTGTTCCACAGGTTTAAATTGTATCTGTCTGCTATATTGTTACCAACCCCTGGATCATCTTGACTACCTTGTTTGCAGCCTGCCCTGACTTATATCCTGCCTGTCTGACTACCTCTGCCTGCTGATTTGATATCTCTTTTTAGAATTTCTGCTGTCAGCTGCTGCCAGTAACTGTAGCCAGGGACCGCAACCTGGGGGTCTCCCACAGCAAAACTCATCTTGCAGGGTGCTCTAGGGAAGAGCAGGAGATTTCTTAGACTCTGCGCCTTGGTTTACAGTTGTCTGGTGATACGTTGGGTCCACTGCTCTCATGGCTCCTACGTGACACACAAACTCATACCAAGTAATACAACTGGAAAAAGACCTATGGCTCATCCTAATAATCAAATTTATACCCTGTATAACACGTCACGCCCCTGTTACTGGGCAGAACCCCATACTGTACAGGATTATTACAGTACACATTACCTTTCTCTATGCAAAGCTACCCTGAATTTTCTAGCAACTTCAATCGCATTACAGAGATACCAAACAATATATGTTGTAACTGATAAGAGCAGCAAACAAGCAAGATGACAGCAGCATCTCAGATATTCTGGCAGTGAGTTATTTTTTTTGACATAAAAAGGTCAAACAGATATGTCAAACCTCTTTCAATGACACATTTAACAGAACAAATAGAAGTCAACTGTTGGAGTTTACAATTTTTTTGTGCATAGATTATTCTTGGTATATGCAAATCTGTGAATTGGTTAATAAAATAAAGCTATTAAAAAATTTACTCAGTAAATGAAATGTCTTGATTCGCTGCTAAACTTCTTATCTTCTAAAAAGGTTAATATAACACCACCATCATGGTCAAGTGATTAGGTGAGGATGTGGCACACTCCTCCTGGACTACGCCCTTTACTGGCATGTATGCCAAGTAGCCGAGTGTGTCTGGGAAATACACCCATCTGCCTCAATGTTACATTGTGTATGTCCTCCTTCTGCTGCCAATATCAGCTCTGACCCATCAGGGAATGGACTGCACCAGAC
>CM070034.1:112879635-112897346 GCA_036250615.1 Ptychadena robeensis
TTTTTAACCCTTTGTATTGGCCCAGGGTAATGCTTGGCCCTCACAAAAGTGGTTTAACTATTGATATAAATGTTTTACCCCCTATGTCATGCTGCTGTGGTATGTTGCTGGCAGCGATGTGGTTAATCAAGGGGTGTCTGTGTAACTAGTGCCAGATGCAGGCATTGTGCCAGCTTCCACGTCCTGTGTACAGAATGCACGGTGGTCATGTGACCAGAGGGAAGGCCAGGGGCAGATGAGCAGAACATTAACCTTTGCAGGAGGGAAGTGCATTGCAGTGAGCATTCTGTATAATTACATGAGTCACGCGGGGTGATATTAAGGTGCCGTGATGAGTCTCCGGGGAAGAGACATGTTACATGTAATCTCTCTCTGTTTCTGCAGCCGGTGACGAGAGCCACCTGCAAATGAATTCCATGAACCCCATGAAACCATCACATCCCGGCACAGGACACAGGTAAGGTGCCCACGTTCTATACTATCATTACTCTGTCCCCCCATTGTGCCCCCTATACTGATCTCCTACATGCAATGGAGATTGTGATCTCATCCTATACATTCCTCTAAGGTGGCTTACAGACATCTGCAAGTCATTGTGATGCAAACTAAATATAGACGGACAATTCTGCAACCCAGAGCCGTGTATTGATTGATATTCTGTGTCTTGTATCTAAACATTCTTATTGTGAGCACACCAATAACTCCCGCCTCTGCCCTAAACAGTGATGGTTCATTTGCATACGAGTCTGTTCCCTGGCAACAAAACACCAATCAGGGAGGATCGCTCTCCGTGGTAACCACTGTCTGGGGTCTGAGCAACACGTCGCAGAGCCAGGTAACATGATGTCATCGAAGGTGGAGCCGGCTGGGCCCCGCGCAGCCCTATCCCCTTCCCTGTTTCAGATCTGTTCTTTGTTTAACTCCTTCTGTGTCGGATTAGTTTATCTTCAGTGCTGTGTCTGAAATGTGACCATTAATATTTTACTTTTTTCTTTGTGTATTAGCAGGTCTTTGGAAATCCCATGGTGCCCAGTGGTGGCCCCACAGGGGGCGGAGTCATGCCAGGACTGCCTGGTAATGGAGGGGGCATGGGGAGCCCCCAGTTTATTGGCCAGCAGGCATTTTCTGAAGGTGGTGCTGGGAAGGGATATCTTCAGCAGAGTATGTATGGACGCGGAGGCTATCCGGGTGGCTCGCCCTACCCCAACAGGTAAACTATATGTAACTTATTAAGAGATGGTGGATAAAGGGATAGAACATGTTATGATGATGAATCTAAAGATTGAAATCAGCATGCAGACGAAGCCCATCAGTCTGTCAGTTTAGCTCACTGTGCTCTCCATGCAGTTAGCATGCTAATATTGAACTTTTTGGATAGTCTATTATATTGTCTATATATTAACCATGGGGTGCACATTTATATTTTCTTAGAGATAAGACATCAGTGATGTCCTATTATATCTGTCAATAGGAAGCGTCCCAAGGTAGAATCCGATTTTTCAGTTGCCAAAACAAAGCTCTGTCTTGTATAGACCATAGATTTAAAAAGTTTATCAGTTCAAGGAGACTTAATTGTTTCCAGTGGATGCGGTTCCTTCTCCTGTGGAGCAGTTGCCTGGCGGTTCCTTCTCCTGCAGAGCAGTTGCCCGGTGGTTCTCCTGCAGAGCATACTGAAAACAAAGCTCTGTCTTATATGGACCATAAATATAAAAAGTTTATCGGTTCAAGGTAAATTAATTGTACCCCGCAGTTGCAGGTCGTTCTCCTGTGCAGCAGGTTCAGGTCTACCTCATGCGCGCTGTATAAAGTCTTCCTATCTCTCCGTATCATTGTATCTACGACCCTGGTACATGTGACTGGTCGAAGGAAAACATCAAGGGAATATTAATGTTTTCACTGCTTTTAAGAACTCTAGCGTTCTGGAACAGCCTTGGAGTGGGTGGTAATGTCTACAAATATACTGACATGCAAAGCAGTTCTGTGTGTTGGCTTTGTGGCGGTTCATTGAAGTCAGGGTTTACTGGTGGAATACCTTCAGCTTTTGTCTTCTTTTTACTACCAGCTATCCTGGAGGACCCACATCCGCTGGTGGGTTAGGGATGCCTCAGCACGCAGGCCGTGGACCTGCAGACTTTACTCAAGCAGCAGCTGCAGCAGCCGTGGCAGCAGCTACAGCAACAGCGACTGCAACAGCAACCGTGGCTGCACTGCAGGAAAAGCAGAGCCAGGAGCTGAACCAATATGGAGGGGTGAGTGTGTGTATTCTCTGAGGATTTTGAAGTCTGCTCAGTATTCAGATCTTTGCCCTGTTCTTAGCTATTGTTTATAGGAGTGTAATTGGCTTTATGTTTCTTGTTTTCAGGTGGGGCCTTCACATAATTTTGGTGGCCAGTTCATGCCTCATTCTGGACCCCGTGGACCCTCTATGCAGGGTGGGATTAATTCTGGAGGCATGGGATCTGTAATGAGTGCTGCCAGCCTGGCTCAAATGGGCATGAACTCTTCAAGAGCTCCAGGCATGAACCCCATGTACACTGGGCAAAGGATACCGCCTAATAGTTACCCTTCACAACTACAAGGCCAGCCAATGCCTAGGCAGGGAGTAAAGAGGACGTATTCCAATGAGGTGAGGCTGTAGTCTGAATTGTGACACTTTTAAAACACTGAATTTGTTTTGTTTTATATTAGACATTTGACTTGCTGATATTGGTGTTATTAGCTAATAGCTTTACTATGAAGAGTCTAAATGTAGGGTTGTTATGGGCAGTTAAATAGGATTTAAATTTTATATAGTTTCTGAGATGTGAAAAATAACACAATTTCGTTTAATTGGCTGCCAAAGTAAATGTGAATGGAAGGAGCTCTTTCAGTGTTAAATACTGCCTGTTATAGGGTGACAATGCTGCTAGAATAGAACAAACCCTGCACTGGGAAAGACTATTCCACCAACTACTGTATAAATGTAGATATTCTGTGGACAGCAAGTTTAACTTAGTTTGTTAGACCATTTCTGAGAAGTTTGGTAACACAAATGAAGTGACTTTCTTTTAAAGTCTATATTTAGAAATGCTAGCTCCCCCTGATTTTGACATTATGCCGACTGAAACTGAGCCATCTCTGTAGCTGCTGTTCATGATTGGTACTGGGTCAGTCTGGATGTTGGCCTTGCAATTTGCAATCTAATTAACATCTTGGGCGTTACACATGTGGCATGCTTTTTATTTTAAAAGCATGCCACGGGCGATCACGGCAGAGCACAACAAGTTCTGTCAGGATTTTCTGCCCACCCAGAGGTCCCCTGAACAGCTCTAGCATTACTGGAGATGAGCTGAGAAAAGGCGATGCCCCGTCCATTAAATGGAGGTCTATGGCACTGCCTACCCCCACCCCCTTCATGTCACTAGTGACGCAATGAGGGCCGGACGAAGAAGCATCTGCATTACACGCTGATGCTTCCAATCGCTGGCGGAATCTGGGCAACAGGTAAGTTTCCCCTTAGTGAAACTCTGGCCAAACGCCCAGGAGGTTAAGCATCACTAGTATACGATGATTGAGGTTGGACTTAGTTAAAGTATACTTTTGCTGTGATCCAAGTATATTTTAATGACATGGCCAAGAAGACCAGCTATGGCAGCCCTCCTTGCACGTTTTTCTTGGTATTTGGATGGATTTACATCTGATAGTACTATGGAGTATGTACACAGGGCTTAGGAAAAGAATCGATTGGTGTTGTTCAATCCTGCTGTGATTGATCGATGTTAGACGGACAGACGATATTTACATTGCACAAGCAGATGGAATAAATGTTGGTGTGTTGGACCTCCTTTAGAAGGAAGTGAGAGGTTATATTTTTAGTGTAAGGGAAATCCATAGTACAGGGCTCAGTGTTGCCTCTTAATATCTCCCCTCTTGTTCTTTTTGTATGCATTTTCTACTTTATAGAATAGAGTATAGACCATTTTGCAAGGTTATGCTCCTCAGCAGTACGTGCATAGAGTGCAGGGTTTTAAAGGTATGCATTAACCTATATATACAAACATTTTGCGTTTGTTATAAAAATGCATGCAGTGTAGTGTGAAAGTGCCTGGAGATATTTAATTTACGCCATTTCACCCTCCTATGAATGTTGAATACCTTTTTATTTATGCATTTTTCTGTAGGGCTATGCACCTCAGCAGTACATACAAGGGGGCCAGTATCCACCACATGGAGGCCAGTATGCCCCTTCTGCTCCTCAACAATCTGCCCCATCACCTTCCTACCCTGGACACCGTGTACAACAGAATATGTCGCAGTACATGTCCCAGGCAGGTCCTGGGGGGCATTTTTATAAGGTAAGTTGCTTCTCTTACAATGCTTTTTATAACTGCCTTTGGCTCTTGCAGAAGACCTATTTGACTGCTACTGTAACTGCTACTTTTATGTGCCCTGCAAAATATGTGTTTTCCTTAAAGACTTCTCCAATTGGTTACTTCAGATTGATGTTTTTGTTTACCTGCTTGTTTAAGTGTCCCTCTCAATATATTGCCAATGGTCCCTGAAAATGTAAGGCTACATTGCACCCTCTGGTTTTGTTTACCTCCTCAATAAATCTAATGTATGCTGTCCTCTGTACTACGGTTTGTGGACTTCATCCAAGCTTGACAGTGGCCCTGTGTTTCTCATTCTTCCCAGTAGCCAGGCAAAGCGACAAAGCTTACAGGTTACATACCACTATTGCTTGTCACTTCTGTAAATAAATGCCTGCAAGTAAAATGTAATGAGGTGATATCAAACACAGTATGTTGTACACCTCTGTGGTATATGCACTAGTCATTCTTTTTGTTATTAACTGTTTCAGTGACTCTACTGATTTGGAGTATCACTAGTGCTTGGAGGAGGTGCTTTGGGTGAGAAGGCAGGAAAGTGTTGGAGTAATACTTGTGGGAGGCTGGCAGACATAAGAAGGTTGTGGACGGGCATTGGTTGGCATTTAGGATGTGTGGGATGTGCTACAGTCCTCTGCAAACCCTGGGTTGCTTCTCGAGAAGCCTTCTTATGTCGGAGCTCTGACTATACTGTGCAACCGGTCATAGGTCAGACAGCAAGCTGAGTGGTGAACAGTTATATCTCTAGAGTGAGAGATTTTTCTATTGCATACTCTTCTGGTTTTATTATCATACATTTTGCAGAGTTATGTAACATCTACACTTTATGTACTTTTTTTATTCTTTTAACCTTTTTAAATTCAAGGACAGACATAGTGTATATAAGGTATATATTGAGGAGGAAATTGTGTTGTAGAAGGAAGTAACTTTGTGGCAGTGTAATTTTTTTATTTTCTGCTGGTGAACCTTTAGCTGTAAAATCTGAGGTCTATGGCAGCCAGAGATGAGGACATATTTGGGAACCTTTGCCTATCACCACTTGCATTGGGACATCATAATTTGAAATCCATTGCATTTGGTACTTGAAGTAGTTTGATTCAATCACCTAATAAAAAATACTTAGTGTTTGCATATCTGACTACTCCATGTGCATGAGTAGCCTGAGGTTAGTACACCATGGTGTACCTTCTACTAGGTACAGTTCAGTATCTTCGCCGGAGCTTCAGTGTCACTTTTGTGATTGTGGTACTATGTAGAACAGTGGTGGGCAACTGAGTTGATATAGGGCGCCACAAGTGCGGCCCTCGGCATCACTAAAGGGCCACATATAACATCGATCCTGACCCTCCCCCCATCGACATATCTCAGCAGGCGGTTGACCAGATCTCGACAGGCAGTAAAAACCCGACAGCTCCCACCCCCGCTCCTGCCCCTGGGTGCAGCGCTCCTATGTAGACCTGGTTTCCCTGATCAACATTGACAATTTTACTGATGTAGGACCGCCAAAGTTGATTAGGAAAGCTGGGTCAGCGTGTGACCACTTCACAGGTGAGTTGCTACAGTTAGGTTTTAAGGGCCACATGTGGAGGACCAAGGGGGGGCTGCCAAACAACACCTAAAGGGCCGCATGCGGCCCCCGGGCCGCAGGTTGGGCACCTAGGATGTAGAATGTATAAGTAATAGTGAAGGTCCTATATGTTTGTCCTTGTAGACTCCTGGATCTTTCTCACTTGTGTTTTTTCCCGTTTGCTTTCTTTCCAGCTCACAGACCAATACAATGGACAGAGCAATAATTTCAATGCTGGAAACTTTGCCTACAGTCAAACTATGAGTGGGGTGAGCATTTCAAATTTAAAAAAATGGATACACTAGGCATTATGGTTCAGTTTACCCAAAGCTTCCAATATCCTCCTTATATTTAGCAATCTGATTGCTGCTGATCTGAGCATTAACCAGTGATAACTTTGTGTCTTAATAATCTGCATTGAGTAACCATCCTTAACCTCCTGGGTGTTATGCCTAAAGTCAGTACGTGCACAGTTTGTTCTTAAAACAAACTGTGCCCGCGCCGGGATTGGGCAAACGTGGCCGTGCGAGCCTGCAGTGATTCTGCATCGGTGACGTTGAGGGGGAATGGCAGAAGCCACAGACCACCTATGTTAATGAAGGTGGCGACTCTCTTGACCCACATGTGTGGAGAGGAAGGCAGGAGGAATCACGGTAGAGTACAGTGTACTCTGTACGGAGCTGTTTTGCGGCAGAAAAAATGCAGCCACCAGGGAGGTTAAAGTTTAGTATGAAAAGGCACCTAAATAATTATAGTAGATAAAAGGGATGCACATTGGTCTGTAGCATTGCATGTCCTTCACACGTCATTCCATCATTTTTTATTAAAGACACCCTATAGATAGTGGAGTGCTTTATAACCTGTAGAGCTGGAACCTCTGGATTTTGGCTCTCTGTGATGGAACGCCGTGTGGGTTGTACGTAAGTCTAGATTTAATGATATTTATATATTGATTATTTTTAAAATTCACACTATTGACAGAGTAGAGGAAAAGTATAGTAACTATTAACAAATAAACTTTGAGACCAAAAAGCCAAGTAACCGTTACAGTGGGAGCTGAAGTTAAAGGTGGCATGTTCAGCACCTGCTTAGGTATTCTTAGTACCCGTTAACATTATTATATATATATTTTTTAAATTACTCAGGATCTCACCCTTTTTTTTTTCCTCCCTTTTTTTTTGTTTTTAGCCAGCGCGCTCTATGCCTGGTTATCCTAGTTCTCCATTGCCTGGTAACCCCACACCACCCATGACACCCGGTAGCACCGCTCCGCCGTATATGTCACCAGGGCAAGATGTCAAGTCCCCATTTCTCCCAGATGTGAAACCTCCACACAACACTTTGCACCCGTCACCAACAGGTGAGTTTGTGGCCTTTCTGAGGAAATATGGAAGGTGCAAATTGTTAATCCCTACATGTGGTCAGTGAGATGTCCAAATGTCGACATTTACCACGCAAATGTATGTTAGCTGAGATTTTTGTAACTTGCAGACAATGTCTACTTTTCTCTACTATGAAAAGCAGTTTGCCAATGTGTATATTATTATTATTTTCATAATTTACATAATTTATTGATAAAGCGCCAACATATAACACAGCACTGTACAATACATTAGAGTGGAGATACAACACAATATAGTACACACAGGAACAATAATGGCACAGGAGGAGTAGAGGACCCTGCCTGGACAGGCTTACAGTCTAAAAGTTCTTATATTCCAGTATTACAGTTGGAGTTCTTATATTCCTGGTCTGATGATGCAAAGTATTTCAATCCGGCAGCTTGCATTTCAGAAGCGGTAGCCTCATCATTCGGTGCAGGTTACCTTTTCAGAGACTCTGCAGAGCATGAAGTCAGACTTCTGTATTTTTCCCCCTAGGTGCTTCCAATGATGAGCTGCGCCTAACGTTCCCAGTACGAGATGGGATTGTGCTGGAGCCTTTCCGATTGCAGCATAACTTGGCTGTCAGTAACCACGTGTTCCATTTGCGGGAATCTGTCTACAAGACTCTTATGATGCGGTATGTTTTTATTATTTTGCAGTGAAAGCTGAACTAAATGAGGCATGACATTTTATAACCGTGGGCAAAAGCTGTTCTTTTGACACGTGTTTCAGGCTAGTTACTATGAATATAACTTTAGTATCAATCAACTGGAAAATGGCTTACAATTTATGTTGTGTTATCTTCAGGCCTGATTTAGAGCTGCAGTTCAAATGCTACCACCATGAAGATCGGCAGATGAACACAAACTGGCCGTGTTCTGTCCAGGTCAGCGTCAATTCCACACCGCTGAGCATTGAGCGCGGAGACAACAAGACTTCCCATAAACCACTCTATCTGAAAAACGTGTGTCAGCCAGGACGGAACAGCATCCAGATCACCGTCAGTGCCTGCTGCTGTGTGAGTATGCTGTGACATGCGGGAAGAGGAGGGTGACTTATGGCTTAATGTGCCTGAGCTATGCCTAGGGTACCTGCTTCACTTCATAAGTGTGTTCCATTTGTGCAGTGTTTCCCAGACTTCCCCTGCAGGGCCCCCTCCCCCAGAACCTCGTCATTGGCTTTCTGCTGCCACTAGTAAATGGCTGGGCTCCATATTTAAAGTAGCATCTAAATTTGCAAATCAGAAATGATGTATTCCTATTTGTAAGTTGCTTTTTAGGATATCTCTATTTCCTATTGACAATTTCTATCAGCATTAGTGTAAAGGGGCATAATACAGATATTCTTGTATGAAAGTTATTTAATATATTGGGATGTTGGCAACTTACCTATCTATAATCGCTCTCCCTTCAAGTTTATGAGGTCAATACAGAGATTTGCTCACAAATTTGCCTACAGGAACAATTTTTGCCAAGACCAGATGCTACCCTCACCTCCATTCCCCTTCCCTACTGTTTCTAACTTTATTTGCAGCTGGCAACAAGTTAGAAATCACAGGACTGGATAGGAGATTCCACAGTTTTGTAGGAGGATAATGACATACCGTCATTATGAGGCGTGGTAACCTTAATTATTCAACCAGCAGAAACCATGAGGTCAAAGATAATGTCAGGTCCTGCTACAGCTTGGCTAACCTGGAAAAGCCACAGTTTCACACTATTTATCAGGGTATTTTAGAGTGCATACAAAAATACTTCTGCTTAAAATATGTAAATGAATAGAGCATATAGAAGAGGATGCTTCCTCTTGGTGGTGTAGATATGAATATACAGCCTGCCAGCTGGGTCTACATCATACCTCATCTTCGCCGGACGGGGTATGGCGAATGGCTGTAAAAATTGGGAAATTAAAGTCCCCGTACTCTTATTTGGATCCTGCCTAACTTAGGAGGGAGAGGGCATTACTCTCCCCAATGTCCCACCCTGCACATCATCTTAACAAGCGGGGTGGGAACTTAGGAGCGAAAGGGCATTACTCCCCTCCTAAGTTAGCTCGATTTTGAAAAATCAGTGATTTATTGTAATTGGGATATGGCCGGGAAAACCACATAAAAACTTTACTTTCCCAGCCAAAATGGGAGGGTTGACCGGTATGGTCTACACACTTGATATTCTGTGTATACAGACACTAGTTGTGTTGTGGCTATTGATGAGATTTTTATTTTTGTATTGGAAATAATTTGACTTCAGAATAAAGACATTTAGTTGAATAAGATCTGAAAATCAAGGAAAGTAGCAGCTAGTATTGCAGCGTTTGTAGAGCGTGGATGATAGAAGGGATGATTTATCTTCTCAACACTGAGCTGTCCTCGTTTTCCTTGCAGTCTCACCTCTTTGTGCTGCAGTTGGTACATCGACCATCAGTAAGGTCTGTCCTCCAGGGTCTGATAAAGAAGAGGCTGCTCCCTGCAGAGCACTGCATCACTAAAAGTAAGATCACATCCTGAACTCCTTCATATTCTTCAGACAATTGTGTTTTTTTGTGTCCAGATTTACAAACCTCACTGCTAATTTTCTTTCACAGTTAAGAGAAATTTCAGCAGTGGCAGCATCCCAGGAACCCCTGGACCTAATGGGGAGGATGGGGTGGAGCAGACAGCCATAAAGGTGTCTCTGAAATGTCCAATCACCTTCCGCAGAATACAGCTTCCTGCGAGGGGCCATGACTGCCGGCACATTCAGGTAAATGGATGTCTTCTCATTCACACATTTCTCACTTTTATACTTGTTTGTGGGGTTTATTTTTTTGGGGGGGGGGGGGGGGGTGGTTTAATCTTGACTCATGGACTTTTTTTTTTTTTCTCTTAGTGCTTTGACCTGGAGTCATACCTGCAGTTGAACTGTGAACGGGGGACGTGGCGATGTCCTGTGTGCAAGTAAGCTCTGTTCTTGTTTTGGTTGGTTGCTGTACTGAGGGGGCAGTTCTTGAGGGCTTGTGTCCACTGCATCTTTTTCCTGCTGCGGACGCGCTTGAAAAGATGTAGAGAGGACACTTACTATTCTGAATAATGGGACAATGTCCACTATGTGTATTAGCTGCACGCCCCCGGTACTGTTTTAAAGCTGTGGGCTGTCGGGTCTTCAAAGCAGCACCGTGGTGTGCTGCCAGAGACACCTCCATTAAACATCAATGGTGGCGTTTCCAAGACTTGGGAAAACGGGTTTTCCACGTCTTTCCCCTGCTGCATGGATAGGACACGCTCCCGCCCATGCAGTGGGAAAACTGCCTAGCAAATGTTCCAGTTTGTGCCTTGATTCCCTATGCTGGACAGAATCAGCAGTGTACACATGCCCATACTGTATCATACATTGCTGCCATCATACTTTATGAATAGACCGAAGACACAGTGCTTTGTATCCCTAATTTGTTTCAATGCCAGATTGTATTAGAATATAAAAAGTAAGTCATACTATTGGAAAGTACGGGTAGTTTTCTCTACAGTTATAGGAGCCGCTGCTGTATGAATGTTGTCTGTCCCACAATGGCAGTCATTCATTTCGTTGTAACAACCCAGGTCCCCATCCAAAATATTGCACAGGTAATCGATGTGCACAGTGATCCCGTCAGATTGATGGGTGCTTGACCGCTGCATGATGATGTCCGACCAAGCGGCCTCAGATCTATGCGTCTATGGCTGACTTAAGGCTTCACTCAAGCATCAGATGCTCATCAGCCAATCAAAGTGCCAAGTGCTAGAATGAAAGTTTCACTAACAGCTGACTGTAGCTTATACATGTCACTGAGAAAATAAATAAAATGATCTATTCTTTGATATATTTCTATATAGACCTTGTTAATTCCTTATTAACCTCCTTGGCAATCTGCCCGAACCCTGTTAAATCAAACAAACTCTGCCTGTGCAGAGATTGGGCACACTCACCCGCGGTTCTGCATATAATATAATCTGCATATAATAATAACTTCTGGCATGACGTCTTCGGTTTTATCACTGACGCCGAAGAGGTGGGGTGGTGCTCCGCCCCATAGACCTCCATGTTAATGGAGGGGCATCGCTTTCTCGACACATGTGTACATGGGAGTAGGGAGGGCGAAGGAACACTAGCAGAGTACAGTGTATTTATTTATTTAAAAAAGCGTGCCATGGGTGGTCGGCAGATCACCCCAGGACACATCCCTGGCATCACCGGTGATGTGCTCTAAAAAAAAAAACAACGGCACCTCCATATCTTGCTGGCCAATTGTGCCGCCTACCAAAATTCCCCTCCCACCCTGGAATGGTCAGCGGGTCAGCCAATACGAAGCTAGGGATTTCGTCAGACAAGCATGCTTGCCCACAGGTAACTTGGGTGAGTTTTATTAGCAGAGAAACTCACCCGAGTTAACCCGGGCTAAACACAGAGTAGGTTATATTATTGCCATAAAAAGACAAACAAGCATACTTCACTTACATATGATTATGCTCCATATCTTTTGTAAATTTAAAAAAATTTAAAAACAGAGGTACAAACTGTCTTATATTAGAGACAGTACAATCACAGCTGAAGTTGAATCGTGCTCACAATTTCTTTTCTGCTCTAGATTCCTGCCACACCATTGTAACTGATAGGAACAGAATTCTGTTTCTAAATCACTGAAAGTGAACATTTTTATCTTCATGTGTAACTGGAGACTTGTGCCTGCACAAAGTCTACATCAGATGCGACAACTTGCAGGAGATTTGTTTGGTGTATAGAGAGCAAAAGATAAGCGTGACTATAACGTACATAAAGCAGGGATCGCTCTACTGATCCCAAGGAGAAGAAAACTTGAATGGGTTTCTATATACATGATGGCACTACAACTTTAACTGAATTCCAGAACACTCACAATAACCCCCCCCCCTCTTTCTTCAAAACTGATGGAACTCTTCATCACTGTACAATAATGTGTCTGTACTCCTTAACTTGCATACATGCCTAATCTCTGATCATTTACGAGTACATTGCTATTTAGGTTTCTTTAAGAAATCTATATGTGGACACATTTCTCTGCTTCCCAGGTCTATAGAGGAGGAAGAGTTATTACCCCCAATAACTCTTCCTAACTCTGATCTTTATCTCCACTAACTAATGCCTGGCATACACACGCTGACAAACGGCCGATTTTGCCGCTGACCGACTGGCATGCACGCTCGCGCCGTCGGTCGGCGGCAAAATCGGCCACCAATCAGCGTGTGCCCACATGGGGCGACAGATCCCTGTCGCCCCACAGCTCGGCCGGCCAGAGAACTGACATGTCGGATGTTCTCTGGCCGATGCCAGCCGATGCCATTAACTTCAATGAAGACCAGCGTCTTCATTGAAGCTAATGGCCGGCACACAAAGGGTGCCTTGCCGATTAAAGCAGCCCCAGAATGCAACGTGATGACGTCATCACGTTTGCATTCCAGAGCTCATCGGAACTCGTCTGTCTGCACCAATCTGTGGGTGAATGGCAGGCATAACCCTTCACTCTCACCTCCATCAGTCAAGTGTGTCAAGACAAAACCGTTGCTTTTGTTAAAATATTTATGACCAAGTTATTTTGTGTAAAAATTTGAGTTTCAAAAAGGGATCTGCGACATCCCGAAAGCTTGCTTCTCTAATGACTTCAGTTAGCCAATAAACGGTATCACATGAACCTCAAACTTGCTATATACATGATGGAAACACTAGTTACTCAGTTGTATGTTGCTTGCTTTGATGCCCCTGCTGCTTTGTTCTTATTTATAATATCCTAATACTATACTTTTTTTTTTTTTACAGTAAAACTGCCCTTTTGGAAGGACTGGAAGTTGATCAGTACATGCTGGGAACTCTCCTCTACATTCAAAAGTAAGTATCCAATACTGAAGAAGAGAATTTAAGATTTTCTTTAGTTTATTGTGCAAAAACTTGGTCCAATCTGAGACCAGTAAACCTTAAATCTTTGTGAAGGAACTGCTTGTGACTCCTGCACACAGAGTTACATAAGTTATTCCTTTACTGTCCAGTGAGCGGCACAGGAATCTTGTTATCCTGGCATATACTGCCGCACACAGGAGGTTTGGGACACTTGCAGAACAGGAATGAATTCTAGTTTTAATAAAAATCATCTTACAGCTTGTTGGTGGGTTATATGCAAAAAGAGGTTCCACTGTAGACTCCCATCTTAGACCTTTCCTCATCCTCTGTGGGCCTTGAATCCTCTGTCGCTGTCAATGGAGAATTTTATTTTGGGGGTTTGTTGGCCAGATATTGAAGGACTATTGCTATACTTGACTGTCCTGGATAGGATAACCTTTCCACTTCGCTTAAAAATATATTTTATTTTTTTCTTATTGTATAGGGGCAGGTAGGAAATAGAGATGGTGTCATTTGTGAATTGATTGTAAAACCCCTGAACATACTATCATCTCCAAAAATGCTGGAGATGTAGTGAAGGGTTGTGGGTGTAAAATGTATTGCTTTAGCATATGTAACTTTTGCATAAATTAAGTTCCAAGTTGAAATCTTGACTTGACTTTGAACTTTTTGCAATTTATGAAAATGTTTGAATACTTTTTTGTAGTATACCCTGGACCCTCCTTACTCAGGTTTGGTGATTATACCATGCTACGGCTTTCCAATTGACTTACGAAGTTGAAATAGTTGAATTTTCATTCAATTCCAGTTCATTTGTGATACATTACAGATTGGTTGGTTATGATGGTTTGTTAGAAGAGTCTTACATGAGTCTCCTTTTGACTGACAATCCTGAACTGATCTTTTTGACTTTCATTGGATAACTTCCCTGGGGACTACCCTAGAGGCACAGACATTTCTTTAAAGTAGGTGAGCCCATGGAAGTTGGCAGATCTTCTTGGTTATTCCTTTCTTGGCAGGTTTCCTCCCACACTCCTGGGATGGAGAGCAAAGCTTGGTGCTTGTAGGTACACGTGGGTGGTCTTTGTATAGTGGCAGGGCTATGTTTGTCACAATCTGTTGCCTCCTCTTGTTGTATATTAGGGTCTGGATTATAATCTGTAGGGCTGCTTGGTGTCTGTTTTGAGGCTTTTGTTGGACCTGTGGTCCTTTCCTATTCATTGTTTTATTGCAGCCATGCTTGCTTTCAAGGATCTCTAGCCATGATTGATGTGGTAGACCTGGCTGTCATTTATTGGAGACGGAACATTGTGTTTTGGAAATCATAGTCGGGAGCAATGTTTGGATTGCTGTTGAATTGGAACATGTATTCATTTCAGATGTCCATTGTAGTGATTCACCTCTGTTTTAATACACATATGGAGTTCCATGGCGGTGGTTGTTTTTGAGCTCCTTGTCACAATGTTGCTGCTTCTCCTGGAGTTTCATTTGTGTTTCTCTCCTTCAATGCTTTGCACCTCTTGGCCAGGGCTTATTGCTGTGAAATCCCTTTCTTGTATTCTGCCATCTAATCGCAGAATCTTCTGACAGCTTTGATGTCCAGTTGTTGGCCCATGTTCTGGAATTGTTGTGTTTTACCAGATCCCACCCATATTGTGGCCCTCGATGAATTCTAAAGAAAAGGTTTTCCTACTTCCCTTGGTACTGCTTCTTCCTGGGAGAAGGAGATATACTGCCTGGCCGGATATATTCATGCATACATTAATTATATAATTACTGTTTACATAATTATCCTTTCTATAGCTGACAGATGGCTAATAGAAGGGTGTGCAATAGGGCATTAACAAGATTTTATAAAGTTGAGTCGCCAGTCACTAAAGTCATAGTCGAGTCAACTTGTTGTGATGATGTGATCACAGACAATAGGCCAATACTTTGAATTTCCTCGTAAATATAAATGCAAAACAGAAAGTGGGTAAAGCTAAAACCTCGGCAGCCAAGGTTGGTTCACAAAAGAGCGCATTGTCATTATAAATATAACACAATAAATGGCTTGCATGCTTCTCATTAAGCAGTGGTCTGATTCAGTCTGACTTTCTGTGCCAAGCGCTCATGATAAATGTAACCACCCTGGCGGGCCACTGAGATCCAGATTTCTGTATCCAGAGTGGTACGCAGGGTAACTAACTCGCATCTGACTAACAAGTCAGTGTAATATTCAAAATTAAATTCCATTATCTGTAGAAAAAAATTAGAAGAACACCTACATCTGTATACATTTCACCAGCTTGAGAATACAATGTCAGTAAAATTTATCACCCCTGACTGGCTGCACAGGGGAATTATGCTTGTCACCGCGCAGGTCGGTGCTTCTCTCTGTGGGCACACATAGCGCTGACCTGTTCACTCCTCTCAGGAGCTGCTGACCACACTAGGGCATTCACGATCTTGTCAATGTCACAAGGACACTGTAACACTGCCCAAACACTTCTATAATCTAAGAATTCTATTCTTTTATTTTAATACTGATTATTAAATGTTTCAGCTTGTGTGCTTTGTTTTTATTTTACTTTATTATTTATGTGTCTGCTGACTTATCATTGATCGTTGCCTCCTCAGCTATGACTATGAAGAGATTACCATTGATCCTTCATGTTGCTGGAAACCAGTCCCAGTGAAACCAGATACCCATATAAAGGAGGAGGCAGATGGACCGGTTCTGAAGCGGTGTAGAAGCCTGAGCCCGGCACACATGGTAATGCCGAATGTCATGGAAATGATTGCTGCACTGGGACCAAGTTCTTCACCATTCAACAGCATGCAGTCTGGAGGGGGTGCTGGGAATGATTACAACAGTCCGCAAGGTGAGTAATGGTGGCCAATAACAAAGTCTTATCCTTTCTCATGTTTGCTCCTGCAGAAACCACTAAGCAATATTTAATGTGTTAAAGCTGAGCCCTCTGCAAGGGTTAAGAGCTCATTTATTTGTAGCTTGTGGATTCAATCACTTGAACCTGTTTACCCTTAGGGACACTTCTTATAAGCCTCTTCCAACACTGAGCGTCGACTTGATAGATATTATCCTCACACAATGCAAACTTGTCTTTGCCAGTTTCTGGAATACATAGATATCATGCCTTACTATTTCATTACAACTCCTTGAGAATTAAGATTTTTTTTTTGTTGGACAATATTCTATCTAAAAGGAACTTGTTGCGGTTTGTTCATATGTGTGCACACTTTAGACTTGTTTTGTATTTTACATCTAGATTCGCATTTCAAAGTAACTTCTTGCAAATATTATCAAATGCATAGATATAATGTGTGTCTTAACTCATGTTGCTTTGTCTGTCTGTAGGCCCTGCTTTCCAGAATCCAGGAGGCTTCCCTGAAGGCAACTACCCTTCATCCAATCCTGGAACCCCAACAATGAACGACTTCAACGCCAGTGGCCCTCCACCCATCTCTTACCAGTCTGACATTCCAAGCTCCATGATGAACCAGGAGAAGCCAGGAGGGCCCTCACTGGCTGGACAGGTGAGCTATTGGGAATGAGGAATGATAAATATCCTATGAAGGATAGCGGCTGCATATTATTATTTTTTCCACACTCCCCTAGAAGAATTCTAGAGTTCCACCACAACATCAATGATGACAGAGGATCAAACTGTTCCCCCTCTGATATGAGTCACCCAAAATGGGCTAAATTGTAATCGCACCCCAACCACATCAGACCAAATCCCGTAATTGATTTTCGGCACAAAGATGGAAGCCACTGTTATGTTTTTTTTTTTATTTATTTTTTTTAAATAGCCCTCATTAAAAAAAAAAAATCGCCCCTTTATCGCGTCAATAGAGAATAGATCAAAGCAGGGAGCTGCGTTTCTGATCGTGGCCTTCAAGCCCATTCAACTCAAGGACGAGATCAAAACTGATCACCCTGCATGCAATTAAAATTGCGTCCGCGCCACGGCTGATCGCTCAAGTGGAAACAAGCCCATAACCTCCTTTCAAGTTCATTATGGTTTCCACCAACACATGCACTGTTGTTGCTTCCCATCAAAGTGTATGGGAAACATTTGCAATGCTATAATATAATGTGTGCTGCAGGACATATAATGCAATGCACGTATATTGGCTGCACAGTTTCAGTTCAGAACAGCGTGATTTGAACGTTCATCGTTATGATCGTTTCTGCACACCATGAGAATGTTAGAAGAAAAAGTATGTGTGTAAAGGTCCTTTATGGCTCCTCTGAACTACATTATACAGTAAAACTTGTCTATATGCTAGTATGAAAGCTTGGAGATTCCTTCTCTCCTTCCTTTAAAATGGTCTATCACTATCCATGATGGTGTTCTACACTGGCATAAAGCTAGGCTGAATATTTATGCGCAAACTAAGGCCCGGGGGCCATTTCCGGCCCTTCTAGCTTTCTTTTCCAGCCCTATGTCACCTTGTTGAAAAGATGCTCCCCTCTGCTTGTTCTCTGCAATGAGAGCACATAATG
>CM070034.1:112897446-112917829 GCA_036250615.1 Ptychadena robeensis
TTTCTATTTCCTATTGAGGGTCCTTTAAATAAGTTGGAGGTGTATACAAGTCGTCCAAGGGCAGAAGCTTGGCTTAAAGTTCTAATAATGAGCTGTTCCTGGTCTTGGGTGTGTCAGATCTAGGTGAAAGATTTCTACTCGGCTTTCTGTAATACACCCAACCAAGTAGGAACAGATACAATCTCAGGTGATCAGGACTTATGTAACCCAGGAATATATGCCTTCGCTTAAGTCAGTGGTTCCCAAACTGGGGGGCGCAAAGAAATTCCGGAGGGGTGCTCATTCTGAACCTGTGTTTAAATGGGGACGGGGGATTTGAAAATGTTCTTAAATCAAAAAGGGGGGGGGGCCTGCAATGCAAGTTTGGGAACCACTGGCTTAAGTAGACCTGCTGTGCATCATGGGAACACGCACTTTACTTGCCATTTCTAATCTCATATGAGCCAGTAAAATGTGGGCTTTTGGGCCCAATTTTAAGTGTCAATGTTAGTTTAGAAGTGTGATATGAGGACATGGTGAATTATTTATTTTATTAAAACATTTTTTCGTTCTACAGGTTCCCGGCCCAGGACGGATAGATCCATCCCATAATCCGGTTCAGTCGCTTCACAACTCCAACATGAACAGCCAGTCACCACAGTTACACCACCGGAACCAAGCACGGCCGCCAAATATGACTCAACCTGGGGGGGATATGGCATTCAACCCCTCAGTTGCAATCCCGGGTCCTGGAGATGTAACAGAACCCTCACTTGATGTAAGGCGATTTTTCTAGTTTTTAAAGGAACATCTACTCACAAGAAGTCAATCAGTATTGCAGCTATAGTTTTAAATCTATTCCAGGGAAAGAGACCTGTATGGAGCTCAGGGATCCCAGGTTTTCTATATCCCCAAAATGCTCCCCACAATGATCAGAGATTATTCCTAGAGACTGTGTTGTCACCATGAAAATGCACCCGCAGTGATATGATCACACCATTGCAACGTTTGGACAGCTCTAGGCATTATGTGCACTCATTGCAGAAAACAAATAGAAAGGAGCATCTTTTCAACCAGATAACAAAGGGCCGGAAAAGAAAGTTCAAGGGCCAGATTTGGCCCTCGGGCCTTAGTTTGCCCACCCCTAGTCTAGAAAAAATGTGGGTTTCAGCAATTGCACAAAAATTAGAAGTGAGGAAGGACCCCTGTATGTGTCTTATTTCAAACTCCTGCTTCATTCATCTGTTTAGCAGAGTCCTCAGTGCTGGACAGATGAATTCTTCAAGAATTTACATTACATTCTACACAATTACATGATGTTTTCTTGTAATGTAATTTATTGTAAACATTTAATTACAAAAACTAATTTGGGTAATCAATATTAACTTACAGCTTTCAGAATAAATTGTTTTTCCAATTGTAAACCAAAATGCTGTAGGAAACATTTTTCATGTGTACAGGATCCCTAATCCTTGTAGAGACCCCCGTGGTCCACATGAAGTGCTCAAGCCTCATCCTCCTGTGATGTATGTTCTGGTCGTATAGTAAATTGTAATCCTATTAATTACTTTGCGATCATTTTAGCTTTTTCTTGTATATATGACCAACTGCATTCTCCTATTTTGTCTAATATTCCTGATGCCTATTTTTGCTTTTATTTAACTTTTTCCTGTTTATTTTTAGCTCCTCCCTGAACTGACCAATCCGGATGAGCTGCTCTCCTACCTTGGACCCCCGGACCTCCCCAACAGTGGCAACGATGACCTTCTGTCTCTTTTCGAGAATAACTGAGCCCTTTGTACAACATACATATATATTCGTTTTTTCCAAGCCCTACTTTGAATGAAATGGGTGGCGGGAGCAAATCTGAGCACAAGACCTGATGTGAGTGAAGCCATTCCACAGCACAAGTGGGCATGGAGTATCACTGGACAGCTTTTGATCATTGCACTATTCGAAGTTCTTCAGTGCTGCTCCATATGCTTTGGAGGTCATCTCTACAGACCATATCCCTGCTTTACATGTTGTTCTATGAACGTTTCATACACATGCTCTGCTATAAAGAAGATCTGTAGATGTGATCGATATGGGATTACCAGCAACGTTCCTTCTTTGATGGGCAGAGGGTTCCCCAAGGATCCAGCAAGTGACTTTCGGCCCCCTCTGTACACCCCTTTCTATTCCTCCACTAAGATACAAACTCTTGTCAATGAATTGCAGGCGTGTGCCGCACGTTTTTTAACATTTGGGTTCCCAGTGTGAAACAGGAGGAGGAGGCTAAGAGCACAAAGCAGGTGTGCGTATGAATAACACACTTCTATATGTAAGGATACATATATCGTGTGTGTGTGTATAATTGTATATTACTGCTGGTCCATTAGTCATAACACATTCCTTTGTAGGGTTGGGAGGGGGGGGGTGGTTTGGTTGTAATGGACACCACAGGATTCTGGTGCCAATTTGATATTTTATTTCACAATCTTTGCCAGAATCTGAGGTGAAACTTTGATACACAGATCTAGATGTAATACAGGAGATGATCCCTGTAGTTATGTGTCCTTGTCGCTGTATGTAATATTTCTCTCTCCAGTATAAGCTTCGATAACCCCAGCAGCAGCACCTACTGTACATGCAATAACACGAGGGCCTGCAGCCTTGCAACACCTGCATTATTCGCTCTGCAGCAGAGCGGGATTGTATACATTATATAAATATATATTTATATATATGTTTTGTGTGATGATATCACATGACATGAGGGAAGGAAGCAGCATGTACCTGAATAATCCTAAGTGTGTCACTTGCTTCTAGAAGGTTGTCATGGCCATTTTGTGTGCTAAACCATTATATGGGCCTGGCGGTTACTGGTGTGTCGGAGACCAGTGGCCCCGCTGTGGCATGAGGTACTATTCATACTTCAGTCACTTCTGCAGTTCCTAGGTAATCAGTAGGCTGCTTACTTACGCTAGCCACAGAATAGCTCCCTGTGCTTTTGGTGGAAGCAAAATGGCGGTGACCTTGTTTTAATAACTCCAGGTTATTTTAATTTTTTAACCAGTATAAAAATATACCATGCTGCAGAGACTCACAACTATCAGCCATAGTTATTTGTGTTCTATTTATTTCTTAATTTTATTTCTGGACTCTGTAACTGGTTTTTAAAACTTTTCCTGCAGAATAAGCCATGAAGTATGGTGAGGGAGGTGTGGCGACCATGTAAAAAGGGACCACCACCACTTTTTAAAATGAAGAGCCCACACACTTGCTCCTCAAATGAAGTGCAAATTTATTGCAAAGCCAAATATAATGTAACTCTTTCCAGGCACAGGCAACCAGGCCAAGCATACAAAGCTGGTGAGGGCGGTTAAATGTGGGGTTTATATTTAAATATCTAGGGTTTGTGCTATGTGCTGGAAAAAAAATGTGCGTTTTGCAGAAATAAAAAAAATATATATATTCAAATAGTATGAATACTTTGTTCTTTATGGTATAATATGGTCACACACACACTGGAAACCATTTTAATTTTTTTGCACGCAGCAAGTGTACACACTGTACATGTTGGCAAACAATGCATAATGAATGGTGGTGTGAGAGCAGGATATAAGAGGTGACCCTGGTGGTCTTTGTTTCCTGCTCCCTGACACACATAGCCCATCTATTTTCTTCCATGGGAGTTGCTGCATGGTCTAGGCTCCCCCTCTACTGTTTTAGGCAAGTCTCTCAGAGAATTTGGTCTGGAGGGGGATGTAGGGCTGGGTCCCCCTTTGTGCTACATCAGTCTCCCCCTCTCCTCTAGGAACCCACACTCCTACCATCATTGCTTCTGGCTAACTTATTGGCATTGTGAGGTTTCTGGTGGTAAGGGGTTGACCTCTCCATTCTGGCTGATCCTCTCACATCATCATTTGTTTCCTGGGGTGAAGGTAGGAGCAGGAAACTATCCTGCGGTGGCTCCTCCAGTGGTGGGTGGAGTTGGGGAGTTAGAACAAGCGCCTGGAGGTCCTTCAGCCAGCCATCTTAGCTGCTGGTACATACTCTCTTCCTTCCAGTGTGTATGTGTTGGTGGGAGGTGGCTTGCTGGCACCCAAGGGCCCACAATAAAAAGGTTAGCAGCATGCTACTCCACAGCTGCTGGTTGCATATTTCCGGAATACATTACAACCTCCATTCTGTATACGGTCTCCTAGTCCCCACTTTACATTCTGCCCTTGTTTGCCATTTGGTGTCAATCATTGCAACTCTAAAGATACATGGGTCGACATTTGCACGATCACTCTTTGATTTGATTGTTTTGTGTGATTTAAATATTGCTGTCAGACGAGCTTTGATCGCTTGTACCACCACACAATGTGATGCGATTCTTTTACTAAAGCTGGTGATACACCTTTAGATCTCTGTCCGATATCGTTTAGATCTACCAACAAATATGAACTATAAGGTCCTCTGGATTAAATGCGGGTAGACTTGATTGTTTTACAAAACCATGTAATATGAGGGACTTTCTAAACAAATGGAGATCTAAAGGGAATCTGAGAGGTGTATGGGGACCCTTAGCACAGGGCACATGCTCCATAGTACAATCTAATACAGATCGATTGAAATACCTAGAAAACCCATCAGATACTTGTATGATCGACTGTAATTTACCAACTTGTCATGTACTTTTTGATTGACCCCCAAAAAATTTTGGGGGGGGTTCATCCAAGCGGAAATGTCGACCTGTGTATGGCTACCTGTAGATGAACCATGCATACCCTCCCGTACCATAGAAAAATGTGACCATGTGTTAGTGTCCAAACAAGGGCCTTCTAATACTTGGGGTTCTGTTTATGCTATTTATATGCATTTTGGCACACTATCCGCTTGTCATACATTTAACATACTGCATGGATGGAGGTTGGAGGTATTATTGTAATCACACTTGTTTGCAATATCTAGCTGGTCGTTAATCATATCCATAATGTCCTGTCTGACCAGCACCCAGAGTTGCAGTACGCTTTTCCCATTTCATCCAGGCAGTGTGGAATTTGATTGTTGGACCCCAGTACATATTGTACACATTCTGTCCACGAATCTATCACCCAGCCGTTGATAGCACCAGCTAGTGGGATACCAACTTTTCTTCTACCAAACCCATGTAGTATGAGGACCTTTCTAACCTTTCCAATCACTATGTATTCTATCAGGGAGGACCCAGCACTACATAGTTGTTGTTGGATCTAATGGAAATTATATAGAATGGTCTAAAAGTGTATGGGGGGCTTTAGGCTTTCTTTACTGATTTGGACGTTTTTAAGACTTTATAGTAAGTATATAAACGTCAGCCACAAATAGGCACGTAGTCTAGAATATACAGCTAAGGAAACATTTGTGTACTGTGTTAATTGTTACACATTTGACAAAATGTGAAACTACAAAGAAGGAAATGAATGTAATGGAAATTGTATCTGACTATATTGTATGGTGACTTCTGGCTTCCACAGGATGTGGCCTCCTGCACTTCCTTCTAGATGTTTCTGAGAAGATCACGAACCCTCGAGGAGAGGCAAGAGCAGCCAAGTCAAAGTGATTTTGTGTTATCTGCTGTATTCTCACTTATTCCCTGTAAACCTTAAACCTCAAAAATCAAAATAACTTGGGCAGCTTCAATGTGTGTCCCTTTTTTATTTAAAACCATTACAATGGGTTTTGTGTACAGCAGGCATAGTCTCTAAATAAAACGTCAGACTCAGGGCTTGCTTCCATTGACAAGTGCAAACAACCGCATCCATTGGAAACTTCAATATAGTTTCCACTGGTGCGGTTGTGTGTGTTCGGATGCGGTTTGGGGCGCATTTCTGAACGCTAGCTGCAGCGTTTTGAAACGCATCTGCGTCCCAGCCGCATCCGAATCTGCATTTAAAAAAAAAAAATAATTGTGACCCAAAAACGCGCGACAACTATGCCATGCGTTCAGCCGGGATCGCATCACTGGAAACAAGCCCATAAATGGACAGTCTGGAGGATGTCCCACTGCACTGATATATAGTAAGGGAAATAATTATTTGATCTATAATTGTTATGGGAGGTTTATTGTAGCTGTGACAGATTTACTAAAAAAAAAACTTGGCAAACTCAGTGCACAAAAGTCATATATTGACGTTTATTGGAATAAGAAAAAAAAAATATTGATCCCTTTGCTAACAAGGGTTTTGTTAAAGGCCATTGTTTACAATCATAGAGGCCAGCCATTTCTTGTAGTTGGCCACCAGGTTTTTATTTTGTTTGCTGATCCTTTTAAAGTCCCTTAGATTTTTAGGCTGATGTTTGTCAACTGAGCGTTCAGCTCTCTTCACAGATTAATGTCTGGAGACTGGCCACTCCAGGACCTTCATGTGCTTTTTCTTGAGCCACTTTTTTTGTTGCCTTGCCCCAAAGAACATGATTTTGGCCTCCTGACCAAAACACTTTCGCCCAGTCCTCTTCTGTAGTAGTCTTGTATCCCAGTCCAGCCTTTTGTAGTTCTACAGTCTTGTCCCTGACATCTTAGGACAGCGCTTTGGCATTGGTAGCTAGTTCTGTACATGAGTTTTATACAAGAACTGTAACAAGGAGAGAATAACACTCCCATCCCTTAGGCTATGTTCCCACGCCTCGTGCTCGCGATTTATTCACGTGATTGCTCACACAATCAGATGCAATTTTCACCCCCAATTTTTTTTCTTAAATCGCCTCGATTATTAAAAAAAGAGAATGAACGGACGTGATTTTTCCATCATGCGCACATTCATGTCATGCCATCAGTTGAGTGGGGACAAGCCCATTCAACTGAATGGATGCGATCAACAGCAATTTCCACACGTGATAAAAATCAGGAGGCAATTAATCACCTATGTGGGCCCATAGCCTTCCAGAGATTGTTCCTAATCTCAGCTCATTACCAGCATAAAGTGAAGACTTCTGAGGGCCTGAAATCTTACTGGTTGATGTTCCTTGCAATGAGGGAAATATGAATTAGTTCCCCTATCAATCTCTCTGACTTGTGCACTGGGTTTGTGAGTTTTTTGCTGTTAATCTGAATAAACCTCCCATAACAATTAGTGTTGATCTCGAATATTCTAATCACAAATCTTCATTGTGAATATCGTCACAACAGTGCTATACCTTCGTAATCACGAATTTCACGATTTCTACCATCAGTATCCAGACCTACAGTGCATTGTGTTTGCATTATGCCCATGTACAAGTGCCGATTTGCGCAATGAAGGTAGTAATGATTGGAGATCGAATATTAGGTGAAAAATTCTCAGTATTCAGCAAATACGAATATTTCCTGTGCTGCGCATCACTAATAACATTTATAGACCGGTCATTTCTTTGTCAGAGGGCAAACGTACACCATCAGCAGGGAATCTAATACCGTACTTATTTTCCTCGATGTATGTAAATGTAATTTTGAGAAGCTGAATTCTGAACATTACCCTGCAGGAACTGCAGACTATTTAGAGGAGAAAATAACTGTAACTGCTGTGATAGAGGATACAAACTTTTAACCATTTTACATTTAACAGTCCTGAGCATAATAAATGTGTGGTGTGTTATCAGTTAGTAAATCCATTTGTGGTAGTGTAATGTGTTTTTGTTATCTAAAGCCTGAAACGTCTTCTATAAATAATACTGAGAGTTTGGAGTTCAAGTGATCCCCTTTATTGGCTAACTAATGGCTGCCATACACACCCCGACGGGTGCAGACAAACCAGTCCCGATATGCTCCGGGATGCAAACGTGATGTCATCACGTTTGCACCCTGGTACATTATGGGGCCCCTTCAGTCGGCCGGCACCCTTTGTGTGCCCGCCATTAGCTTCAATGAAGACGCCGGTCTTCATTGAAGCTAATGCCATCGGCTTCTATCGGTCAGAGATTATCGGACATGTCCGTTCTCTGGCCGGCCGAGCTGTGGGGCGACAGGGATCTGTGAGGAGATTTATATAGAGCTGAAACCAACTCTAATGAGCAAACAGGACACAGCTGGTCTTACCCTGCACCAGGCCCAGCAATTCCAGCTCCCTCTCCTGGTCAGATAGGAAAGTACTGGTATCTGGGACACACATACCTCCCATACTGGATACAACCAGAGGATTCAACCTCCTTAGCGGTCATGACCAGCCCAGCTCGTCCAGAGTTTGTGTGAAGAACAAACTCTGTATGAGTTGGGCTCACATGAAAGCCGCATATCCTCAGAAAGCTCCCAGCCACAGCATGTGCGGTGTCACAGTGAAGGGGGCAGGGGTGGGCGGTGCCATAGATCTTCATGTTAATGGAGTATTTACGTCCTTCATGTTAATGGAGTATTTACGTCTATGGAATTTTTGAACACGTTACTTTTAAGGTAGCCATGCATGGGCTGATTCTCCCTCGATGAATGAGGGTCATCCATCAGAGGATGGGGGGGAGGCACCCTTTGTGTGCCGAACATTACTGGGATCCGCTGACATGTATCACTGTGAGATCCGACATCTGTCCAGGTGGGCACACCTGATGTGCAGCGGAGTGACATGGAAAAATTGGAAATCGCCCCGTGTATGGCGACCTTTAGAATTGGGGTCCTTTATATACTGCCGGTAGTAAGGTGTGCGGAGTGGCAGGGCATACCAGACATATTTAGAGAATTGACCAGTCAGGCACCCAATCTGTGACAGACAGGGAACCTGCTTCACATAACCATGGAATAAAAAAATCTTTAAATTACATTTGGGTTATGGTCCCTTTACTCTGAAAATGTGATGTTTACACCTCTGTTACTAGCTAGATGCCCCCATACACCTTACAATCTTACCATACAATTTCAAATTTTGTCCTACCAAAACCATGTAATATGAGGACCCTATTAAACCTTCCAATCACTATGTGTTCTATCAGGGAGGTCACTATACATATTATACAGTATACATATACATCGTTGTTGGTAGATCTAATAGAAATTGTATGGATTGAGCTTAAGGTGTATGGTGGGCTTTAGCAATATGTTTGTATGTGTAAAGCCCCCCCAGACACGCTTCGAAAAGCAGCTGATCTTTCTGGCAGATCTGGACCTGTCAGCACTTACGCTCTAAGAATTATGGACATTTTGCAGCCAATTTCTGGCCGAATTACAACTTAAGCTTTAGATTAGCGTACGCAGGGGTTGATCTGCAACAAATCGGCTGCTAATCTAAACATATGGCCAACTTAAACTAAAAAAATTTCTCTTTGACATTCCTGATCCTGGCTTCACTGAACTACCTTTTTTTCCAAAAAGTAAGACTTACCCCTAAAGTAAGACCTAGATGCATTTTCCCCTGTGCTTGTAATAAGACCTACCCTGTGCTTGTAATAAGACCTACCCAGAAAAAAACCTGCTGTATTTCACCTGCTTTCTAGGCTCCTGCCAACTGTCAGCAGCACAGAAAGCCCCTGCAGGGAACACATAGTGTGCAGTGCCGGGTGAATGCCGTCCCCAGCTAACCTTCTGTACAATAAACCCTGAAGTCGGAGCTCGGAAAAAAAGCTTAGACGGCAGTGACACCTTGTGGCCATTCTCTACTTCATGTAAATTAATTTTACATGAAGCACACTGTACCGATTTAGTACATAAGTCTATGTAGTCTACGGATGTTAAATTACACAATATTACTTATTAAAATGAATATAAGACAGTGTCTTATTTTCGGGGCGGGTGGACACGCTGTATAACTTGCTGAGCTCAGATCAGCATCCTTGCAGTGGATACTTTGAGTCATTTAAGTAGTATGTATTATTAGTATCTAGTATTATACAGCATCTAGAAGTCAGAAATCCATCATTTGTTATTCCTGCTGTTGTAACTTTAATACCCAACTGGTTTAAGGTTAAAAAAACAAAACCATAACTAGTATTTTTTTTACCTCTCTAGCAGTTAGCCCATAAGCGCCGCCCTCCCCTCTACACATCGCCAGTGCCATAGATGACGCCAGCGATGTGGGCTGGGAAACCGACGCCCCTCCATTAACAAACTGTGGACCAGCTGGGTTCATCTCAAACGCTAAAGCCATAAATATTTTGGGGAAAGTGGGAAATCGCTCAGCTTTGTATATTTCTGCTGAAGATTTTACAAGAGAAATTACAAGGGCAGGAAGCAAGGAAAAATCTCCCCAAGGAGACCACAATTATTATTATTTCTTTTTAAAGAGGTAAATTAAAATGAAAATAAAAACATACACAAATTATTCCAACAAGATTCAATATATTCTGTATATTTAACTTACTATTGCAGATGCTGGGTAATCTGTACAATTGTTGTGAGGCATGCGTGTGGTGAGCCAGACAGCTTGAAGTAAATATGAAGGTGATCACTAGATGGCAATGGCATCCAGGAATTTATTCTTCATTAGAGGCAGAAGACTGCACACAAGCTGGATGCTGGAAGCACCGGAGAGAAGTGAATACTCTACAGTAGGTTGTCACCCTCAGATCTGACCATTGATCGATCATCTCATTACTTTTAGAGTGTTGTGTAGATGTCTCTATGTATGAAGCCCTGCAGACACTTTGTGGTTGGGAATCATCACAACTGAACTCCAGCATCAGCAGAAAATGTTGCGTTATTAGGAAAGCAATCCCTGGGATTTATTTACCATTCTAATCACATTGCCAAACTATCTACAATGAGATAAGAGAAAGAAGTAACCTTGTCTGGACATCCTTTTGTTGTTTCTTTTAATTCAAGTGATTGCCTTTACTTTAATCAGCCAGATTCATGAAACCTCCTTCACTGTTTAGTACATTGGGCCCTTCAGGTTTCAGCTGGTAATGGTACCTAAACATATGATATATAAGACTCTGTAATATGATTTCTTACATCTGTTGGTGAAGGTCCCACATTACACAGGCACCTACATCTACAGCTGGGCATAGACGCTGCGATGGTCGGGCGACTGTGCAGCAAATCGGCCACCCGTCATCAGGCCGGTTGTTATGAGAATCGTTCGCGCACCCTTTGTGTACCGCCATATACTTTGGATGGGGACACCGGTCCCCATACAAAGTAATGAGTTAAGCACCAAAAATATGGACATGTATTTGGCCGATTAATTTATGGACCAATGTATGGTGGGCATGGTAGATGTGCGACCGATTGAAAGAATGATCGATAGCTGTGAGCACACCCGGTGGTCGATCTGCCGCAGATCTAAGCGTCTATGCCCAGCTTACCAGATATCAGAGACACTGCTATTTACATATAATGCGAATATACAGAATGTTCCAGCAAAGTAAGCAGGACTGGGTCATGCAGTATTTACTCTATATTCCTCCAGCCAAAAAGCCAGTGCCAGGAGGGAGGTCTTCACTGCAGCAGAGTGTCAGGGCTGAAACTTTAGAAAGTTTATACATTAGCAGTACTCATTATCTGGACACATTGACCAACTTATGAAGAGATACATTTTACAGTCTGGCACTGAACAACCTACCAATGAGCAGCTATTTACATATGGGAGGAGATATGGGTCAAAAAACGTATTAATTGCAATGCAGAATGTGAGTACCTATACCATCTAAGAGAATGGGTACTGCTAGTGCTAATGCAGATAATATTTACTTCTTCACAGTGGCTTGGCTGGAAGGATATTGCTCCCAGGATTGATTGGGACTAAAATATATATATATATATATATATATATATATATATCCCACCCCCCTTTACATATTGAGACTAAAGCCCCCCATACACCACATACAATTACCATGTAATTTCTGTACAACCAACGTTTCTTCTACCAAAACCATGTAATATGATGACCTTTCTACACCTTCCAATCACTATGTATTCTATCAGGGAGGACTCGGCACTACATAGTTGTTGGTAGGTCTCATGGAAGTTGTATGGAGGAATCTGAAGGTGTATAGGGGGCTTATGATGCATGGACATTTTCGCATAGATTTTAATGGTGTGCTTTGCACTGCAAATCCAGTGTGAGGTTGAATCACTAAACCTAACCACACATGTATCAACTTTAATGTGATCACCTTCTGCAATTCAAATATGGACAGACAGTCTGACACACAGAGTAATCGATTAATTAAAAAGGAATAGATTTGCTAATGATCGGAAGAGATAAGTTTTTTTTGGAGAGAACATCCCTGTGTGGCTACATTCAGATAACATTTGCCACAAAGAAAAAAAAATTCTTTTATTTTGATTAAACATAAACTACAGATTTCTACCCCAGATCCTGCACGGTATCTTGTATAAAAGTGAGGGCGGCACATAGCACATAGCAGGCGTCAGATGCTATACAAAGCTCAATGCTGATCTCCATATAGGGCCAGGAGACGCAAAGCCCTTCCTTGGTGTTTACACAGACCTGGCACATACACAGGATAAACCAAGCTAAGACCACTTTGCCAATATCACTACTGTTCTGAGCCTGATGGTATATGTAGTTCAGAGGATTGTAGAAATGTACTTTAATAATGTGAGTCAGTTATCCCCCATCAACAATCACAAACCATCTAAAATGGTTAAAAGTTTGAGCTTTGTGGTGAGTGTGTTGTTTTGTATAAAAAAATAACCTACCACCCTTTTTGGCCCTTAAAAAATTACTTCATGTTGTTACCTTATGTTGTCGCTTTCTACAGTAGCAGTGTGCTAGACCTATGCTATGCAGGTTTCCGTAGGTAATAACTTAGCTCATGCAGTAACGCGTGTGGTGTGTACTGTGCAATGTGGTATTTAGTGTTAATAATGACACATAAGTTAGGTGGACGCAATGCGTATGGTGGAATGGAGCCTTAATTCTGCATGGGTCAGGGCCCCCTCCACCTCAAAACCAGCTACCCTGAGCAGCACATGGGTCTTGTGGGTCACTGGAAGTGTGGTCACAGGATCTGGTGGTTTTGAACTTCTTTCACTTTCCTGTTTTCTTCCCCAGATTTGGGCTTTGAGGTAATACTGTCTCAGAGGTCTACAGACAATTCATTTGACTTCATGCTTAGTTTGTGCGCCAATCCGTGGTCAATTTTGCGGACGTTCAACTGGCCTGCACATTTGTGTCGCTCTCTCAGAGGCCCATACAAAGTATCTTACGGGAATCCATGTGTGAGTGGCACACATTGTGTTCCCATAAGTTTGGCAGACAACTGAAATCAGAGTGGTGGTGTGATCAGTCGCTGATGTTACACCTGGGAACAGTTTTTGGGATTTTGACCTGTCAAATATATACCTGTCATACATCCCAACACCTGCACAAGTGTGACAGGTCGTTTCTGCGCGGCTGCGCAAGCACCAGGTTGTTTCCCCAGCTGCTATGACTAAAAGCAGCTCAGGAAACTACAGTGTAAATTAAGCCTAAAGTTATTTAAATCGATTAAAGTGGAATAAAAGCGGACCTACCACCTTAGTATCTGCTTCCTTTCATAGGCCTCCTGTGACGTGTGGCCAGCTGCAGCCGCAGCCGGATACAGAAGCAAGTGGATTTTGGGAAAGTAGATGTCACTTCTTGATCAAGTTAAAAAAAACAGTGTAACGCTTTTGGTACAGAAATCTGGATCTCAGTGAAACACCCAGGAGGTTAAGCTGCAGAAACATTGGAGTTATTTGCAAGGCTCCTAAAACTGTATCACCACCAACATTTCTGGACAAAAAGAAAGGATTGTCCTAGCATGTGCAGTTTTTGCATACATGTATTTCAAAATTAAGTGGAAAATTTAACTCGAACATTTCGACTTGACTTTGAACTTAAAAAAATACAACATGTGCTAAATAATTTCTTTTTTGTAATATTCCCCCAACACTTCTCTAAATCTCCAGCACTTTGGAACATTTTTCAAAATGAAATTCCACCATTCACCCCAAGCTGGACTTAAGCTGAATACCGCCCAGGAGGTTCATTGTAGAACTGAAGGCTGCGGCTGCACTGAGGGCCCGCCGGACGGACCTTGGCCATGCCTGCTTTAGATAATGAATTTCATGCTGGAGTTGCCACCGATAACACACAGTTCAGATAAGGAAGGTATGTCCACATGTTCTGTATATTGAAGGGGATAACTTGTACAGGAATATATGCACTCCTAGGCTGCCGATGAGCCCAATGGGATATTTGCAAACGAATAATCCAATATACAGTCAGGAGTATATACAAGGGTTCTAAGGCTCTAACCCAGGACATAGGCACTGATGTTTGTAAGGGAGTGGAGAAAAGTCTAGTTCCTAGGCTATAGTAAAGAGAGAGTTCTCCGCTCTAAACCTGTAGCCCATCATGGAAACACACTCCTATGGTATGGCTGGTTCATGAGTTCCCTGAGGCCTAACTGGGACGTCCTGGGGAGGGGCACAGAGTCTTGGCACTCTTCTTGCAGACAGATGGAAGGAAACATGAAGCTCCTGTTCATATTCATTTTTAAAGTGTCCGTGACATATAAGCATCGCCCCTGTTACTGGGCAGAACCTTTCTGTACAATGGGGATTTCCAGCCTATGATGGAACACTGTACACCAGGGGTGGGCAAACTTCTTGACTCGTGGGCCACAATGGTTTCTTAAATTTGACAGATGGGCCAGACAAAGAACCTGTAAGGGCAGCCAGGTCACATGTCCTCCCAGCCTGGGTGGGAAATATAAACAGATGGCATTAAACATTCTATTGCAGACATGGGCAAACTACATTTTTTAGAAGGAGACCATAACAATTATTTTCTAGGCATTATCTCCAATTATTCAGGGAACGAGTAGAGGTAACCACAGTAACAAAGTACCAGATTAAAAGGCTAAACAGACCGGATGTGGCCCACACACAGTCTGCTTCATGTCTGTATGTCTGTTCTACACAGTTCTAACAATATATAGTTATTTACAAAAAAAGAGCATAGAGAGCTCATTGCCTCATTGTCTCATTGCCAAACAAACTGATTCACTGATAGTGACAGCTCTTTGGATCTCATCTTGAGAGTTGACAGCAACAGATTCCAAATGCAAATAGCACACTTAAAAATTAACTCTGGGCTTTTAATCTGCAAATTGTAATTGGTATAATGAGGGAATATATTACACTCTGGCCATTGAACAGCTGAGAAGCCATTTTCCCATTACTTTTGGTCCCTTAACAAGTGGGAGGTACATATGCAAACTGTTGTAATTCCTACACCGTTCACCTGATTTGGATGTAAATACCCCTTAAATTAAAGGCCGACAGTCTGCAGTTAACACTCAGTGTGTTTTTTTCATTCCAAATCCATTGTGGTGGTGTATAGAGACAAAATATTAGAATTGTGTTGATGTCCCAATATTTATGGACCTGCCTGTATGTACACCAATTAATTTAGAAAGGCAACAACAACGTGATGCTGATTCATGTACTGCAGCCTCATATTTCTATATTTATAGCCTCCATGTAACTTGTGAGTCTGCATGTTTGGAGTGGAGTCTACCCTTCTACTGATGTGACAAGATAGTAAATCACATAGGACCAGAAGCTCTAGGATTTGACAGATGAATGGCCAGGGAAACGTGGTCAGTGTAGGGAGGAGTGGGACTAAAGCTAGCCATACATGTATAGATTCCCCTTCCTAACGTGGCTAGGACGCCGATCGATCATGTAATCGATGCACTTCACCTTGGGGAATCGATCCCTGGCCAATAATTTGGTGGGGGATCGAGGGTCCCCACCCAAAGTAATGGTGCTTGAACAGGAAAATACAGACTTGTTGGATGCCTGTTCGAACCTTGTTTTGTTAGATTTCAACTCTTTGGGATCGATCGTTCAAGGTGGGCAGCCTTGGATTTACGCAAACGTGTGTGCCGAACAATTGTTGGGGAATCGAGGACAAAATCTATAAGTGTATGGGGGGGGGGCTTTATTCTCAGTCAGAGAAGTGGGGAGCACCCACCAGCGGTCCCCTATATGAGCATTGATGTGGATTTATTAGATTATTGCAATGGTACTCATTCATATCCAGGAAATGTTAAATCCAGAAAGAAAACAATTGTGTACAGTATTCCTCCTCCTACTTCCTTTTACAAAGTATACAAAGCATTTAAATCTGCTTTCCTAATAATCTGCTGAAACATTTGCCCTAATGGCACAATGTCAGTGTCACGGTACACAGATACTTCTCTAAAGACCATGTAAAGGGCCTGCTTCCTCTGCATTCCCTGCTGATAACACATCAATCATAAACTCAAGGCACCCACATATAACCACGCATAACATATGGAGGTTGGGGGTTTTTTACCATCCAAAGGATTTGTATTTCCAGATTTTTACAACACTACCACACACAGCCCCATCTACCAGGGACAGTGATCAGATTCAGAAACTATTATAGGCCTTGTCCCTCCCCCAGCCTGTGACTTGACAGTAAAAGGAGCAGAGCACAAGCTCCTAGTTCTCTCTGACAGGCGAATTGCTGATTTGACTCCAATAGCTAAAAAACTTTTTTTATTTCAACATGAACTTTTCCTTACAAATAAACACACTGACACCCAAATATTCAGAAAAGATGTGGATATTTATGTAATTTTTTGGCCACAGCTGAAACATGTAACACAAATATAATATTCTGATGCTTTTTAAATAACTATATATAATACTGTATTTATTAGTACAACTTTTTTGGAACTTCAAAAACAACAAAGTCTCTGATAGTGCTCCCGAGCGTTGAAAATGACAGAGTGTTCCCAAACATTTATATATATACTGTATATGGCGATATCCATCAGCCTTCCCGATCAGCTTGATGGGTTTTTACGATAAAAGCCCAATCATCCATATATATATATAAAAATGCCCATCAGCCTTCCCCAGACTGGCTCCATGGGTGTTCACTATACTGACTCCTTCTTAAAATTGTTAACCAAAATAATCAGTGGGTCATTGACCCTTGTAAGAGCTCAGTATTCAAAAACTTGTGTAGTGATCCAGAGAATTCTAACCTGGGCGCTATTAGGACCACCATGCTGTGACGAATAAGACAATAGTACAACAGAAGTGCTTATAATAACAACAACCCAAAACCCTGTAGCCCGAATGCGAAACATAACATAAGGAGGGTGGGTGCAGATGATCTTCCAGCAACAGAGGCTGATCCCCTTCCGCCTGGCCTCTTCATAAGCTGCGCTGCGCCACTTCCGGTAGGCGGTGCCATCTTCCTCCATCACAGCCCTTCCTGTCAGGTACCCTCCCACCTAGGTGGTGATGGGCTTTACTCATGAAAACTGCTTCCAATGAAAGAACATATTGGCTCCTTCTGCTGCTTCTTAGGCTGGATCTGTACTAAGTTTTTAATGGGAAATTATGTACCAGGCTACACAGACGTGTCATGATCCTAATTATAGGGCGTCGAGGCGGACACGCCGATTCTACAACACCTGACCCGTCACATTGTTGATAAAGAATGGTAAAACTTTTTTTAGGCGCATTTTGCCCATGTTACATCTTGTTTGCTCATGGAAATAAATAGGCTGCGTTATTGCCGACATGGTGAATACCGCGCCCTAAAAGCTCCAAAAGCAGCGTTCAAAAAGAAGAGAAAAACGTCATAAAAGCACAGCAATTCTGTCATAAAAGGACTGCAGAATGCTAAAACAAAACTACGTTTTAATACATAATTTCTGATATATTGTCGGCTATATTTTTTATTAAACTGGATTCCAAAACATGAAATTCCTAATGTCTACCCCACCTAGCTCTAACATAAGTATTCATTAAACAATGTCAAATATTAGAAATAATAATAAACTCCATCCATTTAGAAATCTACCCCCCCCCCCTCCCAAGAAAAATAAACAACTCCACAATCCTAAAGCATACCTGAAGAATGGCCATATTAATTCTCAAAAGCTGTATCTCCCTCGGGTTATAAAGGAGACATCATGACGTCACTGACTTGTACTTCTCTATTTCTCAAAATGTTTCAAATTTTTTAAAATGAATAAAATAAATGTGGACGTGTGTAGGGCTAGCTTTAGTATGGGTAGAGAAGGGATAGGGTAGAACTTTTTTCCCGTTTCTCTTCCTTCAAATTTAACTACATCTGGTTTGGCACCAGATTCTTGTGGTTCTAGGTGAAGCGGACATGGGAAGAGTCAGTAACCAAAAGGGAAGAGCAGAGTGACAGATATTGGATCTGACACCAGCAGAGAAATATCAGGACCACCAGCCAGGATGATGTTTCTTATATGTATATGATGTATGTATTATTTTACTTGTTTGTCCACAGTTTAGAACAGTGGTGGGTAACTGAGTTGATATGAAGGGCCACAATTGCGGCCCTCAGCATTTTCTGGCAGAAGTTGGCTAGGTCTGAGGCCTTGACCGTCTTGGGTAGCCCCACAACCCGCAAGTTGTTACGGCGAGATCTATTCTCGAGGTCATCAATTTTGGCCGTCGCTTCAGCGTACAAAGGGCATCTTTAGCCGCACTCACCCGGTCCTCCAAGGCAGTCAGCCGCGTCGCATGCGGAGCCACCTCACTGCTGATGTCCTTAAGCAAGTTGGTAATGTATGTTTGCAGCGTGTTCAGCAGATCCCGTTTGATATTGTGTGCCACTGCATCAGCCAGCTGCTTGTAGTCAATTTGGCCATGGACCTTCCCAGGTAAGCTGCCATCCGAATCAGCATCATCACTAAGGGCAGCCTGGATGTCAGCCGCCGCCATCTTGGCCCGGCCATGCTGCTTGAATAGTGGGAGCATAGGCACTCACCAGTCTGCTGATCCCCTGCCAACACTAGGGGAGCAGAGGTGAAGGACTTACTCAGGCACCATCTGGGTCGCTGATTGCCTTTTACGTAAGTCTGTCACCTCTTCTCCTCTTCCCACTCTAAGATGGACAGGTGAGTTCCTATGCCCTATGCATTAACACTTAGGTTTCGGGGGCCGCATGTGGTGGACTGAGGGGGGCCGCCGAAGAATGCCCAAAGGTCTGCATGTGGTGACAGTGCTTTTATGTGTTTCCTTGCTCTTCAATGCTTTTGTTTTTAAAGCTGAATCAGTATGAGCACCAGATACTTCCTGTGTTGGGATGGCTACCTTGGCTTTTTGAACCCAAATCACTGTTTCCTGCAAGCATGAGCAGCAAGTAGCTTCCACAATTGCACCTGGAACATGTAGTCCAGACAAGGCCTCTATGAATAGACAGGATGGGGTGCTCCCCATACAGGAGGATTGAGGCAACACTGACACAGGAGGACAGGGAAAGGAACATAGAACTCATATACAGTGGAGGAAATAATTATTTGACCCCTAACTGATTTTGTAAGTTTGTCCAATGACAAAGAAATGAAAAGTCTCAGAACAGTATCATTTCAATGGTAGGTTTATTGTAACAGTGGCAGATAGCACATCAGAAGGAAAATCGAAAAAATAACTTTAAATAAAAGATAGCAACACATTGATTTCTGTTCAATTGATCCCCGATCAATCACAGCGTGGTGACGTCATCATGTTGTGATTAAATGGGGATGGATTCCACGGGAATCTACCCGTGTGTGCCTAGCATTATAACAGACAACCAGTATGTGTGTTGGCTCTCCCTGCCTACCTATTCTTAATGGATAACCAGCAGTTATGGAGACCAGGTTAAGTTAAATGTAACATTGGGAATGAAAAGGCCTCATTATTGTTCCATTAAACAGCAGTTCTCAACCTGTGGGTTGGTACCACCTTGGGGGTCGAACCACCATTTCACAGGAGTAGCCGAGTTCACTGAAAGCATCAGAGCAGCGATGATGCTTACAAATGGGGTGAGAAGTTAGGAGGGATAGTAATGCCCCCCTAACTCAGGATGGAGGGGGGCGTTGCTTTCCCTTCTAACTTCTCACACATCACCATCACAAGCTGGGTGGTAAAATATAAGGGAGGGGACATTACACCTACCTGATGGATCCAGAAGTGACATCACTTTCAATATTTGGAGTGTGGAAGTGACACTCTGCACCCACACTTCCGCATTCCAAATTGTGGAAGTGAGACTTTGCGATGTCACTTCAGAGGACGCGGATCTAGAAAGGTTGAAAACCAATTGTGCTTAAACACAACCCCTATATGTTTAATGTAAAAGTGTTCTGGTTTAGAAATCCACATAGAGAAACCCATAACTTTTAAATCATGCAAGACAGGTTCAAACTGGAGTAACGCTATAAAAACGATTGCACTGTACTATACTAGTGATGGTATAAAACATTTACAGACTTGGCATCCTTCCTGATCACACGACTCTGGAAATTACCACACCTTCGGAGGGCAGGGCTGTCTGGCTCTGAGGTTTATTACATGAAGAATTCTGCTCTACACAGCTTTGTAAAGACTTGTGTCATGATAAATGGGTTGTCAGAATAAACTTCATGCACTCAAGTTATGATGATTTTTAGGTTATTAATTGCTTACATGTAAACTTTTAACAGACTAATC
>CM070034.1:112936940-112947443 GCA_036250615.1 Ptychadena robeensis
ACAGAAGATGGCGGCGACGGAGCAGGTGAGCTCCCACGATGTGCCCGAAGTCAGTTTGGGTGTATCGATAGTTGCAGCGCCCCTTTGCCCGAACTGACTTTGGGCATATCGCTAGGGAGGTTAAACGACCTCAATGACTTCTTTTAAACCTAAAGCAAGGTCGTTTTCTGGTCGCTTAACAGACCAGAAAACGACCTTGCAAGAGACCGTGTAAATGTTCCAACTGGTGCTCACGATTTAGCCTGGTGCTCTGCAGAATCGCTGTCAATCGCCTACACTACACTATTTTGAATGGGCTTGTCCTCATTGATAAGATCAATTTTTTTTTTTTTTTTTTTTTTCTTTCCTGATCATTCCCGTAGACATGAATGGACGATTTCCCACTGCCAATTACTCGCCTATTAGGGAACATTAGGAAAAGAGTTGCACTACTTTGTATCATGTGGCCAACATCCCAAATAAATATATTAGAAAAACTAAGGGGAGAGAGGACAAAGGCGTCTTCTCCTCTTGTTGAATTCCCCCTGGGAAACCCCAGGGGCAGGGGGACTTTAACGGCCAATGGTGTGTAAGGCGTACAATTATAAATGATTTATCAAAAACAAGTCACATAATTTAATAGAAGTAGCATGAGTAAAAACATTACCGAGCTGGTTGATGTTACAAAAATGAATAGCAGTTCTAAATGGTGTATCACAAGATATGCATATCTACAAAACATAAAAATATAAGCTGAGGATGATCATAAGCATAGTGTTGGAATAAAGGTCCTGGACAACCAGGATTAACCCCAACGCGCGTTTAGTATGGATAACTTCATCAAGGGGTATGTGTTTATCCAAATCAACTTAAAAAATTTGACTTAACATTGAACCACATTTTTGCAAAAGCTACATATGCTAGAGCAATCATAAATAATAATTACAATGTTCCCACAACCCTTTTCTACATCTCCAGCAAATTTGGTCATGATACCCTGTTTCCCCAAAAATAAGGCACCCTTACGTTTTTGCCTCACGCTAAAATATAAGGCACCCCCGAATATATGGTACTGTAACTCTGGACAGGGTAGATCAGAGGGGGCAATTTAAAATTACACAGGAGGATCAGAAGGGGTTAATAAAATGGTAACCTCCCCCCTCTGTGTCGCTTTGATTCCCCCCTGTGTCATTTTAAGTGATCCCCCCATCCTGATACCCCAGTGCCATATTCTTCAGAATAAGACATCCCCCAAAATAAGACATAGGGCATCTTTGGGAGTAAAAATTTATATAAGACACTGTCTTATTTTCGGGGAAACACGGTAGCATGTTCAGGGGCTTTGCAATTTACTCCTAAAGTCCACCTACAAATGCCACGATTTTCATTTCTTGATCCGAATAGAAGCCAAATTAAACTTTTTGAGCACATTTTAGGTGCTGAAAAATGTGGCTTATATTCGAGTAAATACGGTATCGACCTTGCCACATCTCCAGCAATGTTGGTGATACCATGTTTAAGGGATTTGCAAATCACTCAATCCGTCTGCCGAAATTTGTAATTTCCCCTTAATTAGAATATAAGCAGAATGTAATTTTTAGCACATTCTGAGACTGCTGAAATCTTCAGCTTATACTCAACTTTGTTTTGTATTTGAATTTGTAAAACAAAATGTGTATAGAAAGGCAGACAATCAGATATATGACATCAGATTAAGACAAAAAAGTTGATAAAACTTCCACAACTATTGTGGTTTCACTTTAAAAGGAACTCCGTATTCAAACCCCAGAGGGACACCCGATTTATATATAGACAGACAAATACCTTGGCACCTGTCTGACTACACATTATCTTTTACATGGCCAATAACCTCGCATAGTATAGCATGACATGCAAATGAAGTTTATAGTGATATTTGTGGGGACAAAGCAGATTTCCAACACAGCCAGTACATTTTTCTCAATACAAATCACCCCAACAAAGGGTCAGCAGAGGATAGGGTGGTGACAGCGGATTTGGTTCATATCCGGGAATGTCCCTGTAAAAGGTAGCCACTTGGGCAGCATGCGCCAGAATAATACAAGTTTAGTCATCCCATGGTTCTGACGTTACTGAAATAGCTTTGTCTTGTATGCCCCTGCTCCCCCCTCCCTAATCACACAGCATTTGGTGCTACCCACAATATATCTGACAGGATTAGTGGGGAAATATCCTAAGCTGGTATCAAATATTCTTGAGTTCATTGTTACAGGGAAGGGGTGGGAGGTATTATCTGTTGTTTTATGTGACTGACACACCACTGGTAAGACAAGTATATAAGGCAGAGGACACAAAGCTTTCTGTACAGCATCTCAGAGGCTTCTGCAACCTGATCGTCTTCATCATGGAAAACAAAAGGACGTTCTTTGACATAACAGCGGACGATATCCCTCTTGGCCGCATAGTGATGGAGGTACGATCTGATAAATAGGTGATGTCCACTGTTTATATTACTTATGTTATTCTTAGTGACTTTTGTTTATATAGCTCCAACATATTACGCAGCGTTGTGATGCAACACAAGATAACACACAGGCACAAGTTATGACACAGGAGAAGTTAAGGACCCTGCCCGATAATTAAAAAAAATTGGGAAACACAGTATACAATAGGTAGGGAGGATGGGACTGGTGTGGTGGTGAAGATGGGTAGGCCAGACTGAGAGGTGGGTTTTAAGGATTTTTGTGAAAGCCAAAGGATGAGATGAGTTTGCTTAGGGAGGTGGTGTAAAGGGAGAAAAGAGCCGGGCCAAGAACTGAGCCTTGTGGGACACCAATGAAGAGGGAGGTGGAAGATGAAGCCATTGAAGGAGGTTTGGAAAGAGCGGTCAGTCAGGTAGGAGAACCAGGAAAGGGCAGAGTCACAAATACCGATAGGGTGCAAGGTCTGTAGAAGGAGAGGGTGATCTACAGTGTCAAAGGCAGAGAAAAGATCCAGCAGAAAAAGCAGGAAATGGTTCTTGTGCCTTGACACTGAGCAAGGCATTGGTAATCCTAGTGATGGCTGTCTCAGTGGAATGAGAAGATCAGAAGCCGGATTGGAGGGGGTCAAGGAGGGAATTTACATTCAGATAGTCAGTGAGTCCATTGTAGTACCTCCATATCATTGACTTTAGGGTTCTAGAACAGAAGCCAGTCCAGGCAGGGTCCTCCACTCCTCCTGTGTCATATACTGTACCTGTGTGTTATCTTGTGCTGTGACACAAACTATTTTGTTGTACAGCGCTGCGTAATATGTTGCCGCTATATAAATAAACTATAATAATAATAGTACCTGAAGTAGGGATCTGACATATCCCAAAGCCTTGCTTCTTTAATTACTTCAATAAGCCAATAAAAGAGCATCACTTGAACCCCAAACGTTCTGTAAATATCTAGAACATATAGAATTTCCCATAGTCATCATAAAACAGATGGACCAAACCATCTCTTGATGCCTTGTGTGATAGCTATGGCAATTAAAGGGGCTTGGATTACACTAGCATTCCTGTTAATTTAGACACACTTTTTCTAACTTGTCTAATCAGTCTATCCCCTTGAGCCATACAGGTCTTTATGGCTGCCCCATGTGATAAGATTGAATGTCCTAAAATATCATCTAATGATAAAAAAAACCTAAAAACCAGATGATGAGTAGGAGCAGTTAAAGCTGAGCTCATTAGATTGTGGGGTCCTAGAAAAAACTGAAACTTCTAATGTTCCAGCTATGAGTCCAAAGTACTTTCACAACTAAATGAAGAAGCCTCATTATTTAATCATTTATCTTTCTTTTTATTTGTGTTATCTCTTTTTAGTGTCTATTGTATTTAATATGGATGAAATGTATTCACTATGAAAACAAGTATGAATCGCTCATATTTTGTTTCCTAAATATGTTATTGTCCTGTAAAGTTTTTAGAAACAGAAAAATAGCAGAAAAAGATACAGTCTGCCCTACATACATATACACACTAATACATACCAGACATACAGACACATTTTACCATTGTTTTCAGCTTTAGTACATCTCTATGTATATCTGGAGCATACTTAAACATACTCACTATATGCTGTTCTACCACCTCTAATGGTGATCTGTTCCAAGTACCAACTACTCTTTTAGTAATAAAGTACATTCTATAGTTGGTTCTCAACTTTTCTCCAGCTGGTTTGAGTTCTGAATTCTGTTTGCTTTACTTGCTGCTTGGCCATACTGTTTGCTTGTAATCACCTCATAAGCACCCCAAAATCTCTAGTTTTGGTCAACATGTATCTCCAATACAGTGAGAGGATTATTTTTTCCTAAATACAATGTTTTCTATTTAGATACATTGAACTGCAGTCTCCATGGTTTTGACCAGGTTGTGTCCCATGCTATGTTCCTCCTCAGGAACATACACCTTATCATATACCTTTGTGCCATCAGCAAAGAGAGCTACCTTGCCCACCATACCTTCCAAAATATCACAAAAGGATTAAACAGATCAAGATCTAGTACTGAGCCTTGTGGTGCCCTACTAGTGACGTCTCTTTTTTTGAATCCACTCCATTTATGCCCACATAATGATCCTTTAGCCAACTGCTTATCTATCGCACTATCCAAGGATTTAGGACCATGTTGTATAACTTCTCTATGAGCTCATTATGTGGAACTGCATCAAATGCCATGCTGAAATAAAGATGTCCACAGCACCAGCCTGACCCAAAATATTTGTGAATAAAGCCCCCAGTACACAGATCGATTTTTGCAGCAATCAATTGAACGGGAATCAAACAAACAGACATGTCCGCAAATCACAGTCAATCACCATTACTTTGGTGCCCAATCCCTGATCACGGGTCAATTGAATGGGTATCGACCCCTGTGTGCCCAGTTTAAATCAAAACATTCAATCATCTTAGTCTGATATGATCTGTCTTCAGTGAAGCCATGCCGCCTTGGGTTCACCATGTTGTGTGTTTTTAATTGAACGTTAGTCTTTTGTTTTAAGAGTGATTTTATTAACTGTACTATTTGCGGTTATTCTCAGTGGCAGTTTTAGATTGGGGCAATATGGGTAGTTGTTCAGGGCGGCATCATGCTGGGGGGGTGGCATCTGGGCATCAAAATTCTTTTTGAGATGATCAGATGCCTCCCCTCCAGTGCACCTGCCTATCAAGCATCCGTAAAGCTAGCCATATATTGTCGGATTCCATGGCCGATCGATCACCTATCCGATCGATTCCGGCGATCTCAGCAGGAATCGGAGGTCTGATCGATCGGCCAATTAAGTGTGTCCGATCGCTACATACCACCTTGTCCCACGGATTCCTGGACGATTCCGTGTCCGATCGCTTACTTCACAAATGGCAACTCCCCCTGATGTGTGCTGAATCGGATCAGAAAGACCAACAAGGTGGGCTTCACGCGATTCCGGGACGATCGTTTCGCGTGCACGTGCCCGGAATCGATCGTCCCGGAATCCGATGGGAAACGGACCAGTGTATGAGGGCCTTAAGGGGGGTTTCCACATCCCTCCCAATGGCGCACATTCACTTACCTGCTCGTCAGATGCTGTGTTCTCACAGCGCTGAGCTGTTCCACAGATGCAAGGCTGAATGTAGTGGAGTACGTTGACCTCTGCATCCGCAGATGCCTAAACACAGCATCCACCAAGCAGGTAAAGTCTATGTGCTCCGTGCGGATCCCCGCCAAGCAATGGGCTTAGCAGAGGTGGCCCTGACGGATGTGGAAACCCCCCCTTAGTTGGTGACCCCCGGGGTAGATGCTAATCAGAGGGCCACCAAAGGGGGTGTTCGCACAGGGCACTGGTCTCCCTAGGAGCGCCCATGGTTATTCTCACTGGTCTGTAATTTTCAGCTTCTTCCTTGCTACCCTTGTGGACGAATGTTAGCTATGAGCTGTTGACATAGAGAGGGGTAAAAAGCAACAATCAACAGTCCGACAACTGTACCTTAAGGATTTCTTAGCGGATTACTACTGGGAAACCGATTGATGTATTGAGGTTTATTTAAACCCATTCCACTGATACTGCTGCCTCTAGACCCCAGGTGCCCAACCTGTGGCCCGGGGGCCACATGCGGCCCTTTGGGTTTTTTGCGGCGGTCCCCTGTGGTCCACCACTTGTGGCCCCTGAAACCTGTTATTGCATAGGGCATAGGAACTCACCTGTTCAAGTGGGAAGAGGAGGAGAGGTGATAAGTGACCCAGATCTGACCTCCTCTTCTGCTCTAGTGTTGGCAGCAGGTTGAAATCAACAGGTGAGTACCTGTGTTCCCACTATCCTCCAATGAACGGGGGATGATTGTATATTATATATTGCGGCACATAACTCAATAGTTATGTGCTGCATAGATATCATCAAAGGCTTTGATGATATCTATGAAGCACATAACCTTTGACGATGTATATGACTATGTATATCTTCTAGCTCAGCCTGCTGTCATTATTTAGTTATAAAATGCTTATACAAGTCAGTATAGGTTGAAAATGTTATGTGCGGCCCTTAAGTGATGCTGAGGGCCGCACTTGTGACCCTCCATGGCAACTCAGTTGGCCACCACTGCTCTAGACTGCACTGAAATCTGCACTGCTAAAACCAATATGATCCTCCAACGTGGTTCTATTACTAGTTTGATTGAATGGTTCGTTTTACTTAAATCTCCATCAATATGAGCATTATTGTATCCAAAGTAATGAGATCGACCTACAAATTACAGACATGTATGTATTTTACCAGATCGATCTCTGGGCCGCGTTAGATTGCAAATCTCACCATCCATGTCCACCTTTAACCTTTCCCTTTGTTGTCACTTGAGGTATGTCTATGATCAACATGCTATCATAATCCTCAGACTGTCCTGCATACTCATTACTTTGAAGGGAAAATCCAGTGTTTTCTGGCCATACACGGTTCAACAGTTGGATAGACATGAAAATGAATTCCCTTTTTGCCTGAATTGACCAAAATTTATGGAAACCGAACATAAAATTGATGGAGCTGTGATTGGACATGTCGTTGTATGTGATGGGGTTTCTAGGTATTTTCAATGGATTTGTTTCCGATGCTATTATGGAGCATGTGCACAGGGCTTAGGAAATTAATTGATTGCTTTCAAACTGATCACACTGTATGGTGGTACGATTGATTGATGTTAGACTGAAGGCCCCCATACATGTCTAGATTTTTCATCCAATCAACTCAATTCAATCAATTTTTTAGTTGATTGAATGAAAATCTATGGCAGCCCATATGGTTAGATCAACCTAAAACAATACAAATTGTGGAAAAAATTGATTGGACATGCTGGTAAATTGGTTGTATTGAAATTGATTACACTTTCAGTCGATCCCAAAAAAATTTATCAAATATCTGTTACTACAGTTGGCAAACATACCAATTTCACTGACCCCAAAAAATATATCTTTTTAAGTTGATTGAACAGAAAATCTAGACGTGTATGGGGGCTTGACAGTCCATATTTCAACCACACAAGCCAATCAAATCAAGGAAACGTTTATGTGGGTATGGCTGGCCTAACCCATTTGTTTTCTGAATTCATTTTATTAGTATACTGATGTAGACTCCGCCTATTTTGACTTTCTTTTCTGTATAATGTGTATTGTGGTATAGATATTTTGCAGTCATGTAAATCTCTGAACTATGTCTGTTTCTTAACTCTAGACTTGAGCCCCCCATACACCACATACAATTACCATGCAATTTCTGTACAATCAACTTTTCTTCTACCAAAACCATGTAATATGAGGACCTTTCTACACCTTCCAATCACTATGTATTCTATCAGGGAGGCCCCTATACTACATAGTTGTTGGTAGATCTGATGGAAATTGTATGGAGGAATCTAAAGTTGTATGGGGGGCTTAAAGCAAGGTACAGACTTGCAGATATGGGCCAGATCGACGGCCGCTTTGATCGCCGTGCACGCTCACGGCCATCTATCTGGTCCATATAATATGCGGCCATCTCAGTTTTCAGCCATATCGGACATGACCGTAAATACAGCCGATGTCCGATGCTTTGCCTAGAGACCGCTGGTCTCCAGGCAAAGCTTCAGCTGAGCTGGGGAGAGATGAGCTGTCTCCCCGGCCCCGGCAATATCTTACAGAAGCGTGATGACGTCATCACGCTGTCGCAGGGTAAATCGGGCGGCTCAAATATCAAGCCTCTTGTACCCTGCTTTAAGGTAGCCATACACGGGTTGACTTTTGCATGATCATTCGTAGATCTAATAGCCTTGTACAATCTAAATATCGACTGTCAGTAAAAAATTTATTGTAACACCACACGATGTAAGTAATTCAGGATCAATTCCTTTCCTAGCTCTCTGTGCATGCTCCATAGTACCCTCCGATGCAAACCGATTGAAATACCTAGAAAACCCACCAGATACTTGTACGATCAATTTAAATGTATTGACATGTCCGATAAATTTTCGATTGATTTTCAGTTCAATGTCGATCACTTTGGGTTGATCATACCAGGTGGGCAGGAATTGATTCTTGTTTGATGGACATCAATTTTTTTGTCGATCAAATGAAAATATCACACCGTGTATGGTTGGCTACATTTAGACCCAATTTTTCAGATTTCATAATACCGTGCAAACAAACAACACTACCAATGACTAAAGTGGCAAAGCAACCTCAGCACATCAGTGAACCCTACCTGACTCTAGGGATTGTGTCCTTTTCTTGTGAAGCTTCTGTTTGTATACAGTAAACAGTGAAATGATTTGCGTTACTGAAAAGCTCTTTTTGTTTCAACATTCTCCTAGAAGGATTGTGGCTTCCACAGATACATGTTTACCAAACTCCAACCTGACTTTTTTCTGTTTTTGTGTCAGAAGCGGAGTTCATCTGGGTCTCCCACCATGAGTCTCTTTTCTTTCAGATGGTGACAGATAATGTGAGCCAACACTGTTGTACCTGTGCCTGCAGGTCAGCTTGACATTGTCTAGAAGGCGAACAAGATTCTTTATCTACCATTCAAACAATTCTTTGTTGTAACGGATATAATGAATCCTTTTCTTTGTCCAGAGAGATTAGCTACAGTGCCATGGGCTACATGGGCTACAGGAACGTTAACATCTCTGAAGTTGGACTTGTAGCCTTGGGATTCTCCATGCTTTTTATAAATTAATGCCGGGCACACACGGCTCAACTTTCTTTTAGATCGAGGAAGCCCGACCGCGGCACAATGACGTCATCACGCTGTGGACGAGCTAGACCGATATCGAGCTTTAGCACTTCTGCAGCTGCCAGCCCATCCAATCTTTGGATGGGGACTAAGGGTAACATGTTAGAACCCTGGTCGACCAAGCTCGAAGGCTGGATGGCTTAGATTCGGGCACAATTGAGCTCCATGAACTCTTTGTAAGAGGAAATTTCCTTATTTGTAAAGCCCCCCATACACCTTAAAATTTCTGTACAATTACGTTTTCTTACCAAAACCATGTAATATGAGGACCTTTCTAATCCTTCCAATCGCTATGTATTCTATCAGGGAGGACCCAGCACTACATGTTGTTGGTTGTTGTTGGTAGAGCTAAAGGACATTGTATGGAGTGATTGGAGAATTTTTTCTACCACCCTGTTCCATGTTAAGTATTGTGCCACATCCCATATATATATATATGTACAAAAGAAAAAAAGAATCATGAAGAAACGATGTTCTACACATCAGCATCCTCATCTCCCATTGTGAAGACTAGGGGCTTCGGGGAACTTTTAAGGCACAAGGTATATACAGCATTATCATAGAGCGTATATAAATTTTATTTCCAGCAGTTAATATGTGAGCAATACAGTCATGATAAGTACAGTGTGGTCAATAATAGCAGTATAACATGATTATATTCAGTGTACAAAAAAGCATTTACAAGCGCCAACCAGGTTCTCTGGGTACATAAAACACAGGTTGGGGCAAGACATGGGACAATATTTTTCTCGACGCGTTTCGCCGTTAGGCTTCTTCAGGAGATATTCTGTGTTCCCATCTAACAAATAAATTATGTTGTAAATTTTGCAAATCAAAAATACAATTGATGCGTACATTTGCTTTGTAAAGAGCAGAGACCTGTGTATACTCACAACCTGCCTATGTAGTATGGGTCAACTAAGGTGGGCTGAGAGCTCATCATCGATAGGGCAGGGTCCCAGGGGGAGGGGAAATGGGGGCCAGCCCCCCGACCAACACACCGCTCAGTGGTAGATGGCTTTGGAATAACGGGGGACCACAAGGAGTCCATAGCGCCGGGCACTTGTTTGCCTGCGGATGGAGATGGTCTGTGGGTTAATGCAAATTCGGCCCCCGGGTGTAGGCTTGTGGTTTGTTAGCTTGTGGGTCTATGCATACACACTCACATATAATTTTTTCATAACAGACATACACATTAGTTTTCACTCAGTTATCACACATTTCAGCTACACACCGGACTCACACTAGGCAATCAACACAATCCTGTACCCTTGCACCCTGTTTTG
>CM070034.1:112947543-112971955 GCA_036250615.1 Ptychadena robeensis
GTTATTCCGAAGCCATCTACCACTGAGCGGTGTGTTGGTCGGGGGGCTGGCCCCCATTCCTCCTCCCCCTGGGACCCTGCCCCATCGATGATGAGCTCTCAGCCCACCTTACTACATAGGCAGGTTGTGAGTATACACAGGTCTCTGCTCTTTACGAAGCAAATGTACGCATCAATTGTATTTTCGATTTGCAAAATTTACAACATAATTTATTTGTTAGATGGGAACACAGAATATCTCCTGAAGAAGCTTAACGGCGAAACACATCGAGAAAAATGTTGTCCCATGTCTTGCCCCAACCTGTGTTTTATGTACCCAGAGAACCTGATTGGCGCTTGTAAATGCTTTTTTGTACACTGAATATAATCATGTTATACTGCTATTATTGACCACACTGTACTTATCATGACTGTATTGCTCACATATTAACTGCTGGGAATAAAATTTATATACGCTCTATGACAATGCTGTTTAAACCTCGTGCCTTAAAAGTCCCCCGAAGCCCGTAGTCTTCACAATGGGAGATGAGGATGCTGATGTGTAGAACATCGCTTTTTCGTGATTCTTTTTTTCTTTTGTACATTGTATGGAGTGAACTTAATGTGTATGGGGGGCTTTACACCCGTAAGAAAGGTGATCTAAATTACCAATAAAGGTAAATCACTTGTTTGAAATACAATAATTTTTTACAATTCTGATGAGGTACCAATAATTTTGTCCAGGCCATTTTTTATTGTGGAATTTGTCACTATGGATTGGATTCTTCTGTTTTTTTATATTCTTTGAGTGCTAACAAAAGAATTAAACATTACAGTACCAAAGAATTTGTAATTGCATCAATATTCTAGGACATGTGGTTGGTTTTCGGACATAGATACAGAGTTGCCAATATTTTTGGCCATGGCGGGATATATATTAATATTAAATATATTTTTTATATTCAATGATCATTTATATGGTCATTGATTATTTTAGAACATATATATATAGTACAGGCAACTCCAAAGTTCTACATACTGGGAAGGATGGAAGACCCATACTAATTCTAGATGAAACAAAAGAGGATAAGCAATCTGTCCCCGGGAGCTTACAATTTATTAGTATAGGGTAACTGATACAAGAGGTGAAGGTATCATAACAGCCCATCCTGTCATCTCTTTGATCTTTGTAGAGAAGGTATTTCCATTATTTCCAGGCTTAGGATGCCTTTGGGGTTTCCCTGATTAAGGTTAGCTGAGCTGACAGGATAACATCTATTTTTTCTCTTGTATTAAAGGCATTAATGTGCTGGGCATTTTCTGCATTGCAGGTCTGGGCGTTGAGCTTGTAAGGCTTTGACTTTGTACTAGGTCCTACTGCTATTAATCAATGCACCAGCCAGAGAAGCTATTAATAGGTACCCCTGTGTTCTGTAATGTGTTACTTCAGCTCCAATGCAATTCACATTGGAATGCGCTTCTCTCTAGAATTCTGTTTTATAAGAGTTCTTTTTTAGATGGAGTTAGATGTCTCTTAATTATCAGTTGTGTTAATGTATGTTAGACATGTTATGTTTGATGTGTAATTTCATACTATTAGTGTCTATCGTATTTCGTGGTGAATACAGTGCAAGGCTATAGTACCATGCTACTTAACCTCACCAAGATGGGTACGGATCATAATTAGGGCATCTTGAAACAAGCAATGTCTACATTCTGCACTGGACCTCTATTATAATGTACTCTACAGAAAATGTGTGCAATGTTACCAGCGTCTCTTAGGTTTGAGTATCTGTTCTTAGGTGCAGGTATTTGGCAGAAGACTTCTAGCTTTTGTAACTAAAACCTTAAACCCCTTGCCTATGTTATTCATTGTTGATCTAAGAAAAAATGACCACGATAAAAAGAAATTATAGAGAGGATAGCCACCAGGTCTCATAATATCCCACCTCTCATGCTTCTTGTACCTCGTAGTTTATCCCCTCTGGGTCCCGCTACGGTTGAATTGTTGGTGCCTGACTTTGTCCCATGGGCTTACCATAACGCATTGGGCCACCCTATGCCCCACTACTCCTACACAACTGCTGGCCCCCTGGGCTTTACTCAGGTATGTTTAGGGATTTTTTTGCTTCTCTCCACCACCTCGATGTTCTGCCTTTGTATTTCTTGTATTTTGTATTTAGTTTTGTATCTTTTTGAAAATTGTAAAAAAAATACTTAACTTCAACAAAAGAAATTATAGATATAGTGGACCCTGCAGTTTCAACCAGTTTGACTTAAGACCAACTTGCGTTTCAACCAAAATTTTAGTATTAACTTACAACCAAATATTTGCCTTACAACCAGAATTATTGCTGAGGCAAAAACATTTTTCTGCTTGCATAGTCCGAAAAATATGGTTCATAAGTCTGGGGTCCACTGTATTAGTGTGGGATCTAGGGCTCTCTTAATTCTCTTACGGTTACCTTAGTTGTCTGCAAATCCTCTTTAGTTTTTCTGCTATATAGGGGATAACAAGACAAATTTTGCATCATCTAATTCTGAATCCTCTGCCAGATGTCCATAAAAAATGCATAAGTTTAATTGTCATTTTTTTTCTTTAAATTTTACAGTAAGTACAGTAAATAATAGTTGGTGGTGAAACAATGGCAAATACAGTGCAGCAGTAAAAATGTATCTGGTTGACAAGGTAGATCAAAGGCTTATTGTGTAATACAAAAGTTTATTTGGTTCTGTTTGTCAAGGTGGGTTAACAAGTGTAGATTTTTTCTTCAATCAACTGCCAATTAGATTTTTTGTTCAATTTTGAACATCGTTTGTAACATCAGATTTTTTGTTCGTCCATCACCAATATTGAATGAAAATACATTTGAAATTACAACGACAGATAAAAATTTACTAACATGTTAGATGACCGTTTGAATGATTTTTTGTTCAAGGTCGAACAAAATGTATCCATCGAACAAATTGGCCATTCTAGATTTTTGTTCAATCAACCAAAAAGTTGTTAGTTCTTCTTTGTCAACAGTCAACTTAATAGACTTTTAATAACTAGAAACAATGGATCAGGTAATTTGCAGTGAATTCTTAACCCCAATAAATGCACTCTTTGGGAGTGTACGATTGTATTCTGTAACCAGAGAATACAAAGCCCAATCAATATCTGTTCAAAACAAAGAACCTAAACATCTTAAATATGTAAGTAGAAAAAAGAATTTGACAATAGAAGAGAGAGGAGAGTGTCAGATAGGAAAGGAAAAAGAAAGAGGAGGGGTGGATGGGGGAATGGGATAAGGGGGTTTAGGGGGTGATGTCAGACTGTCGCCCCCCCCCCCCCCCCCCCCAAAATTAGCCTGTCCCTCATCTGAGAAGCAAAAGAGGACCCAAATGGTCCAGTTGGCTTTATTTTGATCATGTTTGTTTTTGAGTAAGACATGCATATCTTCCATTTCTCTTATGGCATTTAGTTTTCTGGTGCATAATTGCAGTGTGGAAGGATTAGGGTCCTTCCATTTCAGTGTGATGCATAATTTGTCTGCATTTAACAGGTAGTAATTTTTATTTGTGCTCATTCTAGTCACCTGGAAGTAAAAGCTTTATATATTATGAGGCACAAGCTAAGATTTATGGCACAAGACTAAAGCAGGGTACAGACGTGGAGATATGGGTCAAACCGATTGCCGTTTCAAACTCCGTGCGCGCTCACGGCCATCTATCTGACCCATATAATATGCCCCTATCGCTGTTTTCGAGCGGGACAAATCAATCTCGCTCGAAAACAGCCTTATCGGACATGACGTAAATACGGCCGATGTCCGATGCTTTGCCTAGAGACCGCGGGTCACCAGGCAAAGCTCGGCTGAGCCGGGGAGAGCAGGACTGTATCTACCCATCTCCTACGATATCTGAAAGCAGCGTAATGATGTATAATATATATCTTCATGCTATATCTTCCTAATATATCTTCATGCTCTTGTCAAATACATACTGTATTTTTCAGGCTATGAGATACACTCTCTCCCCCCAGAAATGCTTTCCTGCTATAAAAGATGGTCTTATGGTCAGGTGCATCTTATAGTCAAAAAATATGGTAACTGATCAGCTTTTATAAACATACTCAAGCTTCATTGAGATACTCGTGTTTACCAAAATTTATATCCCCATCCAAACGCCTATCTGGATAGTTCACGCAGCACTGATATATGGCAGTTTTATAATTAGACACGATCTGTACAAAAAGGTTTTTCTTGTGTCTTACTTCCTATAATATGAATTCCTATACATTGTGGTGGTAGAAGCCATGTAGAGTCCATCCTATAGTTTGTTATTACTATGTCATTTCCTTTTGTGAGATTCTCACACATTGTTCTACTATAAATAGTTTCAGGACGGAACAACGTGTGACAGACCTTTACATATAGCATGTAGGGCCCAGGTGCCTAACCTGCGGCCCTTTGGGTTTTCTGCGGAGGCCCTCTCAGTCATCCACTTGCGGCACCCAAAACTTAATTGTTAATGCATAGGAACTCACCTGGCCACTGATCCCCCGCTGACAGGTCCTCGTCCGGAAACTTCTGAGAGTGGGAAGAGAAGGAGAGGTGATAAACTTTTGTGATAGTAGTAAGTAAATGCAAATCTATGTCCCAGATGGCTCTTGAGCAAGTCCCTCGCCTCTCCTCTTCTCCTCTAGTGTTGGTAGGGGGTGCCTATGCTCCCAATATTCCACCAGTGAAGGGGGGGGGGGGTGATTGTATAATATATATTACGGCTGCACTTGTGGCCCTCCATATCAACTCAGTTGGCCACCACTGATGTAGGGTCATTAACTATCTGATCTGATCTGGGTCACTAACTATCTAACACTTAAATGTGTGATTTGGTTACACATATCTGGGAGAGAATTTGGGATCTACTTATTATCAATGTCTATGGTTTGACATTAAAACATAAATGTAGAAATTCTTAGTTGCAGGAGGACCAATATGCATAAAATGGCTTCATTTTTCAAATCTAACAAGTACAGAGAGGGGGATGGTGAGTATAATGCCTTTGTAAAGTCAATATGGGGATGTTGGCAGCCAACATTGGAAGGGGGTTTAACACACATTTTTCAAATCTAGACTAAAAGGATTAAGTAAATTTACATTGTTTAACCATCAACCATGCTGGACACTACCAGATCATATGTCAGACAAGTTAATAAGAGTAAAGCAAGATATTCGAGCTGTCCGATGTACCCTGCAGCAGCGTGATGACGTCATCACGCTGCTGTCAGATATCTGTAGAGCCGGGGAGACGTATCTGCTCTCTCCCTGGCTCAGCTGAAGCTTTGCCTGGAGACCAGTGGTCTCTATGCAAAGCAGTGGACATCAGCCGTATTTACGGTCATGTCTGCGTTTTCGAGCGGGATTGATTTGTCCCGCTTTAAAACAGCAATCGGCGTATATTATATAGGCCAGATAGGTTTGGCCCATATCTGCAGGTCTGTACCCTGCTTAAAAAGAAGTGAAAACCATTATGATTCACTGTAGCTGTATAATAGTGTAGTCAAGGTGAAAAAATGCACATATAAAAATGACAAGGAAACAGTGTACCTGATACAGACCAGGGGGAAGCCACATGTATTATGAGGGCTTCTAAAGTATTACAAGAGGAAAAAATATTATTATACTAATACTAAATATGTCAGGTACATGTCAGGTTCTTATACATAAGAAGATTCTATGCGAAAAAAAACTGGGAACAATGCTTATGTTGAGGGAAACTTGGGTATAGCAAACTATAAATACTTTTGTTCAGTATTTTTCAAGTAAATAAATAAATAATAAGTAAATAAATGTTATATAAAAGTGAAGTGGAAGTGGACAGTAGCATAATAAGGGAATGTTAAAAGTCCAATGAACACCTTCTTAAGACCAGGTGCCCAACATGCAGCCCTTTTGGGCGTTCCTCGGCGCCCCCCCCCCCCTCAGTCCTCCACTTGCGGCCCCCAAAACCTAACTGTTAATACATAGGGCAGAGGAACTCATCTGTCCACCGATCCCCTATTGATGTGTCCTCGTCTGGAATGTTCTTAAAGGTAGCCATAGATGGGTCGATTTGTTACCGATCGATTCCCGATCCGATCATTCTAGAAGATCGTAGAATCGGCGATTGAACGGATCAGGAATCGATGGAACATCACCTTGGGAATCCGATTTGTGGTCGCTTTGGTCATGAGCTGATCTCCACAATGGCAGATTTCACAAAATCCAACGATCGGAAAGGCGGCTGCATAGGGCGCTATGGGTCCACCAACGTACTTCGATTGCCAACGATCGACCAAAAAAAACCAACATGTCGGTTCAATGTCCGATCCAATTTTTAGTCGACTCAGATTTTTGGGGGTCGATCGGCCAGGGTGGGCAGAACGTGATTGATCATTATCGTGACCGCGTGCAGGTCAAAAATCTACTGAGGAATCGACCTGTGTATGGGAGCCTTATGACCAATCAGTCACCGCACGTTCATGGCGATCAATCGCGTTCTGCCCACCCTGAACGATCAAACAAAATCGGAATCGACTAAAAATCGGATCGGATATTGAACTGACATGTTGGTTTGTTTGCCTCTTCTCCTCTAATGTTGGCGGGGGATCAGCAGAAAGGTTAGCGCATAACCTGAAAATAGGGGTACATAACCTGATTCAATACTGTATATATAATGAAAGGCTTTTATGATATATCTGACACTTAATGTAAATTACTACACTACAGGGTTCCCTTATTCTTAAAGTATAATTTAAAACAAGTTTTGTTTTATTTATTAAAAATAAAAAACTGTCTTCTAGCTATACCTGCTGTCATTTCTTATACAAGTCAGTATAGATTGAAAATGTTATGTACGGCCCTTTAGTGATGCTAGGGGCCGCACTTTTGGCCCTCCATATAATCTCAGTTGGGCACCACTGCTCTAAAGCATAGAGTGTGTTGCCCCAGAGTCCCCTAGACATTATAATACTTACTTGGTCTGGGCTAACTACAGATAACATGAATGTTAGAAAAGATTTTGAAATCCATGTTTAAAAAGGATGTCATAGCTGGTGAAAATGGTATCATTGCTTTGTGGCTTGGGGATGACCATGGACAGCTAGGATATTAGGGGGATTGAGTCTGGTAGCAATGTTCTGAAGGATCTAGGGAGCTAAAGCGTGCTGGAGGATTTTAAAATACATACGATTGACGCCATCAGGAACTGGAGTCTTACAACCATTAATGGAAGCAATGTGGGAACACGTGCAAAGGAATTTAGTAAATGAAGGCAATTTCAGGTGTATTTGGTACACCTTAGTAGCTGTATTATAAAAGGTGAAAACTGCATCCCACAAGGTCAACAACTTTGGGCAACTCAAACAGTCATGTAACATTCAGTGGAGTTACCACATCTCCAACATTGGGGTGACACATCAGAAGACATTCTATGCAGTCTTAGTGGGCTATGGTGCCATCTTGAGAAAGAGCAATTGAGTTCTTTTTCCTAGGAGCGGATAAAATAAGGGTAACCAATAAAAGAATGCTTAATAAACATGTTTCAGTTATGTGTCCTCTCTGTAAGTATAAATGTAGAGAATGGAATGGGATTTTCTCATTCGGGAGTCTAGGTGTGGTTTGATTTAAAAAAGGTAACAAGGCTAAAGGGGGAGGTAGTAGTTTTACTTGTTTTAAAGAGTAATATATATTCCTTATTATTTTTTCCGATGCTTATTGGTGACATAGAATAGCTAATCCTGTTTTTAGGCACTTTTAGACATGGTTAATTAATATAACGTGGTATCGAAACCAGGTTCCTCCTCCTTTTTTCTAACCTTAAAGATAAAAGTTCTGCCAAGCTGGTTGCAATGAATGACTAAAAGTTGGACTCCAGACATTTTTCCTCTTTCAGTTTTGTACAGAACATGATAACCTGGATTTCACTGTATGCTGTCAGCTTCCTGCATTGTACATGTGCATTAGAAGCTACTTTCATAATAGTTTAGGGCTCTTGAGAGGAGATTACTTCTGATTATCTGCACTTGTAAGAACATTCTTACATCCAGTTTAAAATAATTATAATGAAAATTTATTTTGAGTGTATTTTAAATGACAACATGCAAGTAGCATACTGCTGGGGACCAGGAACATATGATGTAATGAAGAAATGAAGCTAAACAATCCAAAAAGTTTGACTGCTTTGCAAGTCAATATAGTTAGAATTAAGAAACTACATCCATTTTTGTAAAACTATATGTTTGGATTTGGTGCCAGCAACATGTTTACAATTTGGGGCAAAACATATTTACCACTGTGTTGCATCACCTTCTTTTTTATTGAAACATTTGGGTACTGAGGAGATCAGTTGCTGTTCTTTTAGGTTTTAAATGCGGCTCCATTCCTGCATGATATAAGATTTTAGTTGCTCAACACTTTAGGCTCCTTTTATATATAGGTTGTAAACTGTTTACAATGGGTGACATGTCTGCACTGCAGGCGCACCATTGGGCATGAGGTACCATAAAATATATATAATCTAGGTGAAGCATATGAAATATGATTCCTATATGATACTCCTGATTGACTCCCACACCATCACATGCCATACCATGCCCACTGAAAGAACCCCATACTCTTTATCTTGGAGGATGCAGCCTCCAGATTTTCCAAACAGAGTTAAAGTTTTTGATGAGCTCAGGCCCAGAAATGTTGGGCTCCTAGAACATGTACAGTTGGATTCAGAATAATACTGCAGCAGTCCAAAATCCCTAACTACATGAGTCACCAGTTTTTGGTAGAAATGTAATTTCTACATGGTATAAGTGCTCACATCAGTGGTAAACCTGGTAAACCTGGAGGTGAAAGACTTCCAGCAGGTCCATGGAAAATGGAAGTCCTCTGCCTTTTCTTTTAACAAAAACACAGTGTGTTTTATACTGGTAGCTCATGTACCGAGCTCTGTTTGCTGGCTCCCAGGAACTATAACACACCTGATTTCCAAGCCCCATAAAGGTAAATAGGAAACCTGTTCTACCCTACACAGGTTTCTACCACCAAAACCTGGATATGGACCAAGAAAACTACCCAACACTTCCCTTGGCCAGCTCCAGTACCCTCAATAAACCATTCAAACCCTGTCCCTAAAACTACACAGTAATTAGGGCTTGTTCCCACTGGACACCTCCCATTCAAGTAAATGTGAAAGTGTCCATTTGCACACACACAAAGAGGGGCATCTGCACCACTTTGTTTCCAACATGTGGTACCACGTTGTGCTTGCACGAATGAAGAGATAATACACCCAAAACAACTGGGAATCCACCCACATATTGCAGGCATGTGTGGTGTCTGAACAGTGGATACAAGCCGTCAGGCTTTTCCTGGAGCCTCAATCTTGCCAGCGACTCCACCTTTGTGCAACATACACACCATCTAGGATGTTAGTAGTCCTGCATTGTGACTCCCTGTTACAATGGTAAATATTAGTAATAGACAGACCCAACAGTCATGACATCCATGCTGCTGATTCGGAGTCATTCATTCTATGAAAACTCATATTGTCAATTATGACCCTTTAAGGAGGGAAGACAGCACATGTTGTACGTCATGGTTATAGTTAATATCTCTCTGAAAATTAGATTTTTTATACATTGTTTAGAAGAAAAGTGTACTTTGATTAATATGATTATTGGGAGGGACAATATATAAAAAGTGCAAAAAATACATTTCTGTTCAAAATTATCTTATATGCTCTAAAATGGCAACTCAAATCTAAAAAATCGAGACAGAAAGTGGCAAAACAACGATTTAGAACAACCAAAATGGAAGACTCAGTCAATGAACAGCTCTAGGAAGCCTAAAGAAGATCTAACACAGGGGTGGGCAAACTTTTTGACTTATGGGCCACATTGGATTTTTAAATTTGATAATGGAGCCGGACCAAGTCATAGGTGTGCCAATTCCATGCATTGCCAGCATCACTAATAATGGCTGTGATGTGTAATTGGCAACGTGTGACAGGGAAGTTGTTATCTTTTTAAATTTCCAGAATTGAAAAAAATGCTCATTCATTGCAATGATCAGAGACAATGCCTAAAATCTGCCTGTTGTCGTTATGAAGATGCACCCACAGTTTAGTTATCACACCATTGCATTGTCCACAAGGCAACATTTGGACACCTCTAGGCATTTTTTTTATCAGGTGATAAAGGGCCAGAAAAGAAAGTTCAAGGGCTGGATCTGGCCCCTGGGCCTTAGTTTACCCACCCTTGGTTTAACATTACCTGTTACAACTAGAAGACCCCTCTGTGATACCAAGACACCGGCACGAAGCCTTTGCAAAGAGAATGTTTTGATCTGAAATAAAATATGCAGTGCTCCCAATGCATTTGCACATATGGAAATAAAAGCTATTTCTCACTTTTTTAAATACACTGCTTTTTATTCTGGAAACAACGGTATATCCAGTGGATAAAATAAGTGCACACACCCCTGTTTAAAAGACTCAATAACCAGTTATTGGTCCCACCATTTTTTTTGTTTGCTGTAAAACCTTAACCACTCTTTAGTTTCCCCGTTCCATCTTTCTGAAACGTGCCATCATAAAATATATTTTTATAAACCAATAACCTTTTTTATTTTAAAAAACATAAGATCCCAACTTTTTTTGCAAAAATTGAGTTGTTACCTAATGGTTATGGGAAGGTAGTCCAGCACAATATAGGAACAGATGTCAACTGATTATAAAGAGGGACAAAGGAATTATCCCAAATCTGATTAATCCTTAACCAGCCTCACTGGAGCCACTTTAAACTCCCTCCACCGTTGGCATGCCTGTCAGGAACTCATTACTGATGCTGGATTAACGTGCCAGTAGTTAAGGGTTAAATGGCAGCTTTTCTGTACAGCTGTGTAAATTTTACAGCACATCCAGTTTTATATAGCTTAACCAGATCTGTGTCAGCAGTATGAAGTCTCTAAAATGAAATGTATATCTGTGATACCTCAGCTGCTCTATTTTTTTTTATCTCCAGTAGCAGTTGGGCTGGACATACTGCAATGTCTGTCACCCCAGGGAAGATAGCTGATGATGTCATCACAATGCGTGGGTGCAAAATATAGAACGGCATCACCAATTCTAGCAATAAAGACACAATGAATTCATTACTGAGTATAAGTGCGCTTTCCTTAGATACTGTATCCTAAGACTGTAGGCATCATCTGCATATTCTGCTGCTTGTCAGTTGAATCTGAAAGATTTTAGAACTAGATTATCACTGCCAATTATAAATGCCTGTCAGTGGTATGGAATACATACAGCATATCTCACCCCATTATCTATCAATCTCAGTACAGCATCACCACCGCACCCCCTCCAAGCAGTCAGTGTTTTCCCTTAACCATATAACATATAGTATAGGTGTAAAGAAACAGTATAATGCAGCCTTGAGGATGCAATTACAGTTATGCAGCCGCATTATTGCCATACTTGTACAATGTGATATGGCAACCCATGTTTGTGTTGCCCCATGCCATCATTTTGCTGCACTGCAATACATGGCATGTTTGCTGTGGAGCACTCTATTGCCAAATCCATTCTTTTCAGGTGCCATTCAGAATACATGGTGTTAAAATGTATAGACCAATGGCAGAATGATTCTGGTACAAGAGATGTGGCTTATTAGGTCTGCCTTACCACAGTGTAGGGTATTGCACTTTGCAGTGCACTTTTGTATCTTTTGCTCCAAGCTGGAAAGTGTGGAAACTGTGGTCCTAAGAAGTAGTAGCATGGTTCCCCAAAAGGTAGAAACACGAATTGGGAAAACCCAACCATAGTACCACTGTCCTTTTCCGTAATTGTTTTTCTGCCATGCTCAGCTCCACTAGGTTACTGATTGGCATGCCTTTTCCCCAAAACTTATTGCTGCCACAGATAAGTTGAAAGTTGTTTTGTTTTTGTTCCAATGGGTCTCTTTAAGTAATACTATTATATTTTCCCTTTGTAGGTCTGGTCAGGTTGAATATAATAAGCGTACACAAATAGTTGATATAAATAGGGTAAAAAAACTAGGAGGTGGGAACGTCAGTGTGTCTTTTAGAGTGAAAAAACAGCATGTTTGGGCAGAGTGTGCAGAGCTCAAACATGCTGTAGGCCGGTTTTCACTCTGGAGTAGAGGCCCTGCATTGCAGAGGAAAAGCAAGTAATATACTTACTGCACTTTCAATTCGGAATGTGCATAAATAAATGACCAGTGCACTGCTGAAAAACAATAATGAGTTTTTCTGTGAGTCATTTTTCTTTCTCTTTTTCCTCCCCAAAACCATGGGTGCATTTTATGGTCCACAAGCTATTAGATTTCCTACTTTTTGTGTAAGGCAGAGTTGAAGAGTGTTAAGTCCCTCCTCTGAGGGACTGTATTATTGATCAGGGACTGTATTATTGATCAGCTGTGTTCCTGTTACTGCCGTCTGCAGGGAAAAAAATACATATTTATATTATATTTTCGCAAAACATGGTAATTTTATTAATCATTACAAATACATAGTAAATTAATACATTTACACAAATACACTATCTTCACATATAATAGTCAAAAAGGAAGCATGTAGTCTACGTGTAGGGCAATGACAAATACCTGGCTGATCTTTGCTCCCGTCCTTTCATAGCTCCGGTTTGATGTAGTGCCCAAGACTGCAGGTAGGGCACATATTCAGGTCACAGTGATATGAATACATTTCTCTGTGTGTGTGTGAGACTAATACACCAATATAGATAATTATATACAGTGTGGTGTATACAAACGGCATGTTGATCACAGTCTTTACAGAGAGAGTTTGTGAATTTACAGTTAACATCTCAGAACTAAGTGCTATCCAATTGTAAGTCTCTTTTGTACTAATTAAGGGTTAGTTCACCCATGATTCTTTTTCAGTTTTGACGGTTTGAATTCTTAAAAATAATTTCCAACTTTAGCAATATGCTAAACACAGATCCCAGAGAAATCATGGTTTTATAGTCCATAAATGAGCTGTAGGGGGTGCCCTGCTGTGATGCACAGACTGAAGTGTGAGAGGTGTCCACTAGGGGGAGCTCCAGGCTTGAACTGATAAAAGGAGAGCAGTCAGGAAGTCAGGAGCCTGTTTCTGGAGAGAAGCTGCAGGGAGGCTTGCTCTCTGATGAGGGGAGTGTGAAACCCAGGCCCAGCGAGGAGGGAGACTGGAGCGTGCAGGTGGCTTAGAACAAGCTGTGTCCTCGCCCTCATCCCCTGATTTGGGTCCACCAGAGTGTACTGGTGGCCCACATGGTGACTGGCATCATTTGGATCGGCCCATGGTTTCCTGGATACGCCGGACAGGTCGATGCCACAACCTACAGAAGAGGAGGCCAGGAAGATGCTAATCCACGTGCCTGAGGCAGACCGAGACACTATAGATAAGATCGTGGCCGATCTGGAGGGTGTCTTTGGGGACCATGGGCCCTTGCATTTGATCAGCTGTGTTCAAGGCATCAGGGAGACAATCCCGATGTTCGCCAACACCTTGTGTGACATATCGGAAACGATTCGCCGTCAGGAGAGGCTGGGAAACCCAGTCTGGGGCCCAGTTGACAATTGGTTAAAGGAACAGTTTGTGCAGGGCCTGGCGCATCTTCGTGTACGAGGAAAACCTTGTAAGGTGCTGAAAGCCACCCATCGCATGCCGTTCGGGTATTTGCTCACTTTGGTCGTCATCGCGGCAGAGTATAAGGGCCCAGAGGTCCGAGCTGTTACCAGTGAACCCCTGCCAAAAGTTGAGTCAGCCAAAGTCACCCCTATGGCCTTGGCTGCCATGGCTGCCGGTGACTCAGAGCGTAGTGGCGGCGCTGGCTGAAACTGTCAGTGCCCTGCAGGTAGAAATGACCCAGTTAAGGCGGCGCTGGGCACCGCTGGCCTAGAAGCGAGGACTGGACTTGCTGGCGCTGTGACAGACATGGCCAGGTCCTGTCCCCAGGCTGACAGGGACGATTAGGAGCCGTTAAACTAAAGTACCCTGCGGTGAAGAGTCACACAGCAGAGGTGGAAGAAGCAGAGGCTCATGGGAAGTCGCACCCCCATTTGGTGGGACAAACATAGGTTGTTACCCGGAAATTTGATGGACAACCTGTTTCCTGTCTCTTTGATATGGGCTCCCAAGTGACAATCATCGGGGAACAAAAGTACCGGGAGCTGTTTCCAGGCAAGAGGACGGACCCCTGGGTCAGCCTGTCTGCCGCCAATGATTTACCCATTTCTGTAGTTGGCATTACCTGGTTAGAGGTAGAATTCTGTCTGGGGGAGAAAGTTGGGTAGGAGAGGTGTGGTGGTAGTCAGGAGGAGCACCGGACCCGGGCCACCCATTCTGTAAGGTATGTGATCCAGGATTTGGCCTTAGAGGGGCAGTGCCCCCTCAGTGCCATGTCACCCCCCCCCAAAGCGGTCAGCTGGGTGCTGAGGGTAGTCCGGAAGCGGGTGTTCATAGAACAACAGGATGTGCCAGAAGGAGAGAGACTGGGAGTTGTTAAGGCCCTGGGGAAGAACCTATTGGTAGTGCCCCCAAGGCAAGAGATGATCTGCCCCCTCCCGATTGGGGCAGAAAGGTCTTTGAAGGGTTAGTTGTGCTGCAAAACGGGTGCATACTGGTACGAGTATGCAACATTATGGATACCCCCCTGACCATCCCAGCTGGGACACCGTGGCCGAGCTGCATGCCGCTGTACCAGTAGACGACCCCACTAGCCCCCAGATCTTGATAAAAAACAAAAGGGGGAGCTGTACGAGGCCCGGGTGTTGTCAGTCGATAGTAGAGATCAAGGGCAGGGCTCCTGGGGTGGAAGAGCGAACCTGCAGCAGCTGCCTGAGCCGCCGAGGACCTCTCCGCAGTGCCAGCTATTTGATCGGCACGCACTGGCATTTTCCAGAGGGGAGCACAATTTGGGCCGAGCCATGGGTATCGAGCATGAGATTAACACTGGTGCGGCCGCACCAGCACGGGAAAGATGCCGGAGTATTCCCCCCCACTTATACCAAGAGGTGAAGCAAATGGTGGGACAGATGTACGCACAGGTAGTGGTTAAGGACAGTAAGAGCCCCTATGCTTCACCCATAGTGTTGGTGAAAAAAAGGACGTGGCCCTCCGGTTCTGCAGGGATTATCGCAAGCTGAACGCAGTGACAGTGAGAGACGCCTACCCCTTGCCCCGAATCGAGGAATCCCTCACCGTCCTGGGGCAGGCCCGCTACTTCCCCAGTGGGTACTGGCAAATCCCCATGGCAGCAAAGGACAAAGCCAATTCAGCTTTTGTGACCCCCATGGGACTATATCAGTTTAAACAGATGGCATTTACACTGAACAACACTCCCGCTACATTCCAGCGTACCATGGAGCCATGCTTGGGAGACTTGAACTTGGAACAGCTTCTGGTCTACCTGGACGATATCATTGTGTCCTCCACCACCTTTGAGGAACACATGTTTTCCGAAGAAACATCGAGTTCTTGGGCTATGTGGTATCAAAGGAAGGGGTTTGCCCCAACCCCAACAAAGTGGCTGCCATACGAGACTGGGTGCCTCCTAGGACTATCAGCTAGGTGAGGGCCTTCCTAGGACAGGCCGGGTACTACCGTAGGTTCATCCCCCGGTTTGCCCACCATCTGCTGAAGGGGGCCGAATTGAAAGGACAGAAGGCACAAGTACAGTGGGGACCAGAATAGCAGCAGGCCTTTGACTTCCTGAAGGAACCATTGACTTCCGTCCCCATCTTGGCTTTTGCAGACTTCTCCCTGCCCTTTCGGGTACCGACCGTTGCCAGCGTACGCGGGCTGGGCGCAATTTTGTCCCAAGTACAGCAGGGCCAGGAGAGGGTAATAGCATTTGCCAGTCGTAGCCTCCATGAGTCGGAGAAGAACTCAGCAAACTACAGTTCCTTCAAGCTGGAGCTGCTGGCTTTGGTGCGGGCCATGACAGAAAGGTTTGCAGAGTACCTGATGGGCACTCGTTTTGATGTATGGACTGATAACAACCCCCTGGTGCATTTGCAGAAAGCTAAGCTAGGAACGTTAAAAAAAACAGAGGTGGGTGGCCTGGCTTTCGAAGTTTGAGTTCACGGTGCATTATTGGACGGGCAAAAGTAACCAGCATGCTGATGCCCTGTCCCGCTACCCAGAGGTGACCCTGGGGGAAACCACCGATGAGGAGTGGGAGGTGATAGAGATCCCAAATTTGGCGTGCTTAGGACAGGGCCAACAGCCCCTCTTAGGCCCAGTACGGACGGGGGTACGGCCCTCCGTGAGAGAGCAGGACAGGTGGTCGAGGTGGGAGGCCCACCAGGGGGGAGGCCGGGCCTGGCGGCGACACCGTAACATGCTCGAGCCTATTTCGCCCCATTTACTGTTATTAAACCCCTACGGCTGTTTATCATTCAACTGTTGTACAGGAGAAGTTCAGTTTACATTCAAAGTTTAACACTGGTCTGTTTCCTCTGTTCGCTATCCCCAAGTCTGCTTCCATTCAGAGCTATTTAGTATCCCTACAAAACTGTCAGACGTTATGGGTGGACTAACCATTACAGCAGTGGTTCCCAAACTGGGGGGCGGGCCCTCATTCTTAACCTATGTTCGAATAGGGAGGGGAGGGGGTTCGATAATGTTCCTAAATAGAAAAGGGGGGCCCTGCATGGAAAGTTTGGGAACCACTGCATTAGAGTGACCTTCCCTTCCCTGGGTTTACTGTGTCTTTATATGTCATAGATATTATTTGATGTATATGTTCTTTAATTTATTGATCTTACATTACACTATCACTATTCACTTCTGCAGAGAACTTTCTGAAGCTGTGTACTGGGGAGGTCGGCTATGGCTACAAGGGCTGTACTTTCCACCGGATCATCCCCAGCTTCATGTGCCAGGTCAGTCCATATTGCTTATCTCGATCTCTGCTATATAATGTTAGTTATCTACTTTTAATGTTAGTAAAAACTTTCTTTCTGCAAAAGATCATAAAATGTCCCACTATTACATGTATGTTTGTGCTTACCAGTCACTCAAATTCCCATATGAAACCCCACATTCCTTAACCTCCCTGGCTTTCCTGACAACCCCATCTTGTCCAGTGCTGATGGGGCCGGCTTGCGGAGATCGGAGCACGGCAGCGCAAATTCACCGATCTACACTGTTCCGGTGGCTCCGATCTTCTGAACTGGCTTCTGCACGGAATTCGATTCCCCCCGGAGTGACGTGATGACAGTGGAAACTTCAAAAGAAAATCGCACAAAAACAGTTTTCTATGGAGAAAACTGTTTTCAGTGTGATTCCCCAGATGTGTCCCCTCTCTCCCCTGGTGTGATGTCACCAGGTCCATTACACCAGGGGAGAGAGGGTGCCAAAGGAAATTGGTAAAAAAAAGCACATTTCCTATTGAATTAAAAGTTTATTATAAACAAAACATAAGTGTAAACACATACTGTTTTGAAAATTTTCATACAAAAGAAGTATTTAAGAGATTTTATCATTCAAATAATACCTTTATAAATTTTTTAAACATAATCTTTTTAAAATAAGTTACAGGCCAACAACATAAAAAATACATTAAAGTTTATGGCGCGCTTTTGGTATGGAAATCTGGGCCCTTAGCAGAGCGCTAGGGAGGTTAAATGAAAACACAACACCCATTTCTTTCTCGTTGAAAACATTTATATATATATATATATATATATATATATATATATACACATATATTTGTGTGGCAATATATACACAACATAAGGGCAACAGATTTTAAAAACTCTAAGAACCAATATGATACCTCATCAGTGCAAACACAAAGAAACACAAGAAACACAAATCATTTATAATAATAACCATTAATAATAAACCAACTGTCTGTACTATCCCTTTTACATCCAGCACTGTGGGTACTCCCAAATACACAACCCTGTTAATAAACAGGAAACATGTACAAACCTAAGCCCTCTATAAAATACTGTTATTGTACTCCTTGGTGACTGCCATCCAGTGAAGCATTTAATCACTAGTGGTATTATATACCACTAATATGGTATATTCAAGTTCGCGTAATTTTGTTAATATATAAAGGAACATTTGAAATTCATAAAATTAGATTCGACTGTATTCTATTGCTTTACATCACGCATGGCTGCTTACAATTTGCAAAATTTCACAAACCAACTTTACAGCTTCTCTTCTTCATTCTGTGACCTTAGCCAGTATGAGCACTGTGCATATTGCAATGCAATGCACACAAATATGCACGATGAATGTCGGTAAACAATGTTGAAGTATAATATAACAAATATTTGCCATTTGCGAAATATTGCAAATTCTTGAATATTCTCATTCAACACACCTTCTTTACTTTATAACATCTGTAAGCACTACCAAGGACCTGTGGCATCACGAGAATTCGCATACACAAAACTACATATCAAAATACAACATTATTTGGGTGGGAGGGTGGGAGATTTTTCTCCTACAATGGCTGCCTCTTCCTGTGCACTGCCCTATTTAAAGCAGACCTCAGCTTTCTGCTACCCTACCTACTTCACCTCACACCCTATTCCCAACTACATCTTACAGCCAGCCCACCATGTCAAGCTCCCTCCCACCTAGGTTTCCAACCTCGGCTCTGGGAGTCCATTCAACTTTTCTTGGGATGTAACAAATGTTTCAGCAGGAATTTGCATTACGGATCGCAAGACAATGCTTGTCGATCAGTGCTGGATCATTTCTTTCAATGCCCTTTGCTTCATGGATTGATGGCAAACCCTGTTAAGCTGGCCACACACCTTTAGATCTCTCTGTCAGATATCCTTTAGATCTACCAACAGCTATGTAGTATAGGGTCCTCTGCTATTGAACACAGGTAGACTTGATTGTTTAGAAAGTCCCTCATATTACATGATTTTGGTAAAACAAAAGGAGATCTAAAGGAAATCTGACAGAGAAATCTAAATGTGTATGGGGACCCTAAGGGTTAATGTAAGCTTCAGATTCTAGGAAGGGAAGCATATCATGGCTCTTACATATTTGAGATAAAATACATGCGCATTACCATAAACACGAACTTAGTGTGAAAGGTTAAAAGGTTTCCTACCTTAACCTTTCATATATGCCTTCAATGGAACCTAACCCAACACCTAAAACGGCTCTATACCATGGTCCTTTACCAAATTTTACAGTTGGTATGGTAGAGTCACAGTTACATTCCCCTGGCATCTGGCAAACCCAGACTTGTCAAAGAGATAGAGAATTACAACTTGTTACTTCTCAGAACAAATTTTGTCTATCCCAGAGTCCAGCTGAAGTGTCCTTTACACCACTCTAAACTCTTTACAATAAGATTTTTGCATAGTTGGAGGTCTTTGGAACTCTGTAGAGATTGTTTCATAAATGTGTTGATATGCGCATCAACGCTTGGTGACTCCCCTCTGTGATTTAACATGGCCTGGTGCTTTCAATAGCTGAGTTTCTGTTGTTTCTAAAACCATCTAGTTTTACATGTACAGTAAAACATATAGCAGGGATGGAATTTCACAATAAAACTTGCTTTAAAGGTGGCACTATGTCACAGTACCACATTTTTTGAGCACTTCAGAACAACCCATTCTTAAAACATTCATGTATAAAGATGGCATTGTGAGATGCTTAGTTCTATAGATTTATTGTAATGAGCCTGAACAAAATGTCTGAATGTAATATTCAAATATATATGTTTGGGGAGTGTCCTAAAAAGGTTTAGGATTGGACCTACAATAACGTATACCTAATCATTGGCATATTATACATATTGTATATTTTATACTCACCCCACTTGCTTTTCAACTAAATTCCAGGGTGGTGACTTTACCAACCACAATGGTACAGGAGGTAAATCAATATATGGTGGTAAATTTGAAGATGAAAACTTCGCTCTGAAGCACAGCACACCAGGTGTCATCTCCATGGCCAATGCAGGGCCAAACAGAAATGGCTCTCAGTTCTTTATCTCAACTATCAAGGCTGAATGGTAAGACAATGAATAGCATAGTTAAATGGAACAGTGCAGATATTAATTATAAAGGCATACAATATTATTTATATTATTAGAATATTATTTATATATTAACAATATTAATATATACACCAAATAATGGGGTGAAAGGTCAGGGGTAATGGCCTGACCCACCATAAATTTTCCCTTACTAAGAGCAAGGCTGGGGGACTTTGGCGGGGCCACTCTATTTCAATTACAATACCTCCATGTGGAGGATTTAAACAATGTTAAAGAAGGTATATAAAGTTAAACGTGAGAACATTAAACATAAAGTATAAATAAAACATTGATCAAAAAGGAAATCAAGCAGTATATGGTGAGACAGCGAGAAGATGGCGTTCAAGTGACTGCCAACAATAGATCAGATCAGTCCAACAGGTATCATCAGAATGAAAAACAATGTCCGTATTTTAATCCAAAAAATTAAAAGCGCAACAGGAGTGGGATCCATTCATAGAGATCTCCAGACCAAACGATGTCTGATTCCAAAGAAAATGTAGTTCACCGAGTAAACAAATATATAGTCTTCAAAGCACCTCGACGCGCGTTTCGTCAAAACTTCTTCGGAAGATGTTTGTATGTTCTGTTATTAAGAACAAATGGAATAAGAAGGTGACATCACCTTTCCCCCCATTATTTGGTATATATACTGCTATTTGGGATGGGGGCTACACCCCTATGGGGTTAATGGTGACACTTCCTCTTCTAATATTAATATAAATGTATATTAACCTTAGTCACAATGTCTGTGAAGATTGTCATACATCCAGGTCATAATATGCCTGTAAGAGCAAGTCAAAGCAACTGGACTTGCAAAAGTTTTCTTGAAGGCGTTTGACTAGTCATCTGACTTTGCAAGTCAACTGTTTATGTCTAGAAAAAAAAGTCAGCTTTCTGAATTGCTGGCAAGAAATTTGTACAAATAATTTTACATTGAGAAAGACAAAGAAGATGAAAAGCTCAATGTCTTCAAGAAAACTTTTGCAAGTCGCGTTGCTTTGACTTCCACCTGCAGATATATAGCCAAAACCTCTTGGCCAGCAAATGCAGTAACTAACTACACAAACGTTATGACAGCAGGGAGGGGACTGCCTGAGGGAAGTCTCTTTTGAAATGGTGGCCAACTTTTCTAGGAAGTTTTAAAATACATTATTAATGCCTGATAATATAAAACAAGTTATGATAAAAAAAATACTTGATGTTTCTGTTCTTTGCCATTTTTGAAGTTGGAGAAACTCCTATCGCTATTTTCTACTAAAAACAATGTATTGTCTACCTTTTTTGTCTTTTGTGGTATTCTACTTAGTTTTTCTCTTCTGTTGCTGCTTTCCTGAGGAAGTTGCACATCGATGTGGCTTTGGCTGTAGGTGGCAATACAAGGCTGATTCACATACCCTTGCGAATCTGTGCCAGCAGCAGCAACTGTCACTTACACTGTAGATTAGAGTTGTATTCTGACTTCAGGACTACAAGCACATCCTCCTGTCAGAGAGAAGTTATTATGCCAGAATGAAACGGCTACAGTGCTTAAAGAGGTTATTTACAAAACAGAAGAGATTGTTTCCTATTTGATCACATGGTTGGTCAGGAGCTGCCATTTTGCCACTTCTGACCGACCACAGTCCATTCGTGCTGGGCAAACAGGCATAGAGTTGACAACAAGGTGGTTGTCTGGTGATTGACAGCCACCCACCTGAAAAATACTTGCAACCTCTTGTAGCAGAGTTGGGCAGTTGCAAGTAAAGAGCATATCATTGGAATATAGCCTGTGGTATGTATACACTAAAATATATATGGAGCCTTTTTCCTCATTTTATATATCCAGTCTTATTTCTTGGAGCATTCCATAATATAGCAGCTTGAAGGTTTAATTGCATGGATTACAGATGAGCAAACTTTAGACTCTACAAGTCTGGGGTAATCTGGGTATGACAAGGGTCATTCAGTCCCAACAACTTTGGTTTGGTTAAACAGAACTACATCACATTTCCATTCCATTGATTTGTGCAATTTAAATATCGAGGGTCAGTTGAATGTCAATTGTTCTTTCTGCAACACAGCGTTCTCAATGCTTTGTGCACACTCCATAATATGATCAGATACAAATCTATCAAAATACCTAGAATACTGGTCAAACACAATGACTAATCACAGCCCTTTCTATTTTCCATCTCTTTTAGTACATCAAGTCACTAAAAATTTTTCTTCTTGGCAGTAACTAGGTTTCATCAATTCAAGTATACGTTTTAAGTATAAGTCCTGGATACAAACTTTAAAGCGGACCTGCCACCTGGTAGGTCACCCAGCAGTATTGGCTGCAGCTCAGCCTATACTGCTGAGATCTGCAATTGTAAATAAAAAAAACATTTTCTGACAGCAGGAGGGGCACTATATCCAAATAGCTTCACTTCTCCAGGATCTAAGATGCTGGCATCAGAAATGAACATGAAGAAAGTAAGTATGTTGGGGTTTTTTGTGTAGCTGTTGTCAAGCATCTGAACTGCTGACAGGTGAGTATTGTGTCTATTTAATGTATGTGTGCTTTTTATTTTGTATTTAAAACCGCTTCAAGTAAAAACTGAAAGTCATGTTAGAGGCAACAAGCAAACTGGTAAATGTGGAGACATAGCAGAGATAGGTAGACCTGTGTGCTGCTGTTTTAAGTGTCCACCCCCTTCACCATGTCCACCAGGTCAATTTGGGTGGTAAATTTCCACAGAAACATTTACACAAATTTACACAGAAAAACGAAAGAAAAAAGTAAATATATTTTAAACTTTGGTGCCTCCAATGAGGGCCTTTAAGAAAATTCAGCCCTGATTCACAAACTGGTTAATATGTTATTTCAAATCATTTTCTTTACAGCTGATTTTTTTTACATGAAAAAAATCACCATTTAAATTTTTTTTAAAAAGTTTTTTTATCTAGATTTGTTTCCTGGTCTTATAGCTTTTTTATGAATGTTGTCACTAACACAATATGCTTATTAATTTTGTTCTTCTCTGTTGCCAAGGCTGAACGGAAAACATGTGGTGTTTGGAAGTGTAGTGGAAGGGATGGAAGTGGTGAAGAAGATGGAAAGCTATGGCTCCAATAGTGGGAAAACCAGCAAGAAAATTGTGATTTCTGACTGTGGAGTCCTAGAGGAAACACCCTCTGCTTGACAACCACGCACAACTGAAGCACTATACCATGTGACCTGAACATATATCACCACCAAAATCAACACCAAAAAGATGACTTCATCAATAAGCTACATCAGTATTATCAAAATTTATTGACACAGTGTGTGACCAGATCATTTCAGCAGCTTGCCTGTGCATATTGCCTACTACTAAGTTAGTTCATTATACCCCATAGCTAAAATCGGTGGATTCCGATCTATGGTTTGTGTATCACATATAGTTCTCAAGTGATGTTTTGATGTTTCCTACCCCCCTGCTGGAGCACACTTTGCAAGTCAACTGTTTACGTCTAGAAAAAGCAAGCTCAGGACTTTTAGATTTAATGTTGGTATCATGTTTAAACTGCTAAATAAAGAACATTTTAAGGAAATTAATCTCAACCCTTTTTCTTTTAAGTATTCTCCATGGCAAATCATACAGACCCAATGTCCCTATGCCATTTATATATCATACCATGGAGAGTGCTTTATAGAACTATACCCAAACACAACTACTGCCCATTGTGTACAGTGTAAACAATATGTAGGTTCATACTCTTATTACAATTTTATGCTTCATTTTATTCAGCTTTATCATTCTTCTCCATCCCAAGGAGACCTTCTTTCTCAAGTAGTCTGCATTATATGTTGTCCCCACCTATGTATGCGTCAGTTTTTTCTGGCCGATAAGGGAGGACTGGGATGGAGGACATTTTCATTTGGTTATCATATTGATCGGAGTAGGATCTGTACTCAGGTCACACTTAGCTCATTTATCCTAGGTCTGTGGGAAAGAACTGTACCTCAGCACCATATTTATTACGTCTCACAGAGCAAATAGTAAAAGAAGCAATACAATGCTAATGACTAATGAATACTCATTAAAGAATAAATCATATCCATTCATCCTGTACAAAATTCATTAAGATACTGTGTATTGTATAGCGCTGCGTAATATGTTGGCGCTATATAAATAAATGATAATAATAATAATAATACTGTGCAACACAATTCAAGATGCCTTATCTTTAGACAAGAGAAGCCCATGACCTAAAGTGTCAAGTGGTTGTGTTCAACCTCATGAGAATAATATCCAGTTGTCCCTTGAAAGCTGGAATTGATTCCAAATTCCTTGAAAGGAACATGACCGGGCAGGGCTGATATCCTGCCTACCCATCTACCCCACTTATAACTAATAAAT
>CM070034.1:112996470-113011072 GCA_036250615.1 Ptychadena robeensis
ATAGTTTGAATGGGGGGCTCAATAATGTTCCTATCCCCCCTGGGTCCTCCACTTGCGGCCCCCCACACCTAACTGTTAATACATAGAACATAGGAACTCACCTGTCCACCAATCCCCAGCTGACTCATCTTTCCCTGGGATCTTAGAGCAGGAAGAGGAGGAGAGGTGCGGGACTTGCTCAGGGGCCATCTGGTTTGCTGTTTAGCTTTATGTGCATTACCATACTACAGTGCTACCTCAAGGATGAAGTATAATTTAGCACACAATTTGTTATTTAAAAATTAAAAAACAATCTATTTAAGCTATGCATGCTGTCCTTTTTCCAATATAAAATGCTTATAAAAGTCAGTATAGATTGAAAATGTTATGTGCGGCCCTTTAGTGATGGTGAGGGCCCTCCTTATCAACTCTGCAACTTATCAAGTTGTTCACCACTGCTTTAGATCACTGTACTTAGATACAATAAAACTTTGTACATTGCAGATTACAGTTCATTGCAACCGGTTCATGGCGATTGCATCAAGGTGACTTGGTTAATTACCCATACCATACCCAGTACTGGAATATATTTGTCATAATCACTGAGGCAGCCACTTAGATAAATGGAAAACAAGTCTAATTTACCATAACTACAACTTATTACAACCTGAACCTGACCTAGAAGCCGAAGTGTGGCTTCTTGTGTTGTCTACAAATATCTATTGAATTATTCCCATATACAATGGAAGGTTTATGGATTTTAGCTGCGATGACAAAGTTAGTCAGTCCATAGTTCAGTTTTACCCCTTATACAATTTTTAGGTTGAAGAAATATAGGAAAGATGTCAGAAGATGTATCTTTACATGGTAAACAGTTTCCTCTCTTAACTATGCAGCAATTAAGCCATACACCTACAAGAAGCAGATAATTGATGTAGAGGAGGTGCTTCAACATTATAAATAGGGGGCCAGTTCACAGTCCCATGAACTGTTGGGGGTCCAGACTGTAGTTTTTATAATGAATAACATACATACACACAAACACCAATAAACATAAACAATAATATACATATGACAATCATGAACCACCCCCAAAACACTCCTTCATACCAAACACACACAAAGACAGTATAAAAGAAAGTATTTTATACTTATCACATCTATAAAACAACCCCCCCCCCCTCCACCTCACCTAGCAGCTAAAACTCATCAGACATCTTCACTTTTCACAGAAGAGTGGCACCAGAAATTGGCCATTTACCCCATTTACTGTCAGATTCATCCCTGCTGCTACAGACCCCCTGCAGATGGCACCTTAGCACTAGTCTCAGATCCTAGCAGCTTAGATCCTGGCAGCTCCCCAGCTGTGGTTTGGAGTTCTAGGTTCCGGTGTGGCAGTGTACACATAAACAAAAGTTAATTATGTCACTGGTTTCCAAACTTTCACCATTGACATGCAAACTTGATCTGCAGAGTTTAAATGACTCAGTTTCCATCTGCATGCAATTTTTAATGATCTCTAGTAATGTCGTCAATTCAGTGCACTTCGTAGGGGTTACATATGGAGGAATCACACCCTAAAGCAGTGGTTCTTTTTAGATCCGCTTCGCCGGATGACATTGTGGGGGTTCACTTCCACTTTCCAAATACCGGAAGTGACACTCCTTGATGTAACTTTTGGCACGATCAGGTAAGTGTAATGTCCCCTGCCTCCTATTTTCCCACCCTATATAATGATGTGCAGGGTAGAAAGTTAGGAGCAAGGGGGCATTACTTTGCCGTCTGCTTGTGGGCATCAGAGCTGCTGCTTATTATTATTATGAATATGGTGACCCATGTGAAATGGTCATTTGACCCCCAAGGGGGTCCTGACCCACAGGTTGAGAACCACTGCTCTAAAGGGTATATGTGGAGCATACGGTACCATGGCCTACCTCTGAAGGGGTTCTTAACATTTGGCCCCTTTCCAGCCTATTGACTACACAGTAAAAATAGATGGCCTTCTATAGGATGTTTGATTTAAAGCTTAATACATACACAAGAATATTAATTTTAGTTTGTAAAAAATACAGTCAGAAAATTGATTGCTGCAAGAAGAAATAACAAGATTTGTGTATTCGTACATTTGTTTCTTGTCTGCACACTTCTTACCATGTATTTGAGTTCCTGATACTTCTAGTACCCTGGCCTTAACACGACCCAGAAACATTCTGAAGGTCACCCTGTTACTATTCTTAAATCTCACCCATCCAAAAAGTCCTTAAATATCCTCAGCTGTCTGCATGCTCCTTGTTCACTCTGCCACCTTGTGGTCTGTTGTGGGAGTGCAGATCATCACTGCACTGCGTAATTACAGTCTAATTATTCTGACCATCACAGATGGTACCAATAAAAGGATGCAACAGAGTAACACACCTTTGATCCATCACATAGCTTCAAAATATGTCTGCTTGGTTGCAGTAAAGAAGTTTTTTTACCTTAAATGTAAGTCTCAATTTTAGAGCCATTTCTTTACAGCCAGTGATCTCAACTGTCATATTCTGAAATATCTAAAATCTTTACCTTATGATTAAAGCTGAACTAGTGACAAATGTTATAAATTATTCTCATGAGTCCCCAACCAGACTACAAAGGGCAAATGCTACTTAATATCCAGGGCATTTGGGTGAATAGAATTACTTACTTTATTTTTTAGTCCTTGTGCTTTCATCTGACCCTGCACCCTGGTCTCCCAAGAGTTCTCAGCGTCCTTCCTTTACAATGCAGAGACATACAGTAAGCTGATGGCCTTATACTGCTCTGTGCTGTGGCCCACAAATGCTGGATTACAGCTGGTCTAGAAGAGGGACCATAGGGAAAGCAAAGATTCAGGCAAATTAATCTGTTGCCATTAACCCCTTAGAACTAAATGAGTATGGGCAGTGGCTTCAAAGCAAAAAAAAAAGTTCAGCTTAAACATCAGTAATTGCAAAGCTCAAAATCTATGACTGCTCTCCCTAGGTAGATACCCTAACTCTAAACCAATCAAGGCACTCTCTAACACCAGAAATTAGACCTGATTGTTGATGATGACCTCATCATTTTATTGATAAAGTAGAGGCAGTAGAAGTGCATTGTGGGTCTCATCTCATCTCCCGTTTGCTAAAAGCAGAATGCACTTTTTTGACTTTATAAACACTTTAAACTTCTCAATGTAGGTATCTGCATATTGACATGCAAGTCAGCCCCCAAATTATTGAACATATACTAGAATAGTATCCTACATTATTCCAAACAAATAGAAACGATTCGACTCTGGGCATGTTTGGGTTGTAATGTGAAAGTGCTGTTGTTAAATAAAAATTGCTGTTCGCTCCAAGGTTAGCGCAGACAGCTAATCTATACAAAAAGATGTACTCTTTTAATAACGTGTCACACTTGTACACTAACTTAAAATCATTTCTAGAGATAACATTTATGGGAAAGCACCTGCAGCAAAAGAAACCCCGCCTGAAACACTTCAATCCTTATTATGAGATGTCTGAGCCTAGAAGTCATATATATTGTGGTTGTGAAAACATAATTATGCTTTAAATCACTGCTTCAACTGTCACCTTTCTAGATAAACAACATAACTCAAAACCTCCATCCATCTGAGCTGATTCAGTTAGAATGGAACTTCGACCAGAGCCGATTTCTACTTTTAAAATGTGGGAATGCATTGATCACTGCAGGGCTTCTAAATGGCACCCCCATGGTACACCCTAATTACAGTGTGGGTATATAGCCCATTAAAGTGAACAAACTGTTCTAATGCGACATGCCTTGATGCATGTTACCACCACATTTTATTTTGTTTGCCTTTAGACCTCTTTTTTTTATTAATTGGGCAACCATAAAAAATATGAATTGCCCTTTTCCATTTAAGGTTGCCCACTAAGTGGGGATTCACCCCCTATTCTATATTATATTTTATTTCTCAAGAAAAAAACAGATGGTAAATGTTAAAAGGTTTGAAAATCATTTTGACTGGTATCTTCCATTGCTTCTGTGGTAGTAATCACCTCTTAACCAAGAATGCTGAAATGTAATTTTAGAACTACATTTATTGAATAGTCATAGGATTTTTGGCAAATCTATCCAAAATGTATTTGCCTATGCCATGTGTGACTTATAGAGGGCACAGAAACAGCTACATCATTACTCTAAAAGGAAAAGTTCATCCCTTGTTTTAAAGCTTAACATCAGGCACAAGAGACATTTACCCTTCAACTGAGCCCTTGGTCTCCAGGTAATGGTAAGTAATGGTGTTCAAAGAGGGATTTACAGACATGTAGGAACTCTGTTTGATCTACATTTCTACATTTCTTCATGCATGTTCGATTCCCAACCACGCACCGTAAACAATCGTTCCGGAATTGAACGAAAAATCGACCCATGTCTGGGTACCGTAACCCTCCTAGCGCTTCTGATGGCACCATCTCGTCCAGCGCTGTCCTGTCAGTATAGCACTGGATGAGATGGAGCCATCTGGCAAAGATCAGAGCCCCAGCAGCGCATATTTACTGTTCTGCGCTGTTCCGGTGGCTCCGATCTTCTGAGCTGGCTTGTCCCTTCTAAACTGGCTTGAAGCCCATGTGCCCCCCCCGTGATGTGTTCATGACACCAAAGGAGCGAGAGGATGCCAAAGGCATTGTATTACAGTTATCACTGTATCCAATACAATTCAAAGTAAAAAAATAAATAAAACAAAACACATTTCCAATTGTAATAAAAAATTTATTATAAACAAAACATAAATAGGAATACATACTGTTTTAAAATCTATCATACCAAATAAGTATTTTAAGCTAGCCATACACGTGTCGGTTTATATGTCAAATCGATTCATCATCTGATCGATTCCGGCGATTCTGCCGGGAATCGCAGGTGTGATCAATCGGCCAATTAAGAGTATCCATCGCAGCATACCGCCTTGTCCGAGCGGATTCCGGCACAATTCCGTGTGCGATTCCACCTCCGATTCCACCTCACAAATGGCAACTCCCCCTGATCCGGGCAGAATCGGATGAGAAAGACCAACATGTTGGTTCTCCGTTGGATCCGATTCTGAGCCCCTGAACGATCGGACCTGATCGATCGGACAAGGTGGGCTGCATGCGATTCCGGCACGATCGTTTCGCGTGCACGCGCCCGGAATCGATCGTGCCGGAATCCGGTGCGAATCCGACACGTGTATGGGGGCCTTTAGAGATTTTATCATTCAGATGAGACCTTTTATTCATTTTTTTTACATAATTGAGTGTTTCAAACATTATTATATATTAAGTTTACAACATTATTGTACAGACAGATTTTGGGAAGTTACAGGCCTACAACATAAAAAATTGGAGTCTATGGTGCACTTTTGGTACAGAAATCTGGACCTCACAAGAGCGCTAGGGAGGTTAAGGCATTTTAAACAATGTCTTCCTTACTCCCCTCTACATCATTGCATTCATAGTGCAAGCAGGCTCCCAGTGTACAAGAGTAAAGGCCCCGATACATGGGTTGATTTTTCCTGAACTTTCGACCTTGTTGCAATCATTTAGAAATCGACATGTCTGTAATTTTTAGATCTATCTCATTACTTTGGTTTGGGACCAGTGTCCCCATCCAAAGTTAATGCAGATTCTAGGCATGACTGGCCATGCTTGATGAAGAAAATCTGCATTTACGAGACGTCTGTGGCCAGCTTAACTAATATGGTAAAATACTGTACATTTATACTTTACACAACTTTGTGCTACCTGTTATCAAATCTTTATCACTATGCATCTTCTTTTTACAGGAATGTCTGATGCTGCTATCATGGAACTAAATCTCCCCACTGGAATCCCCATTGTGTATGAGCTGGATGACAATTTAAAACCACTTAAGCCCATATCCTTCCTTGGAGACGAGGAGACTGTGAAGAAGGCTATGGAGGCAGTGGCTGCCCAGGGCAAGGTTAAGAAATAAATATGATGCAAGGCCCATGGAAACAACATTGTGGACTCTTTTTTTTTGGCAAACCCCACTCTTCTACTGAAAATAATAATGTGAAATCTTATTTGTTCAGCCCCAACTGTTCTAATTCTCATATCACACAGTGTCTTACTCTCACAGATATGTGAGTCATAACACTCTACTGGTTGACTTTAAAAATGAGCAAAAATGAGGTCCCCAACATACAATATTAATCTTTCTGTGATCCCTTGAAAAACACATTTAGAGAATCATTAAGATTAGGGAGAAGTATACCCAACACCAATGGCATCCAAATAAAGTAAAACATGGCAATTTCTCACCACCCTGCAATTTCTAAACCTTTCTGACTTAAGAAAAAGGAAATAATAATCATTTGGATGTCCGCCCTCTCAAGCACAGGCCCTCATGATTAAAACCAACTAAATTAAGAACTGTTACTATTGCCTGTAGGAAACCAGATTCTCCAGCATTGTGCTAGAAACACTAAGAGAGAATCTAAACAATGGACCTTTCTGATGATAAGAACCCTTATGTCACACAAACCACTATTACCATTCACTATATCAGAACTTATTGTCATTAGTGTTCTTAAAAAAAAAAATATTTGTGCCTTTGATCAATAACTCTGCAAATCAAGGTCCTTTTCAATACCCAGCCGAGAAATGAATCCTTGCAACATCACTGACCATTGTGTTTTACCTTCGGAACATTTTGTTATATGTTGTAATGTCATTGAATATCTGAAGGTATGTTCTTATACCAAAAATAAACACTACAACCGGCCATATCAAATTGTGTTTCAGTTCTTCATAGCACAGTTTTTTTCTTCTCAAATTACCACAGTGATGCAGTTTATGTTTATTCTGGCCAGTGTGACCATTATTGGGCACATTAAATGGATATATGAAGAGCTATAGAGAGTTAGGTATTCATTTGTGACTCCAGAGCCACATGTGGATATTCAGCTTCCTTGCTGTGGCTCTGCTCGCAAGCTTCTTCCCTCCAAGCAGCCCATACACACTGGAAGGATGAGAGATCATGGCTGGAAAAGCAGCTGTAATATCCACAGTAAGATCTTCTCTGCTCTCCTACCTTTTAGTGTGTGGGTTGTGGGTGATAGAGAGACAATAACAATGAGCCTGGGGGTGAGAGGCAGTGGATGAAGGAGGGACAAGAGCAAGGAGTCACAGAGGAGATCTTGGGTTTTCTCTCTTCCTTCCAGCGGGTGGAAGGGAGGAGAGCAGATAAGACCTCCAGTGTGGCTCCTTGCACTCCCCCTCCCTGACACGCCCCCCGGCCCCGGCCAGAAAAGGCCAACTGCTGATGTAAGCGACAACTAGGCTAGTTTTAAATCATAGGGAACTGAGCCTACCCAAAGCATACCTGTATGTTATGTCATAGGTTGCCTAAAGTTAGGTGGGCTTTACATGTAAATCTAACTTTGCTATGTTGTAAACCTTTGTTTCCCATTTCAAGGTTTTTGTTACCAGGACAGAGAATAAAATACAGTACGGGTGTTCGACCCGCCCCCTTCGCCAGCGAGAAGAAGTCTATAATTCTTCCCTCGGCCGGACCAGGCGTCCTCTAGCTATAGGAAGTATTATTTTCACTAGAGACCACGTAGAGACACCCGATCTCTAGTGATATACAGGGCACGGGCAGGAATTGAACTGTGTGTTCCATATACCGGAAGTGACAGTGCAGCGTCATTTCTGGTATAGGTTTGATTCAGATTCCATTCCAACAGGGGTGGAATTTGAAGTTCTCCGCTAATAGGCGGATGGTGAACTTTTTTAAAAGTCTGATCCGCCTAGCGCAGGCGGACATGGCCAATGTTCGGCCATCACTACTTTCTCTTGTATTGCTTATATCAACAGGGCTCTGCTGATATAAACAATACAGCACAAAGCGATGATCTGGACATGGGCAGATCTACCATCTGACAGTTCCTACACCTCCCCAGCAAATCTTCTTCTCGGGAGGGCAAGGATGCTGGTGCGGGTGGTCGTGCATTCGGACCATGAGACGCAGGCATGTTTTACCCCCGAATTTAGGGGTGAAAAAGTGTGTCTTATAGTTCGAAAAATACGGTATGTTAGGGTCTGATTCATAATCATGTTGAAACTGAGATAAAGTAGTTAAAGTAGTAGAGGAAGATACCAGTAAACATAGTTGTTAGAACATGAAAGGACATAGTAAAGATTTGGAATTGATATGTTACCGTCTTCATGTTGTGCAGGACTTCAAGTCTGCATACTGTAAATCATTTGAAAAAAGTATTTAAGGGTCAAGCAAACATTCTATTACCTGAAAACAGTATCTTTTTGACTACACATATAAAATGTTTCTTGTTTTTACATATATTCATGTATTGAAAATGAAAATGTGTGCAGAATATACCACTGAAGCAAACATATCTAGCTATATCAGTACCTATTAGTGACATTGTCCCTATGTACAGACATTAAACCGATCCGCAAGAAGATCCACCCACTGGTGACAACTGCCACCCACACGTACTTGACATTGCTGGCACAAAATGTATCAGCGATTACAGTCGCTTATTACCATCTCTTATAGTGATGAAAACCCTTGCCCCATATATTATTACTGTATTTTACTGAGACAGGGACTAATGAATTTTACTGTTCTCTAATTATTCCCTTGTTTATCCTGTAAACCATTAACCCCTCTCATCTTTTCCTTTTTACGTCTCACCAGAAGGATGTATACAGCTCACCAAATATGAACTCTTAGAATATGAAGTACTGTCAGATAGGATATCATTTCTGAGACATCATTTAACAAAAAGAAATTTGCTTACAAATACAATTCCCAATGTTTCACATATGCCACATTTTATGAAAATGCCAGTGCTAGTATACAAGGTGCCAATCCAGGCTGACTGTAAGGGGGTACACAGAATGAGAAAAGAGAAGATTGCATTTATTGTGTGGCTGAAGAGCCTGTTGTCTTAATAATTATTTAGATTTATGAAAAGCATGTATTCGTTAAAGCAGGGTTTAACTTAAGAAATCAACTTAACTTAAAAGGCTCCAAAGATCACTTCTGTATTCTACACGTCAAGTAGGGGAGTGACTATTAGGCCAACTGGAAATAAGAGAGGACCAATTGGATTTGCTCTGCATGAGTAAAATGCTGGTATTAATCACAAGCATTCATAGATTACACTAATGAGCAGACACCCCATTGACACCAAAATTGTCTAATAATAAGTAACCTACTGACAGGCAAGTGACAGCTGTTAGGTGACCGTTAGCTTAACGCAAATTCTGTGACCTGGGATAATCAAATTAACTGAAGATACATAACAAATATCTGTACCGCTAGCAAAATAGAAAAGAGTGTATCTAGTGCAGCCATGAAAAAACTATGGCCCGTGGGCCATATCCACGCCATGAGGCAGTTTTATGTAGCTTGTGCAGCGGAGGAGAGTGCTACTACAGCTTATGTTGCAGCATAAAAAGTGTAAGGGCAACATAGTTTCCACTGGTGCGGTTGTGCGAGTTCGGGTGCGGATGCGGTTTAGGGCGTGTTTCTGAACGAACGCTGCAGCGTTTTGAAACGCATCCGTGCCCCAACCGCATTCACATCTGCAATACAAAAAAAAATCGCGTCGCAAAAACGCGCGAAAAAGCCCGAAAGCGCGCAACAACTTTAGCCATGCGTTCAGCCGCACGGCTGCCGTGCGGTTACAACCGCGCTGCTGCAACCGCACAGGAACGCTTCAATGGAAACAAAGCCTAAGAGTGAAACATTCAAATGGTTTACTATGGAAATCTCTTTGTCCGGCCTTTCTGTCATATTGAAAAACCCATTGTGGCCCACTGCTCAACTAGTGGGTATCTGCTATCCCCATCTTCTATCTTGGCTCACAAGCCAAAAGGTGTGGGCATTCCTAGAATATCTTATATACAGCACAGCACAAAGCAAACTCAGTGTACAATATCCAGAAAGCAGAACAGTATAGCAGTTACCTGTACAACAGACAATTAAGCAATGGACAGCATAGAAGGCAACAGTCAGAAATGAGGTATATGATAAATAGTATATCATACAAAGTGGTGAAGTCAGGAGCATGTGTTGTACAGTACAGTTTGCAAATATGCAATGAGGAGTATGTAACACAAAAACACATAGTAAAGAATATCCAGTGGCTTAGCAAGGAGTGTGTAATGTACAAAACATCATACAACACAGAGCAGACGGGTAAATACTATGTAGTACAAAGAACAATGGTGCAGCAAAAGTTGTTTAAAGGTGCATAAAGCTAGGCATACACGGCTTGATTTTTTTATAGAGCACAATTAAACGGTGCACTTGTTTGCGGTGATTGATCATGCTCGAATTGATTGCGACCATCATTTGTTAGATCGAACAGGGAACCAACTTGTTGGTAAATCCCTGTTCGATTGCCAATGGTTGCCATTACTTTGGATGGGGACTGAGTGTCCACATCCAAATATTTGAGCAGGATCAATTGTGCCGAAGTGCATTCAATCGGCGACGCTAGAGCGCAGTGTGGTGACATCATCTCAACAACACCACACTGTGCTCGAGCGTTGCACTTTGTGCAATAGATTGCCATTTGATTCTTTGTGAAGCAATGGAGATCAAGCAGGCTTTGCAACAACGATCATGCAGGTATATACCCGTGTATGGTCATCTTAAGAGAGTTTTTCATTCTATTAACTTTAAAGCCCCCCATACACCTTCAGATTCCTCCATACAACTTTCATGAGACCTACCAAAAACTATGTAGTATAGTGACCTCCCTGATAGAATACATAGTGATTGGAAGGTGTAGAAAGGTCCTCATATTACATGGTTTTGGTAAAAGAAAAGTTGGTTGTACAGAAGTTGCATGGTAATTGTATGTGGTGTATGGGGGGCTTAAGAATGGATCCTTTAGGTTGATTGTTTGAAAATCAATTCCTTTTTGCCTGAATCACAGGGCTTTGGAAATGACATCAGGCATAGCTAAAAGACATTATTTTTCATTTTTAAATAACAAGACTTGTTTTTTTTTATTTTAAAGTTTATTGAAAATGTTTTCAGTACAAATAGAATATGCATAACAAAATGGAAACAAAAAAATGCACATTTGATAATATAACAAAGACAGTCATAATGCAGTAGTTCAAGTTGTTCCAGTTTAGAGGCGATACTAAGAGGCTAATTATGAGTCACATCATTTTATTTGGGTCTATATGTCATTCCCTATATGTCATTCACAAATAATGTATGACCAGAGCAAAATGGAAACTCGCCTCAAAACAACTGACAAGGCGATAAACTGCAACTGCACTTAACTGGAAACAATGGATTGGGTCCTTCGTCATGGGTTCTCAACACCAATGTATAAGTCCATCGGTGCCTCAATATCGTGTCTCGTCTGTATGGAATCCCAACCCTGAACCACACATGTTCAATATAAAGCACACACATTTCATACACAAAAGAGAGAAGAAAAGGAATTTGTGGGTTAGACGAGGATGTCAGGCGGCTTGGCGCCTTCTAGAATCTGGGAGGAGGAAAAGTTATAAAGTGTAGAGTAAAGAGGGATGAGTCAGTCTTGTCTCCAGGTAACTCCCCTGCTGGGACACTGCAGTGAGGTGACAGTCTAGACGGAGGGCCCAGAAGCGTGTGTGAAGTCTGGACACTCGTCTAGGAAGGAGATGCTGTTATCTGGTCTAAGGAAGATAAAGGATTCCTAAGCAAAGCAGTCAAGGGCGAACTACTGGAGCTAAAGGGGAACTCTGTTGCACGTTCTAGAAGAAGACTGATCAGTCAGAGTGAAGTCCACTTCAAAGTCCCCAAGAGAGGTTAGCCAAGACGGTGCTGTGCTCGTGTGTAGAAGAAGCTGCCTAGTGAGGTACTAGGGCAGTGCTGACTGTGATTACTCGTGTCTGGAGTAGAAGCTGCCTAGTGAGGTACTGGGGTGGCCAAGACAGTAATTACTCGGGTGTGGAAGAAGCTGCCAAGTGTGGTGCTAGGACCTCAGGGTGCTCGAACAGCCTTGTCCCTTGACCCTCTCTCCCATGACACCGTGTACAAATAAACTCTCTTCAAGTTCAACTACAATACTTCTCATTGGTTATTTCTGCTACCCGGTTTCCCATTCACTACACAGCGGGACCCACGGGTGTCATCGCTACATGTACATAAGGATGTGTTTATAAAACAAAACGCAGCTGAAACAAGAATGAATGCTGGCAATCAGTTTGTTGATGGGCCAGGACCACTTCTCACTGACCACCAATGGGTTTATCAATAAATATCAATGTTGTCCAAGTCTTTTATTTTATTGTCACACCTCTAGAATATTCCATATTACCCCTCTCGTGGGTATGTAAGGCTGATTCATATGTTCATATGTTGGTGTCATTAGTAGATTTGCTGAATTTGTGAGTTATTTGCAAATCAACGTATCATCACCAAAATTGCTGGAGATATAGAGAACGGTTGGGGGAACACTACAAAAAAGGAAGTCTTGCTCCAGCATGTGCAGTTTTGGCATAAAATAAATTAAAATGTAAGTGAAAAATTCAACGACTACTTTATTCATGAAAAAACTACAAGCAATACTTTCATTTTTATAATATGTCTACCACCCTTCTCTACATCTACTCTACCCAGCAAGTTTGGAAATGATAACAGGTTCAGGGGCTTTGAAATTTAAAAAAAGTCAGATAGTGTAATTTTCAAAATGCTGTGAAAAATTACTAATTTGCCCACTAGATGGCAGTACTGCCTAAATTTATCTACATGTTGGGAATACCCGAAGTTCCGGAACAAAAAGAAAGGAGATGCGGTTCCAGGACGAGGATGTGTCGGCAGGGGATTGGCAGATAAGTGAGGTCCTTTGCACAAGGTCAGGGGCCACAAATGAATACAAAGCAGGCCACTGGGGGTTGGGCACCTATATTCTATTCTCTGTGTTGTTTATTCCTTTTTACTCACCTCCCTATCTTGTATGCTGTCTTGCACAGTGCACAATCCAATACCCCATTTAGTACATTGAACTGTAAATGACCTTTTCAACACCCGTATGTTGGACATTGAATATGATAATGTAACTCTCACTTAACAAAGGTCACAAGAACATAATATAGATTCCATTTTCGTCATATAATAAAAATTACCGAAAAAAGGCTTGTTACAGACGCAAAAGTTGTGGATTTCAACAAGGTTTATTAGATCATAACAGGGATTTACAATAAAATGTTATCACCATTCTACGCATTTTGTGTCTCCCTCATGAGCCTGCACAGGTCCAGAGTAGATATGAGAAATCTTCTCTTTACCTCTGCATGCTCATCAGAGACATACTCCTAACCTAGAAGAAGAAGATGTGGCTTCTAACCCTCACAAAACGCATAGAAGGGGAAAACAAACTTATGGTCAATTACTGTTATGACAGTGTAGGGAAGTGGTTTCACACTTCTAGATGTATATAGCTGTTGTATATATGTGTTGTATATAGACCATGACATGCTATGTAAATGCTGTGAAAAGAGAAAATGTATTTTTTCCTGCTTTTTTGCTTTAGTTCTCTGCCCAGAGACTGTAAATTCCCTCCCACTGGGCAGATGTCATAAATTCCCTTCGTGGGCTGTCCACTTCACAGTGCCTGGGCAGACTCCTATCCATGGCGAATGAAAGGGACGTCCCTTTGGATCAGGGCTAGTCTCTCCCTCATCTTGCCCGAGTGGATGGTTAGCACTGTTTGGAACTGTAGTCCCTGTGTTTGAACCCCATCCCTGCCTAACCAGCTGCATGGACATCCATTTAATTTGTTTACAATGTGTGTGACAGAATGGGAACATAGGCATCTGAAAATAACCTGATTGCCCCGGGCAACGCTACAACAAAACTTGTCAAAAAACACAAATTGTCACCTTAAACAAGCCTTTTTTTTGGAAAATTTTCCTACTGAGTTGAGGCCGTTCAACAGGACCTCCCCTCAGTTAGTTCTGACTGGCAAAGAGCACGACCAACAACACACGTCAATTATCCCTATAAGCTCATCATGGATAAAGGTTTTCCAGTATACCACACTCCAGTGGACCTGGAACACCATTTCAAAGTAAGAAAATAACACACACTTGTTATTGACACATGTTATTTGAACTATAATTATCCCCATTGAGGAATATAACTTATATACTAAATGATATCATATAGGATCACTCCCATAACTCTTGATGTATTTTCTTCCTTAATGTTTCCCAAAAAAACTTGGATTTTCTTCTCCCCAAGGGTCTGAAGACATACCATGATAAAGATTCCACTTTGAAATACAGAAAGTAAAATAATTTTAACTTACAGTTGCAAGAAAAAGTGAATTGGTCATAAAATGTGCTCTGATCTGGATTAAACCATTTCACACCAATAGAAAAACACAGTCTGCTAAAAATAATACTACACAAACTTATGTTTTCATGTTTTTATTGAACATAACATGTAAACATTAACAGTGCATGGTGGAAAAAGTATGTGAACCATTGGACTTAAAAACAGGTTGACCCTTCTTTGGCAGCAATAACCTCAACTAAACCTTTCCTGTAGTTGCAGATCAGACCTGCACAGCGATCTGGAGTAATTTTGGACC
>CM070034.1:113015908-113032900 GCA_036250615.1 Ptychadena robeensis
ACCATTCCATTGTTGCCCTGGCTTTATGTTTAGGGTCGTTGTCCTGCTGAAAGGTGAACTTCCGCCCCAGTCTGTGCAAGCCACTGTATCTTCAACATTTTTTAACAAGGTTAAGGCCCCCATACACGTCCAGATTTTTCATCCAATCAACTCAATTCAATAAATTTTTGGGGTTGATTGATTGAAAATCTATGGCAGCCCACATGGTTAGATCAACCTTAAGCCCCCCATACACGTCTAGATTTTTCATCCAATCAACTCAATTCAATCAATTTTTTGGGTTGATTGGTTGAAAATCTATGGCAGCCCACATGGTTAGATCAACCTAAACCAATTAAAATTGGGAAAAAAATTTATTGAAACAGGATTGGACGTGTTGGTAAATTTAAATTGGTTGTATTGAAATGCATTACACTTTCAGTCTATCTACAGAAAAGTTGATCAAATATCTGTTACTACAGTTAACAAACATACAATCAATCACAGATTTCCCTGACCCCCCAAAATTGATCTTTTTAAGTTGATTGAACAGAAAATCTAGACGTGTATGGGGGGCTTTAGTTAGATATGAATAACTAGTCCTCGCTATACCATGACCTGGATAAATGAGAACTGTTACAGACATTCAGAGTAGAATGATGCAAAATTCCATTAACCAAATGAAGCTTTGTTAACAGACATATACACGTTAGTAGAGCAAAGTGGAGTCAGTCGATTTCTCTCTGCGTGGGTGTATAAATGTGTCTGCATGACTTTGAATGGGTGAATGGTTTAATGTTCTTTATAAAGAGCTGAGGAATTTGTAAGCACTATACAAAATGAGTGAAATAAGTATATGTTTGTAGAAAATAGCAAATGCCAAACTTAAAAGCCAAATGGCCAGTTCTGACATCTACTTCTAGTATGTACAGTAATTCTTCAGGACGGGAATTCAATAGCAACCAGATCTGTCTATGTATTGACCAGAGAATATTCAATGACATACATGTAAGAAAAGGCAAATGCTGAATCTCAGATGGTCTACACCAAGGGTGGGCAAACTTTTTGACTTGTGGGCCACATTAGCTTATTAACCGCCCTAGCGGTCAGGACGGCAGCATCTCGTCCAGCGCTGCTACTGCTACTATAGCACTGGACGAGATGCTGGCGTCCAGTGAACATCGGGGCTCCGGGAGCGCATACTAACAGTTCTGCACTGTCCCGGTGTCCACGATGTGACATGCTGCCAGCATGCCTCCTTCTCTCCTCCCCCGTCACATCGGGGAGGCGGTGGGAGATTTGAAAAGTAAATTGCATGAACTCAGTTTTCTATGAAGAAAACTGATTTCAAAGTGCATCTATGTACTAAATCTCGCCCAAATAAAAAGCCACTGGTGCCCCAGATGTGCCCATTTGCAGTAACCCTCTCTTCCCTGGTGTGATTTTATGTGATTTTATCACATCCATCACATCAGGTTAGAGAGGGTTAACTGCAAATGGGCACATCTGGGGCACCAGAGACTTTATTTGAGCAAGATTTAGTACATAGCAGCAAAGCTTTGTGCCCTGATTTTTGTGTTTTCTCATTAAATTTATTAAATTTTATTTATTTGACATAATTGTGTGTTTCAAACATTACTATATTTAGGATGTCTACTAGACCCTTGTACGGACAAATTTTGGGAAGTTACAGGCCTACAACATAAAAAAAATGTACCATTGAAGTCTATGGTGCACTTTTGGTACAAAAATCTGGACCTCAGCAGTGCGCTAGGGAGGTTAAATTTGATCAATTTGATGGCCGACCCGCCATAGGTGTGCCATGCATCCCCAGCATCACTAACAATGGTGGTAATGTTAAGACTGTTGCTTTTACATTTCCTGCAAAAGAAAAAATGCTTATTCTTTGCAATGAGCAGAGGTAATTCCTAGAGACTGCCTATTGTCGCCATGAGGATGCTCCCACAGTGTCATGATTACCTTACTGAATCGCCCTTAAGGCCCATAAGACAACTTTAGGCATAATGTGCACTCATCGCAGAGAACAAGCGGAGGGAAGCATCTTTTCAACAAGGTGACAAAGGGCCGGAAAAAAAAGCTCAACGGGCCGTACCCAGCCCCCGGGCCTTAGTTTTCCCACCCCTGGTCTAGGCCAGGGGGCAAACTATGCTCCCCTCTGCTTGCTCTGTGCACAAAATTGCCTAAAGGGCCTTGGGGACTATGTAGGGTGTGATCATGACACTGTGGATGCATCCTTATGGCAACAACAGGCAGGCTCTATGATTTATCTCTGCTCATTGCAATCAATGAGCATTTTTTTAAGTATATAAAATTTAGAAAAAGATAACAACATCCTTGTCATACGTTGCCTATTACACATCACCTCTATAAATAGTGATGCCGGCAATGCATGGAATTGGCACATCTACAGTGGGTTGGCCATTATCAAATTTAAGAAGCAAACAAAAAAAATCAGAAAAAAATGTCTAGCTCAGCTGTCTAGCTGAGGTTTATTCAACGCATAGGATACATACATATAGATTGGAAACAGAATTGCGTGAAAAAATATAGAAGAAAGAATATAATAAATCAGACCGAAAATTAACTGAAGATGAAACAGAAGAGAGGGAAATTATAATAGGAAATATTCTATAACTGCTATGAAGTGGTACTGGTACTATATCTGCAGGAGATTCAAGGAATGCTTTTGGTGTGACATCTGTCACTGTGTAAATCAGGGGTGTTAAACTCAATTGGCCAAGTTTAAACACTTGGACAAAGGCATGGGCCAACCTTCGTATTAATTAAAAATATATAACTTCAGTTTGATACCCATAGACTACAAAAAAACTGTAACCTGCATACATTGTTTAGTCCATGTAATATTATTATTATTATTTATTTATATAGCGCCAACATATTACGCAGCGCTGTACAATACATTAGAGTGGAGATACAAACACAAATAACACACAGTTACAGGTATGACACAAGAGGAGTAGAGGACCCTGCCTAGTCGGGCTTACAATCTAATAGGTTGGGGAACAATGTATACAATAGGTGGGGGGGATGGGACTGGCATGGTGGTGATGTTAGGAATGAGAAGATGGATAGGCCAGACTGAAGAGGTGGGTTTTTAGAGCTTTTTTTTGCCAAAGTGCCAAAAGTAGGAGCAAGTCTAATGAAACGAGGGAGAGAGTTCCAGAGAGTAGGAGCGGCCCTAGAGAAGTCCTAAAGCCTTGCGTGCGATGAGGTTATTAGCGGGGATGTCATAAGTAGGTCACTGGAGGAGCAGAGGGGGCTGTTAGGGGTGTATTTGTGTAACAGGTTGGAGATGTATAGAGGACAGGTGTGGAGTGATTTAAAAGCAAGGCACAGAACTTTGAATTTGATTCTCTGGACAATTGGAAGCCAGTGTAGAGATTTGCAGAGAGGAGCAGCAGATGAGGAGGAGTTAGAGCAGTAGATGAGTCTAGCAGCACCATTCAAGATGGACTGAAGAGGCGAAAGTCTAGTGAGAGGAAGACCAGAGAGGATGATGTTACAGTAGTCCAGACGAGAGATGATGAGTGCGTGTACCAGGATTTTGGTGGTCTCTGGGGATAGGAAGGGGCGGATTTTGGGAGATGGAAGTGGCAGGATCTAGCAATGTTCTGAATGTGGGGAGTAAAGGAGAGTGCAGAGTCGAAGGTGACACCAAGGCAACGAGCTTGTGGAATGGGGGAGATGACGGTGAGTTTAAGGAATCTGTCAGCCATCCATGAAGAGATGGCCGATCACATGTATGTGCCCATTCCTGTGTGTACAGTTTATATATTTTGCCTTCCCCCAGACCCATTCTGATACCCCTTTGCCCGTAGCACCCCTACCAGCTGTACTCACCACGCCTCTCTCCTCCAAATCTAGGAGTACAGAACTACGGATCCAAACATACTCCAAGCAGCAGGAGCTCAGTGATGTCAATGGAACGCATCGCTGTGCAGTTGGGACTTGTGGTTCTCTACACCCAGAGTGGGAGCAAGGAGGAGTGGTGATTGCAGTTTGTAGGGGGCTGCCGGGAAGGCAGGTCTAGCAGATCTGCCGTGGGCTAAGAATATTAGCTCGGCAGGCTAAAGGGTTTAACACCTACAGTGTAAACAAACAACAGTAAAAGGATCCTGGGAAGGAGTATGGGATTTTGGACTGTCCCTGCGGGTTTCTGAATGTTTTTAGTTTGGTTATGGGATACCGGACTTTGGAATGGGAGGGAAGGAACTGAGGTAACCAGGTGTGTCTGACACTAGTCAGTCAGGGTTCCTGACCAGATAGGAGACAGTGTTCTGCTTGAGCAGCGGATACCAGGGGCACACAAGGAATGTGAAGCCCAGGTCTGTGACCATTTGTGTTGATGAACTCCAGCAAGGGTAACCTTGTTTGGAGATGTCATTGGACAATAAATACAGACAAGTGTCTCAAAGAGATATGTGTTGTGTGGGTTGACGTCATAAAGAGCCCCCACTGAAGCCCCACAGGGGATAAAGTTATATACAGTAGAAAAATACACACTTATAAATTGTTGTTGTTTAGTAGAGGTACGTTAGGTAATTTGGGTTCACAGAAATAGATAGTGAGAAAACTAAAGGAATGGTAACTGGAAAAAAGAGCCATGGCTCCCATCCAAAGTAATGGAACATGTTGGAAAACTGAAAGACTGGATGGCTCAAATTTTGTAATAGATTCTAGGCATGTTCATGGCACTCCAATCTATTACAAAATTGGGCCGTGTATGTCTAGCTTCAGAATTACCAGTAACTCCCTTGGTGGTCCGATCCAGTACAGCTTTCTGTACCAAAAGTGGCAGGAAAAATGTAAACACCCTGGCAGTCCACTGAGATCCAGATTTCTGTAAATTTTTTTTGCATTGAATTGTATTGTATGTTGTAGACCTGTAACTTACTGAAGTCCAAACAAGGGTCTAGTAGTCATCTCACTAAAATAAAGTTTGAATCAAACAATTATGTAAAAGTCTAATAAACACAAAAATCTGCTCAAACAAGAATCAATAAACCATCAGTTTGTTGATTGACCAGTACCCACTTAATTGATTGATTGATTGATTGATAATCTATGGCAGCCCACATGGTTAGATCGACCTAAAACTATTAAAATTGCGAAAATTTTCGATCTAAAAATTATTGGATAATGATAAAAAAAAAAAAATATTGGACAATTTGAATTGTTGTATTGAAACTAAACCTTAATTCAATTATGCTTTCAGGTGATCCAAAAATCTGTTACTACAGTTGGCATAGATTACAATCAATCACCAATTTCCCTGACTCCAAGTTGACCCCAAGTTGATTGAAAGGAAAATCTAGATTTGTATGGGGTGCTTTACTGGGGGGACTTGCTGTGTTCTTCATTATATCTAATGAGAAAGGAAAAACTCTCACAATTGTAGATATTTTTACAATAAATGTCAAGGTTGTCCTTAAAAAAATTGGCAGTACGTTCACAACATGGTGCATGTTTACATTTCACCAGTTGAGTCTAGTAAATGTTATCATTTCGATCTGGACTCAGTAATACTGTCCAGCTTAACTGTCAGGAATGGAGAGATTGATTGAAAAGCTATGGCAGCTGACTTGGTTAGATTGACCTAAAAAGATTAAAATTGGAAAAAAAATTTTGATTAAAAAATTATCTTACATGCTGAAAATTTGAAACGGTTGTATTGAAATCTGAAGGCTTTCAGTCGATCCAAAAAAATTAGATCAAAAATCTGGTACTACAGTTGGCATAGATTACAATCAGTCATTGATTTCCCGGATCCCAAAACATTTTCTTTTAAAAAATTTTGAACGGAAAATCTTGACATGTATGGGGGCCTTTTGACTCATGCTGTGAGGCTGCAAGTTCACTGGAGTTCACAAGCCACATTCAATAGTGATGACAATTTTAATTTTGGTTGGATCTAAAGATCCATTAAACTCTAAACACCTTTCTCAACCCAAAGCCTGCTAAGAGTATGGTAAGAAAGACTTTTCCAGCATATCGTGATGCAGAATAACAGCACATCTGGATGTAGGCATGTACAATAGAGATGAAACGTTAGCACTATAACAAAGAACGTGACTCGGTATAGAATAGACGAAGCTTAGCTAATGGACCTGCATGAGCAAGGACAGAAAGAGAGAGATCAAAAGAGAACATAACTGAGAAGAATGACCAACATAGAGAGACCAGAGGAAGAATAGAAGGCTATGTGAAAGGAGGGAGAGGGTGACCAGCTAAATCTGAGAATGGACAAGTACAAGTAGAAAGTAGGGGGAGGAGAGACCTAACAATGAACACAATATGAATACAAGAGAGGGGGGATCATGAAAGGAAGGAAGGAGATAGGGTTTATTAGAAGAGGGAGGGGATGGAGACATACAGACGAGCAGATAGAAGTAGATTAGAATTCCCATTTCTTACATTTTAGTCACCTCTCTCCTATCTGTTTTCCCTGCAATACCAAGCAACAAGTCACAGGTAATCAGAGCACAGACCCAGTCCTTGTCACATACCTAAATGCAGAGACATTCGCAGAGACAGCGGAACAGCAGGTAAGTGGCTGAGAAACATCTGTGTGTTATTGCATCTGTATCACTGAGACATCAGAGTGATTGTGTAGAAGAAGACAAAAGAGAAGTGTTCCATGTGTGTAACGCATACATAGTGATAAATGATGTGATTGGGAAGTAGATGTAAACTGTCAGACTATAAATGCACTAGACTGCAGGGTATTAATGATATAGGTTGTGATAATGCAGTGCAGCTGCAGTGTCTGGATTAGCGTTCCCTGTGCAGCAGTGTCAGTGGCTTCTGTATAGACAGCTTATATGAGCGATGACTAGGTAGGTTTTATCCTGAATATACTGAGATGTGTCATGTTTGCAGGGCCACTGGCCTCCTATCTCCACCGATTGCAATGTCTGGCAATGAAGTGAGCATGTATGAGCTATGACTGTGATTTACTGAGTGTGATGATCTGCGGGTAGCACTGCTGCAGACTCATACAGGTGTCATGTCTCTGCGTAGGAGTGAGGTTATTAACCATCTATCTGTCCCTTGTATTTCTTTTCCAGGGCTGCCACATTGATGGAAAACTGAGAAGCAGACAGATGCACAGAATGAATCTGAGGAAATGTACAGTTATACACAGCGGAGAATAGGCATTGGCATTCAATGAGAATGAGGGGCTCACTCTGCATGTATGCATACTTATAGTGCCACAGACAAAAAGCCACTGCAAGTAACATTAAGTGGGACAGACTGTGCCATAACCTATTAAAAATGCCTACACGGAGATGTGTAGGCCATGGCGAAAACTTCTGACATCAAGATAAATCCCATTGTTTTACCAAGACTCTGAGAGCATGACACCGTCACTTCCTTGGATGCCTACAACCCTGCCCCCTGCCTCAGGTGTGATGTCTCTGCGAGGTCCTGGGTGGGGGGTAGTGTATGGCATAATCTGTGGCTGCGGGGTACTGTGCAATGGACTGGTCCTAACAGTCCTGCTCAGCTGCCGACACACTCTGGTTTCAGATCTGTACGTGGTGAACTTGGCCTTGGCTGACCTACTCTCTTTGCTTGGGATGCCCCTACTCATCCATCAGCTGCTCCATGATAGAGGCTGGGTTTTTGGAGACATCCTGTGCCGTGCGGTCACTGCCCTGGACCTCAACAACCAAATCACAGGTGTTGGCATCATCACTGCCCTCTGCGTGGACAGGTAATTGTGAAAAGCAGGACATAGTCTGGGTTCTATGTAGAAGTGAAGTCTACAGATATCAGATGTCCTTTGTTTAGACTGGAATAGGTTAGGCTATGAGGGAAAGTGTTCTGCGCTGTCCTTCAGATTTTCTATTGTGTTTTCTTATTTACACTGAAAAAGAATGAAATAGAATCTCAAGTATTTGTTGTAAGAGGTACAGACATTTCTCCTTTCAGGCGCAGGAGGGAAAAGTAGCAGTGGAGGTAAGGATGTTGGCTGTGGACAGAAGAATCATTTATTATAATTATTTTTCAAATGTAGAATGATGTTGTGCTGTGTGACTTTTTTTGTTTTAAGAAAATGTGCAATAAAATGTTTACTGGGCTGACCAAAGAAGTTATTTTTAATCAATACACTGCATACCAATACGAGGCAGCAGGTCCTGATAGTGAAAAGAACTTAATTTCTAATTAAACTGTATAAATTATTGGGAGTCTAGATAATTCAACTTCTATTGACAGCAAGCTCTCCATTTCCATTTTCAGATTACATATGACCTTATAAGTTAATTTGCACCAGTTGATTTAATTAATAAACCATTGGTCTTCACAAGGTTTAACTTGGTCAGTACCAAAATCCATATTAAGTACAAAAAGAAGATCTCAAACTGCTTATAAAACATAGCATACCTATAATATTAGGGCTAGTAGCCTGACAATCATGGTATTGGTCTTAATAAAAAAATTTCATAGTTCACTGAACACTGTATTTGTAGATTTATTTGTATAAAAAAGTGGCATATTTGGTAACACCCTACCTCTATACAAGTTTTTTTCTAATAACAATTAAACCTAACTAGCAGTGATAATGGTCAGACAAAGTCAATGTTTGCCTCATTACACTGGTCGGTGAATAGCCTCCTGGTAGATAAAAAGAGGTACGCCTCATACATTAGTACTAGTACTAGTAGAGTGTTGTACTGTATTAACCATCAATGAATCACCTTTGTTGGCTAACTGAAGTTATAAAAAGGGAAGCCTTCGGGACGTCCCAGATTTAGAGAGAAAAAACAGAATTGTTTCAAGCCTGAAGAAGGGCCCTGAGACATCCTGAAAGCTTGCTTTTTTAATGACTTCAGTTATCTAATAAAGGGGATCACTTGAACTCCAAACTCTCTGTATTCATTGATGGTTAACATGGTTAACACTCTACTAGTACTTATCTGATAAAAGAGAGGGATAGCTCAGCTGGTCCCATGTCCCTGTCTCTGTTAAATACCATAGGTACCAGAATCCTGTAGTGGGATATTGATATGCCACAGGTATGGACAAGTTAAGGACTCCATTTGCACATTCCAGAATAACCCTAAGAATCCAGAGAACCCTGTTTGAGAAAGTTTTTTGAGCAATTTGTGCTACTTTTTATTCAAATAGAAATTTCAGCTAGAAATTGGAAGGATTAAGAAATTATTTCACTAAAGCGATGTTCTTAGGCGGTTGACCGCAGCCGCGACCGATCACGCCACAGAAAATGTATTGACACAGTAAAAAATCGCGTCCACACGCAATTTTTTACCGCGTTCATTTATGTCTATGGGTGCAATGGGCCGCCCGCAGCCCGCTGTCAAAAACACGGGTTACTGAGTTTTTTGCCACGGACGATCGCCCCGAACCGCATCCATTCATTCTCTATGGGTAAGATCCGGGGTGATCTGCCCAAGTGGGGACAAGCCCTTCAGCTACATGTTTCACTAAGGCTACATTAACAATGTTGTTTTCCTGACAGCAGCCCGGGAAATGACCGGGCATTACCATCTGTGAGCACCTGCAAAGTTGTGCAGACGCTCACATGTCATTTTGATAACAACCATGTAACAGGTATATTGGTGAAAGCCCAAAACCGATCAACAGACACCTAATGTCGCGTCCGCCAGTCGGTTGTGCTTATTGGTTGTTTACCGGGCGGTAACTAACCCTTAAGTATGATAGGTAGACACAGTGGCTGATGATGTGACAATGATGGCAAGTGTTTAAAGCACTAACATCATCGCTTTATACCAAGTCAGCATTTATATAAAACTAGTTGACCTTGTTTTCATGTGACCACCAAAACTCAAAACCGTTCAGTTGTCCACCATACACATTATTTAGGTTTTCCTGCTGTTGGGGGGGGCAACAAAACCACAAACTGTAAACCGTTTATTTTTTAATATTAATCTAATATGAACAAAATAGCATACATAAATATATTACCATGGTATAGAAAGGGGTAATGCATTCTTATAACCTTTTAAAACAAAAGCTCTAGATACAGTTTTTTCAATTACAGGCTTGCTTGAAGGAAGCCAAGATGCTTGAAATATCTGTGTTGAATTCTTTTTATTAAGAGACTTCAATTCAACAGGTGTTCTTCCAAAAACAAATGCACTTGAGAGCTACCTGTGGTTCTTTAGCTACTGGTTGTGAACCTTTGGTTTGAACCATATCATGGCTGCCTTTGAGCTCAATAGGTGGTGAAAATTGTATTGTGTTTGTGTGTTAAATCACAAAGCACAAGCTGTTATACACTATTTTGTATCAGGTACAATGCAAGCTGCAGGGACCTTTATTGGGATTATGTAAAATCTGCTATTCACACGTAAAAAAAGCATTTTCGACAAATCTGGTTTTGTTATTAGAATGTTTAAAATACAAGTTAATAAATGTCACTGGTATCTGTTATTCAGGGACATGACTTGTATTTAGGATTAAAAGGTTCCTTAAACTGACTGTCCATATTTTTGAATGAATTCTAGAAACAGATCCCCTGTGGATAAAGGATTATTTAAAAACTGTGGCTCCATCTGAGTCACGGCATAACTGAAATTGGGGACTGATGTGGTTTACACTTTATTTGGAAGAGAAGGAGGAGACGCTGCCCTTTATATGAAGAGCAGTATACAACCTACTATAATAAAAGGTACCGGGGAAATGACAGGCTCCGAGTTGCCCTAGAAACTAGAGAAATGAAGGAGGGGGAGACATTAATAACTGGGTGACCTATATGATTGCAGCATAAAATCAGGGGAAAGGTGACAAATTCTTTCAGGTCTATTAAGGACATTTTACTGGTGACAACTGGGAAGTATCGGATTATGGGTTAGGTATATAAAAGGGGAGGTAATTATAAAGTATTTTTAGGTTTCATTTTCTGTGTTCAGAGAATGTGTATTGTTCTAAGCCAGTGCTTCCTAAACTTTCCCTGCAGAGCCCCCCTTTTCTAAAAAAAACATTATTTAGCCCCCCACCCCACCCCCCATTTAAACAACACAGATTCAAACTTTATTTGAAATACAACTGCTTTTTCTAATTGAACGAAAAAAATGTAATTACAAGAAATAAAGAAGCATAAAGAAGCATACTGAAGTTATAAACAGGAATAAACAAATATCTCCACAAAAATTCACCAGTCAGAAACCTTTCATGCTGAGACATGCATCATATACAGATGCACAGCAATAGTGCAGAGACATGAATCCTTCACATAGACACACACATACATTACATAAACTCTACTTACTTTCTCAAACTAGTTCCCGACATGGTCATCTAAGTCAGCTTCCTGCTTCTTCCTTCCCCCACCTACTAATTGTCTGACAGTTGTAGCGGAGGGTGGGGCACATTGTGCATTTGGAAGAGGGAAGAGAACTGACAGCTCTTACAGTTAATCGACAGCTGCAGTTATCTCTTCTAGCCTTTCTGACTCTGTGCTGACTGACAAAGCATGTCCAACAGAGAGAGCTCTGGTTGCTACCTCTGCCATGCTTAGGTTTGCAACCAGTCATTTAGGCTATCCAAATTGGTGTGCCTGCTGCAATACCTCTGCCCCCCCCCCCAAGGGGTGCACCCACTGGTTCAGGAACCACTGTTCTAAGGTAATGTGCAACATTAACTTCTGGATCCACTTTAAGCTTTAGGCCAGTTCATGTTCTCTGTTTGGGGCCAGACAATGTACACAGGCACGTATGTACACATACACACATGCTCTCACACATGCTCATACACTCTCTTTACCTACCAAAAGTAGAACAAAAAGCTGACTAAAGTCAGATCAGAGTCGCAGAGTACAGGGGGCAGGCAGCTAAGGAGTTCATTGACAGACAGAGCACCTCTCAAATTCATCCTTGCTGACAAGACCCCTAGAGATTGGGCAACATATATCACTTTCCCTGCATCACCTCCTCTCCTGCAGCATCCCTGGCAATACACCGGTACTGATTTGTGTAGTCATTATCTGCCACATATTGATATATGTCCTTACTTCCTGTCCTGTCGGATTCCTGGGGTACTTTCAATAAGTATTAATTCAAATACAATACTCATGGGGCGCTTCCAGGTCCATTATATTGAATAACTTACCAAATTTTCCAGTCCTAACAGTGGCTGCATTTATTTTGTCAGGCTATAAACATTTAAATGCATATTGAGGATACTTCATGCTTCCTAAAATGCATGATGGCGAAACTTTTAGAGACCCAGTGCGCAAACTGAAACCCAATTATTTATCTCAAAGTGCCAGCATGACAATATAACCTGAACTACACACATAACATACACACACAAAACATGTAAACACATACACTACTTTCTTATTAGATAGAATAGGAGATAGGAGAGGGTCAATCTGAACTGACAGCATTGAGAGCCAATAGGCTGCAGTTCTTTCCCCTGTGCTGGTTGACAGTTTGTGTGCCCACAGAGAGGCTCCGAGTGCCACCTCTGGTACACTTGCCATAGGTTCGCCATCACCGCTCTAGGGAGAGTAAAGCTGAATTCTAATAATCCTAATTTCAGAATTCTGTTATTTCTGTGGGAGGCCATTATTTTTCCTTCTCCGTTTGCATAAAAATCGTCTGGTTGTGTGTTGGAAAAAATTACAAAACTTCCTTTTGTGTGTCTAATGTTTTTTGAATAATGATTTTTGTGGTCTTTTGGCAGATACGTTGCAGTGGTGCACTCAGCCACCATGGGCCAGCGGCGGAGTGTGCGCTGTACGTGGATAGTAACTGGATGTGTTTGGCTCTGCTCTCTCCTCCTCAGCATACCCGTTCTCCTCTACTCTGGAGTACAGTGGGGAGATGGAGTGGCTCTGTGCGTCCTGGACCTTCCTGGAGCTCCACCATCTCTATATTGGTATACGTTAATGCACAGTCTCTTGACCTTCCTCCTACCATTATCAGTGATTGTAGTGTTGTATTCCCTCACCCTTCATCACCTTTCCAGGGTTATGAGGAGAGTGCAAAGGGCCCCATCGCAGCGCAGCCGCAGGGTCACCAGAATGGCTCTGGCCATAGTTGCTGCTTTCCTGTTTTGCTGGGCTCCTTTCCATGCGGTGCAGCTTGTTAATCTTTTTTCCAGCGGGCCTCCTTCAATCTCTGCCTTCTACCTCAATCAAGCTGCTATTTGCCTGGGCTATGCTCACAGTTGTGTCAGCCCCTTGCTGGTCATCTGCTGCACAGAGGGTTTTCGGGAGAGGCTTCCTCATGCCCGGTGAGAAATATTCACAGATTACTCTTTCTAAAAATTAATATGTTGTGTTTATGTTGTGTGACTATTGCTTACATTGTTCTCATGGAAAAACCTGGAAACATGAGAGTAATGACTTCTATCCTGGTCTTCATGTGAAGCTATATATCCTGCAATTTTAGACTGTTATTTACCAAGGCATGGAGCAAACTGTTATTAAAGGGTTATTTATCCCTAAACCAAAAAACATTAAGTAAAACATAAACCCCCCAAAGACCCAAAAGAAATCAAACTCACCTCCGTGGCTTCCCCCTTAGAGATCTTCAAAGTAGTCCTTTTCCAGTTCTGCGGAGTTCTGTGCAGTGGCTGCCTGTTGTAGCATCTATAGATCCACCCAGGAAGCCAATGTTCATCGCTTCAGTCTGTTTGTTTAGCCATTGGATCCATGACCAGAGCATAATGACTGCAAGATTTTATGGGAAATGTAGATCGATGAATGGACTACAGGAGTTGGCTACATTACTCTCTTTAACACTTGAAGTCATTATGCTCTTGGCATGCGCAGATTTACATTTTCCTGGATTCCATGACAGTGAAAACACAGCAGAGGGATCTTTGTTGAGAGCCCTTTCACACTGCAGCTGGTGTAGCTCCAGTGCGATTTCTAGTTGGTAACAGACACGCTAGCTAGAGTGGCTGCTAAGCATGCCCGTTACTCGCTTTTGATGACTTGGGAGAGTTCTTCAATGTTGATTCGCACATCTATGGTTGGAAGGAGATACAGTCCCTGACAAAAGTCTTGTCGCTTGTGTACAAATTGACCTCAAGTGCCGCTTAAATATATTTCTATATATCAAGATTTTCTTACAAGAAATGGGTCATTTTAATCCCAACAGCTTTTGTAATAATGTTTCAGTGCAAAACGAACCTGTCAAAAAGTATTCTAATATTCACAGCTTGGTAAAGTCAATTTTTGCCAAGACATAAGTGTTGTCGCCTTGTCATATGAGCTTTACCTGTGATTAATAATGGACCAATTAGGTTTCAGGTGTGTATAAAAAGAACCCCAGTACACTAGACCTTCACATCAACTGCAACTAGACCTCTGCAAACATGCCTAGGACTCACCCTGAGACTAAAGTATTGATTATCAAGAGGCTGAAGACCAGATCCACTGCTGATGTGGCAGACACCTTCAATGTGTCTCAGCATCAAGTTCAGAAGATAAAAAAATGCGGAAAAAAAAAGGCGTTTTTGAAAAGCCCAGGTCAGGCAGACCAAAACAACTGCTCGAGAGGACGGCTTGTTGGCTTGAAAATCCAAGGCCAGTCGCAGCAGAGCTCCACGAGACCTGGTCACCTGAAGTCCCTGTGTCAACCAGAACAGTTTGTTGTATTCTGTCTGGAAATGGCCTACATGGTCAAATCAGTGCCCATAAGCCACCACTAAACAAAAGACAATTGAAAAACCGTGTGGTATTTGCCAAAACCCACAGCCTGCTAAAAGGATGGGTGCTGGAAAAGTGGCAGAAGGTGGATTTTTCAGATGAATCTTGTGTAGAATTACACCACAGTCGCCACAAATATTGCAGGAGATCTACTGGAACCCACATGAAGCCGAGATTTACCCAGGAAGGAGCAATAATCATGGTCTGGGGTTACATCCAGTATGGGGGTGTGCGAGAGATCTGCAGGGTGGAAGGAGACATCAATAGTCTAAAATACTAAGAAATCTTAGCTACCTCTATTCTGCAGTAGGATGGTGCTCCATCGCATACCTCCATCTCCACATCAAAGTTCCTTAAGTCAAAGAAGATCAAGATGCTCCAGGATTGGTCAGCCCAGTCACCAGACATGAACATCATTGAGCATATGTGGGGTAGGATGAAAGAGGAAGCATGGAAGACAAAACCAAAGAATATTGATGAACTCTGGGAGGCATGCAAGACTGTTTTCTTTGCTATTCCTGATTACTTCATCAATAAATTGTATGAATCCTTGTCAAACCGCATGGATGCCATCCTTCAAGCTCATGAAAGTCATACAAGATATTACATTTGGATCTCACAGCACCACTACTTCATTTGCTGACAGATTTTTGTACTTGCAGCACAAGTTGTTCATTTTCTGTATAGGCGACAAAACGTTTGTCTTACCAAAATTTTACCTTTCTGTCTTGATTAATTGATAAATCTTTTTCCAGTGAAATTAATTTATTTCAGCGCATTAAACATAATTTGGGAGGACTTTACGAGCTATTTCTAACACAAATTAATTAATTAAAAGTCAGGTTAATAGCAGGAGTTTCTACAAAATAGAGAAAGCAACAAGACTTTTGTCAGGGACTGTAGTTTAGGTAGCTGAGCAGATAGTACAGAAAGGTTCCTCAAGGATATTAAAGCAGACCTACCACCTCTAATTCTGCTTTCTATTATCAGCACCAGAGGTGAGAAAATAAATACTTGCAAAACACATTCTGCAACGCTCCACCTCCCCTATGACATGATGCCGCGGCGGCTACAGGGGAATATGGGAAATAAGACATCACTTCTAATGACTCCTTTCCCATATCCCCATGCGCCTGCAGCCACCAGCATCTGAATCGGGTGACGCTGAAGGGCGAAAAGCCACTTGATTCAGATGGGGAGAGGTTGAGGGAGCGAGACTGGAAGAGCGAGCAGCCAGGAAAGGTAAGTATTTTATTTTAGAGGTCGCTGTCACTGGATGAAGACCTGTTGTAGGTGAGTAATGTTTAAGGTAGAAGTACCGCAGTACTGTAAAACTCATACTTTGATAAAGCACATTTGTGCTAAATTACACCTATGTAATTACAACATTCAGTCTTGGGTAGGAGTATGGCACATCTTGTCCTGGGAATGCCTCATGTCGCGTTCGCCAGTCGGCCAACTTTTCCCAAGACAAGATGTGCCACACTCCCAGTTTAGGGCTTTCACCAGACAGACCGGCCACAGGGTCGTTATCTAAATGACCCCAGAGCTTGTATATAGGAGGGCAGCGTCATTTCCTGGGATGCTGTCAGTCCACAGCAGCCGACCATGCACAGCCCTGTTCAGGTCACCTTACACATTTTCTATTTGTTCTGATGCAGCCAGTTTGGAATATTTTGTCCCTAACAGATTTCTGACTTGTACAGGTTATAATAAAATCAGATCAGATTAAAGAAAGAAAATGATTTGAAATTAATACTTTTGCCCTCTTTTTTTATAAATAACAAAAAACCTATCATTTTGACATGTGTGACACGGTGATGAAAAGGTCACCTGTGTTTCTGGGTAAAGTGTTGGATGGCAGGTATGTAGGACCCAGGTATCTCAAGTACACCTGAGATGAGACCCGCAAGCATTGTAGAGGCAGGGAAATCCCAGGTATCTGCTAAGGCTCAGGAGCCTATTTGAGCACACCTGTTGCTGAGGATTAGGGGGTGGAGAGTTAGGCTGGAGTTCAGTCTGTTGTGGATTTTTGGCCTGAATGGGAAAGAAAAACACGTTTATTTTTGCTACTAGCCGGGAGGCTATACTTTTGTTTGCTGTTTTGGTTGCTGACGCAAGCCCCTGTGTGGCAAGAGTGTCTGTTTGGACTACACTGAGCAATAAACATGGGCAGGAGCCCTTAAACGGACTGTGTGATATCACCTGCCTACCTGCTTACCAGCATGAGTTCATCTCCCCACATTTGGTGCTCGAATGCGGGCAAGAATCCGTTTGGCAGATTCACTTAATCACAGTAAGTCGTTTGTGTGCACAGTGCG
>CM070034.1:113048907-113064533 GCA_036250615.1 Ptychadena robeensis
GAATGGGCAAGTACAGCTTTTCTGCTGTGAATGTGAGTGCCAGGGTAAAGCCTGTATGGAATGATGTCCTCCACTCTTCAGTCAAGGTCCCTTAAACTTTAGGTTCAGGTTTAGTAGCCTAAAATCTCATCCTCTATTACTTGTGAGAGCAATGCTAATTGCTGGGCAATGCTGGGAGATATGCATTTCAGATCACAAAGTCTTGCAGATGTGACACTGACGTCACAATCCCACGGAGCTGGGCAGGTGCGATTTTCTTACAGCTACAAGGGCACCTGGGACAGAAATCCGAGGCGCTACGTCAGACAGAGGGAGGGGAGGTCTGTAAAACAACACCCCTCCTGCTGTCAGAAAAAAAGTTTTTTTATTTTCAATCACGGATCTCTGCAATCCATACTGCTGAGTGACCTACAAGGTCTGCTTTAAAAGCTAATCTCAGAGATAAATGAAATCCCAACACCCAACTGCAGACATAAAACCAAATGAAGAATTGCTTGTCTTTGTTTGTCAGAGCTTTGTTTGTCTGTGGCCTGTGTCACAAGAGCATTTTTTGAGTGTTCAATGAAGTGGCCTTTTAAAGAAAAGAAGAGGAGTGTAATTCGCATGGTATGAGGAACTATTAAGGGCTTGTGTACACAGGTAGTCTTAACTGCCCGGCGAATATGATATGAGGCATTCACCTACCCAAGCACATGGTCTCTTTCCAGCCTGCTGCCAACTTAAGGGAGCCATACATGGTGCAATACTTCCTTTCAAATGTCAAAAAGAAATTGATCAATTTACGCCGATCAAACAATAATGTGATAGAAATCTAACAGAAACAATCTAAAAGTGATCGGACATGTTCGTAATTTTCAGTCCATAGTACAAGTATGTGATGGGTTTTCTAGGTATTTCCATTGATTTGTATTTGATTGTACTATGGCCCATGCACATCCAACTCAGGAAAGGAATTTATCCGTTGGGAATCAGTCACACTTGTTGTTGTGGTACAATCGATCAATATTTAACCTCCTGGGTGTTACTCACATGGCACGCTTTTTTTTTTAAAACCGTGCCACAGGCAATCGCGGAGTAGAACAATATTCTCCACCACAATTTTCTGCCCTCCCGGAGGTCCTGTGCACAACTCTGGCGTCACCGGAGACGCCGGAGTTGTGCGTGGAAAACCGAAGCCCCCATTACATGAAGGTTTATGGCGCCACCTACCGCTGCCATCTTTGCATCAGCGGTCACGCGATCGGGGGCAGATCCGGAAGCATCGATGCACAGAATCCGGCGGACAGGTAGGTATGTTTCTCCAGAGTTAACTCAGGCTAAATGCCCAGAAGGTTAACGTACAATCGATTTTGAAATTGCGCAAGATAATTGAATCGCAAAATAATTGTCCCGTGTATGGCTACTATAACAGCAGCCTAGATAGTGACTGTTAATATTGCCTACATATATGCTTCTATGCGGAGCTAAATAAGTGGTCTTTTGCATGCAGAAACAGCAGTGGGAGAGGATCTGGGAAATGGATTTAGGCAAGTATCTCTACCTAGGCAAAGTAAGGAATATGTTCAATGGGGGTGAGAGGAAGAAAGGAGTTGGTACATATTTGTTTTTGCGTGTGAAGATAGACTTTAAAACTACATTTTTCAGCATAAATGTAACCTTGTAATGGGGCTTATCCAGACTTCAGATTTTTCATTCTCTTATGGATGCATCCCACAGCTCAGCTGCCAGGGAGCAAGGAAAGAGATAAGTAAATATATTATTTATATAACTGTAGGCACATTGGCAAAAATGGCACCTATAAAGCCCCCCATAGACTTGATAATCTTACCATACAATTTCTTTACAATCAACTTTTCTTCTACCAAAACCATTTGATATGAGGACCTTTCTAAAGCAGGGTACAGACTGCTCGATATTCGAGCCGTCCGATTTACCCTGCAGCAGCGTGATGACCTCATCACACTGCTGTCAGATATCGGAGAAGCCGGGGAGATCAGAACTGTCTCCCCAGCTCCTCAGCCGAGCATCGCTAATCGGCCGTATTAACGGTCATGTCCAATAAGGCTGTTTTTGAGCGGGATTGATTTGTCCCGCTCGAAAACAGTGATGGGGGCACAATATATGGGTCAGATAGATGGCCGTGAGCCATATCTCCACGCCTGTACCCTGCTTAAACCTCCCAATCACTGTGTATTCTATCAGGAAGGACCCGGCACTACATAATAATTGGTAGCGCTAAAGGAAATGATATGGAGTGGTCTAAAAGTGTATTGCGGGAGATAATATGGAACTTAAAGTCTGTTAACTTTTAGCTCCCCTAGGTGAGTCAGAGTTGGGTTTGCAATTTTGGAACTTAAAAAAACTTTTCTGCCATCAAAGAAAACCAAAGGAGAAAATATAATAGGCCTTAAATGTCACCTTTAAGCACCATATATCTTTTATTGTCACGTATGTACAGTGTTTACTTTTTTAAATGCAGCTACTCCTGCTTAGCTTGGTTAGGCTTCAGATCCTGGAAGCAGACTTGCTTACCTTGGCTAGGTAGTCCTTAGCATATGTAGCCAGTTCAGGCATTCTATTGTGTGCCTGGATTCAGTATATGTCTATCCATTCCTGAGGATGACACTGCCCGGATGGACCATAAGCTGCAGAATTTTACTTGATACTGAACTTACCCATTAAACAAAAACATTCCCCAAGGAAATTTATTTCAGTAAATGAATTCAGGTTAGACAATTTTCATTAACCACAAAGATCTAACTATATTCTTTCCAAGTTTTAAGCATCCCTCCTGCTTTGCCACCGCTGGTTTTACAGCTTGAAAAGTATACAGATATTTGAACGCACACTGACCTTCTCAAACAATAAAATAAACACAGACACATTAGATAGAAATAGAATGTACTTTAAAGATCATTTAGGGAAATTGGGAATTATATGTTTCAGATTAGATTATGGATGAAATGAGCTCGTACTCAAAGATAAGACATAACTGGGCGAGATATTGGGCTGAGGCTGGGAACGTACTATGTGTACCTTGCATTCAGTGAGTGCATGTAAAGGCTAGCTGATAGCAATTTGAATGGAAAGCTTTACTGTGTTAATAAGGCAGGGCAGTTATGTGCAGATCCACAGACATTGAGTGAATGTAGTGGAATGGTAGTTTCTTATATGATCCTATCAGTTCCAAAGACAAGAACAGATAAGGCCGTTCTGATAGCACTATATGAATAATACACAAAAACACACAATGAGGGATTCTAACATTTTTGGTTCAATACACCAAAACAATGGATTTGGAATTAAACAAACACAATGTGCTTCAACTGACATACTGCCAGCTTTAATTTAAAGGTATTTACATCTAAATCTAGTGATTTACTATTGTAGGAATTACAATAGTTTGCATATAAGCCTCCTACCGTGTTTCCCTGAAAATAATACAGTTTCTTATATTAATATTTGCTCCCATAGCTGTCCTACGTCTTATTTTTGGGGGATGTCTTATTTTTCCATGAAGAAGAATACGGCAGTGGGGTATCAGGGTGGAGGGATTACTTAAAATGATACAGGGGGATCTGAGGGGCACAGGAGACTCAGAGGGGGTATTACCATTTTATTTACTCCTTCCAATCCTCCTGTGTCATTTTGAGTGCCCACTCTGATCCCCCCTGTCCACAGTTACAGTACTGTATCTTCGGGGTGCCTTACATTTCAGCTTGAGGCAAAAATGTAAGATGTGTGATATTCCCTCATTATACCAATTACAATGTGTAGATAAAAGGCCCAGAGTTCATTTCAAATGTGCTGTTTGCATTTGGAATCTGTTGCTGTCAACTCTTCAAAGAGCTGTCACTATCAGTGAAGCAAGCCATCATTAGGCTGTAAAAACAAACCCATCATAGAGATAGCAAAAACATTACAAACAACTGTTTTGAACATACTTAAAATGAAGGAACGCAACAATGAGCTCAGCAACACCAAAAGACCCGGAAGACCAAGGATAACAACTGTGGTGGATGACCGAAGAATTCTTTTCCTAGTGAAGAAAATACCCTTCAACAGTTGGCCAGATCCAGAACACTCTCCAGGAGGTAGGTATATGTGTGTCAATGTCAAAATCAAGAGAAGACTTCACCAGAGTGAATACAGAGGGTTCACCACAACATGTAAACATGAGCCTCAAAAACCGGAAGGCCAGATTAGAGTTTGCCAAACGACATCTAAAAAAGCCTTCACAGTTCTGGAACAACATCCTGTGGACAGATGAGACCAAGATCAACTTGTACCAGAGTGATAGGAAGAGAAGAGTATGGAGAAGGAAAGGAACTGCTCATGATCCTAAGCATACCACCTCATCAGTGAAGCATGGTGGCGGTAGTGTCATGACGTGGGCATGTATGGCTGCCAATGGAACTGGTTCTCTTGTATTTCTTGATCATGTGACTGCTGACAGAAGCAGCAGGATACATTCTGAAGTGTTGCGAGTAATATTATCTGCTAATATTCAGCCAAATGCTTCAGAACTCATTGGACAGTGCTTCACAGTGCAGATGGACAATGGCCCAAAATAACCAAAGAGTTTTTTGAAGGGAAAGAAGTGAAATGTTATGCAATGGCCAAGTCAATCACCTGACCTGAATCCGACCGAGCATGCATTTCTCTTGCTGAAGACCAAACTGATGGGAAAATACCCCAAAAACAAGCAGGAACTGCAGACCGTTGCAGTAGAGGCCTGGCAAAGCATCACCAGGGATGAAACCCAGTGTCTGGTGAGGTCTATCTGTTCCAGACTTCAGGCTGTTATTGACGGCAAAGGATTTGCAACAAAGTATCAAAAAGTTTGAATTATGATTATTATTCTGTCCTATATCTTTTGGTTCCTTATCAGGTGGGAGGCACATATGCAAACTGTTGTAATTACTACACAGTTCACCTGATTTGGATGTTTATACCCTCAAAGCTGACAGTCTGCAGTTAAGGCACATTGTTTCATTCCAAATCCGTTGTGGCGGTGTATAGAGCCAAAGATTTTAGAATTGTGTTGCTGTCCCAATATTTATGGACCTGACATATGCAAATGTTATCTTATAGAAAACCAGTAACAACCGGGCATGTAGGTATGTGAATAATATTAGATATTATTTTTTTATGTCTTTAATATGTTTTTTAATGATCAAGGTGACATAAAGTTTATCTAGACAATTGTATAAATGTGTCTCTTTTTGTGATTAAAATGTTGGCTTTCTAAATTACGTCTGTGAAGGGGGCAGGACGGAAAACCGTGGCAGATAAGGCCCCTTTTTTAAAAAAAACTACTGTATTTTTCGGACTATAAGACTCACTTTTTAACCCCAATGCAGAAGGTTTGTGGGGAAAGCTGAACACTGGCAGTTTCCTCACACACAAACCGCAGAGGGGACAGGTGAGGCATCACGTGATAACTGTAAGCATAGACACATACATAAAGTACTCATTGATACTATTTACAACCTAATTCGCTTTAAGAGAATTAACGATTTTCAGACTGTATTTTACTGGGTTGCCTGTTTTGGTTTACATGGATTAAAAAAAAAAAATAAAGAGGAATCCGGGGAAAAAGAGAGAAAAGAAACAAGATTAAGAGGCACCCAGTGGAAAGATGAGAAAAGTTAAGGTAAGAATGATTTGAGATCATAGGTTCGAATCGTGCTCAGAAGGGAAGAGAGGATTAAGTAATGGATAACCCAGCTTACACCATCTCCTTAACAAAGAGTATTGGTTGGCTTGGGGACAGCAGTAATGGACTGGTAGCAGGTACCTTTTAAAAACAAATTAGATACTAGAATGTGAAACACTTGTATTATCTGCAGCAGTGTTGAGTCATTCTAGTGAGTCAGAAGCATAATGTATAACGTGATGAGGAAGGTTCAGTAAATAAGAGTAATCAATATAGCTTTCAAGTATGCTGGAGCTGATCTGTACCCAGAGAGAATACGGAGTCTGCTACTGTGACTTGGACACTGTACACCTACAGGATAGAACCAATCATATGTAACAATTTTGTCTCTAATTAGGAGCCAAGATGATTTCCAGACGGACCCAGACAGTTACAATGGTGCAGTGAGGAAAAACTACATCTGGTCGCAGGATTACAGTGACCTGGAGATTAAAGTTCCAGTTCCCAAGGATGTGGTAAAAGGCAGGCAGGTAACCCAGACTTCATGTTATATATTACATAGCCTGTCATCGAAGTGTATGCACTGTGGATTGGATACATGTAGAGGACTTTGGGTATTCTTGGCTGCCAGCAGAGGGCACAGTACACTCATTTAGTAAATACAGAAGGAATGGCTTTATGCAGTTTTATGCAGACACAAAAGAAACGTGAAGAGTCTTAAGTGGTCTGCATGTTACTGCAGTTGTTTAAAAAGGTGACTTCCTTTTAAAGGACCTTACGGTTAGAAGTCAATAAATGCATCATTACATTCAAGTGGATGGATACACAGAAAAGTTGTTATAAGCATATATGATATATATATATAATATATATACGCCTAAACGGTTAATTAAAGTGGAATTAGAAATAACGTGCCTTTAAATAAATGGAATGGCTGCTCAGAAAATCATTTCTACATGACATGTCTGTGTAAAGCCCCCCATACACGTTCCGATTATTCTCCCGACCGATTTTTCGTCCGATCCTGTCACCCGATTTTCACCTAAAATGTTATGGTCGGTCGGTCGGCTGGCACGAAAAATCGGAATTCGAATTATCACCGATTCATCAGCCCGACCCTATTTATTAACAGCAGATCGACCAAAAATTTACGGACAGGTCCGAAGCGGTCCCGACCGATTTTTCGGGAAATCGGGATCGGTCGGGTACATAATTCCGAATCCGATTAATCTCCCGACCACATTGGTCGGTCGTGCAAAATTCGTACGAAAAATCGGAATGTGTATGGGGGGCTTTAGTGTGGGAGAAAACAGGAGATTCAATCAAATGAATCGGTGAGGTGGCTAGCCTCTGGGGATTTTGGTGGCTGAACAGGAGGACACATTTCAGAATCTGTAATTAAAATAGAAAATTTTATTTAACTCTATTAACCAAACATATATATACACACTGTTAAATATCCTAGCCCAGTGATGGCGAACCTTTTAGAGACCGAGTGCCCAAACTGGAACCCAAAGCCTAATTATTTATCGCAAAGTGCCAGCATGGCAGTTTAACCTGAATTACACACAAATCATGTAAGCACACACACTCTACTTTCTTATTAGATATAAAACCACCCTTTATTATTTCTAATAAAAATATTAAATGATTATATCTGGGTAATACATGATTTACTTCAGTAAATTTGTATCTGTATTATTTATTGCAACAACAACTCATTTCATCCCTTATGTGCTGCTGATCTCCTCCAGCCTCTTTTTTTTTTTCCCACTTTCGGTTCTCCTGAGTTGGGTGCCGGCATTTCATGGAAAGGTGCCGCCTGTGTAATCTGCACAGAAATAGGCATTTGTTATCTCTATTAGAATCCTTGTGTGATACAGGAGGAGGATAATAACCAGGGAATGGAGTGTTGTCATCCTATGAAAATAAGTTGCTGAAGGAAAATGTATGGCAGGATCTTTTGAAAGGTTAATGAAACATCTAAGGTTAGACGGCTCTGATCAGTGACACTGACTTTCCATGGAATCATGGTATTCCTTATACACAGATATTGCTGCCGTCTGTGATCACTGATGTCTTGTATAAAATCATTTCATAATGACAATATGTCCATTTCCTGCCCTCCATCTAGGAGAGCTTCTAATTACAGCAGTTATAACTCAAGGTTCAGGTGTTTATGGAGTATAAATGGCAAAGTCCCAACTTGCTGTGCTAAGAAACTACAACTGCAAGCATTACCTTCTGGCAGTTGCCAGTTGAACTACACTGCCCAGCACACCTTTCTGCCTTTTCTAGCTGGTGTTCAACTTCTTACCTGCTCTGCTACAATTCCTTCTGCCTCCTTTTATTCTGTCTTCTACTCTTATATACACACACACACACACACACACACTCTGTTACCTTTCCCTCTGATTACACTTTTTCCCTCCACCAGCTTCAGATTGGCTGGCAGTGCTAGGAAAGGATATGGGACACTGAGTGGAATCACAAAAAAGGAGAAGAGAACTGACAGCGTTCAGAGCCAATAGGCTGCAGCTCTTTCCACTCTGCATCTGTGATGTGCTTGTGTGCCAGCCTTCTTCAAGTGCCCAAATCGGCACACGTGCCATACGTTTACCATCACGGCCCTAGGTGACGGGCACATAAGACCAATACAGGGTACCTGTGCAAAGTTTCCAAGGGTGAGCAAAAGGGGGGAACCCTGTGGGTACTCCCCTAAGGATAAATTCCCTTTACGTGTTATGTTAGGGTATTTAAAAGTGTGTGTATATACTGTATATACCTGGGTGTATAAGCTGACCTGCATATATGCATAGGTACCTAATTTTATCTACAAAAACTGGGAAAACTCATTGACTCGAGTACAAGCCGAGGGTGGGAAAGATAGTGGAGTTTTCTAAATGAGAGAAATATATAGAAAGCACCCTAGCACCCTTTACTAGAGAGGAAGGTTTACACCCTTGACAGGTAAGTGGGACTCTGACCCGACCCTGACTCGAGTATAAGCTGAGGAGGCTTTTTCAGCAAGTTTTTGGGTTTATAATCAAGTATATTTGGTATTTAATTTTGTCTGTTGAATAAAATTTACTATTTTAATTCTCCTCTTAGCCACCAAAATCCCCAGAGGCTAGCTACCTCACCGATTCATTTAATTGAATCTCTTGTTTTCTTGTTCATGTTTGTTGGGGGGAGGGGGGGTTGTGGCTAATTTGTAATTGCACACCAGCTTTGTTACTGATTACTATCCTTTGAAATTCTGATACATAAATCCTTTTATCAAATCCAATATTTCAATTTAGACTTTCTATAGCCACATCCACTTGCTTTATAAGATGCCTTGTTGAGGTTTATGCCAGAGCTGTACCTAAGATCTTTAATTTTCTCCCATGTTTCCAGGTGTCGGTGGACCTAAGGAGTACATATATCCATGTGGCAGTGAGGGATGCTCAAGGAGAACATGTCTTGATGGATGGAAACTTGACTCACAAAATAAATGCAGAGACATCCCTTTGGAGCCTGGAGCCTGGGAAATGTATCTCGGTAATAAGATAGATGAGGGCCCACATGTAGTTCATCAGTTCCTTGCAGCAGGTGCAAGCTCACTCTTGATATATGTCTGCACAGTATAGAGCTTAAAGAGCGACTCTGAGCAGCTAGAGAAATCAATCAATAAACTGCTAAGCCTTTCCTGGGGGAAGTTCCAGGTTTGTAATAATTAGAGACACCTTACATTGTATTTTACTTTAGTCATTCTTTCAGGGAAGCTGGTGTCCTGGTGTATAAAATGGCATTACAGTGGTGATGGGATATTAGTACTTTCTAATTATTGTATTCATTATGTTACCACAAGTCATGCCACAGGCTTTATTTTTTTGCGGTTTAATGGATGCGTGCAGGAGCAATGTAAAAGATAAGTAGTCTGCTGGTTTCAACATTGGTACAAAAGAAACTGATAAGTGGGTATGCTGATGAGACATGATGGGAGCTCAGTAGCGGCTTCTAGAAGAAGTCATCCTTGGTGCAAAGCTGCAGGATTCAGGCCTTTCCTGAACCATTTACTGAGTGGAAATATTAATACCCACCACACAGAAAAAACAGTATGATATTCTCAATTTTAAGGTTATTGGCAATACATTTTTATTTATAGAGCCCTGGAGACCCCCGCAGCCATTTTCTGATAGAGACCGTTTCAGTGGGAAATTTATTACAAGGGGTTAGCGAAAAAGAATTTCTTGAAACTTACATTTCAGGTTGCATCTAGTGTATGATTTTTGCCTAGTCTAGTTTTCGTGGCCTGATTTTGTTCTTGGCAGTGTATGCTGGATTTCATTTCCTACCACAGCTTTAAGTTTGCAGAAGCACATTTATAGAACTTCTTTCTTCTCTTATAGATCAGCTTGAGTAAGTGTGGTGAGTACTGGTGGAATGCAGTCTTGGAGGGGGAGGAAAAAATAGATATAGACAAAATCAACAAAGAACGAAGTATGGCCACAGTGGATGAAGAGGAACACGCCGTACTGGACCGACTTACCTTCGACTATCATCGGAAACTGCAGGGAAAACCACAGAGTCATGAAATGGTGAGTTCAATCACAAAGAATATTACAGCTGAAACAACCTCTTATAGTTTAGCTCAGTGATTCCCAAACTTTCCCTGCTGGACCCCCCTTTTCTACACAGGAACATTATCGTGCCACCCCCACCACCACCTCCATTCAAACTACACAATTTCAGATTGAGGGCCATTTCATATTAGCTGTGTTTGCATTGCAGTGTCATATACTAGTACTGGTGTTAGATGGCCCTCAAAGTTTATTTGGTTTTCACACCATCATGCATATACATGCACCAATCATACAGAAACATTCATCATTCACATAGCAACACACACTACACTTCTAAAGATACACACACATTACATGCACTCTACTTCCTGTCTGCAGCTAGTTCCTCTATGGTTAGTTCCATGGTCCCTCCATCAGCCCCCTAGCTGCGCTCTCCCAGTTTTGGAACCACTGGTTTAGCGCTTCTGCATCTGTATTTATGTATTTGCTCATCTTCTGTGTAACTTGAGCGGCACATTAGGCATGCTTTTATATTAGAAAAGATTAATAAATTCTTATCATATAACATAATTATCCAAAACGTTTTAAGGCCTGACTGTTCTGCCTATGCATGTCCCTTTATGACTTTGCTGTTTCCTTGTCACACAGAAAGTCCATGACATGCTGAAGAAAGGATGGGATGCAGAAGGATCGCCATTCAAGGGACAGGCATTTGACCCTTCCATGTTTAATATTTCCCCGGGTGCTGTGCAATTTTAGGAAGAAGTATAAATGGGACTGTACTGACGGTGATGTTTACAATTCCATCAAAAAAAATAAGGACGCCTCTTACAAATACACATCTGTGTATAAAGGCATATTAGGAAATTGGCTTGGAATCCGGTTTAGCTGGGACTTGTGAAGGCTGCGTTATTTAATACATATTTTATGAAATGCAGAAATGAGTTCTTATGTAAATAACTCTGCTGGGTATTTGATGAAGTTTATCCAGGTGATCATTTACATCTATATTGACCGAAGCTGATTTAGTTTACATGAAATTTAAAGGAAGTCCCTATGACTGGTCTATCTATTCATAACTGGTTTGTTTTACCTGTGATGCCAAAACTGATGGTATTGTATAAGGACTGTAATGACAGGGTCATGCCTAGAGATGGAGAGCCTTCTGCCTACATAGACAGGTGAGGAACAATATTGTAATGCTGGATACTGTAGGGCAGAAACGTTAGCTGTGATGTAAACCTAAGAAAAAGAGTCTAGCCCAGAGGTGATATACATATGTCTTATTTATTGCAGCTTAGAAGGGAAGTGTCTGATATTCTGACACTCTATGTCCAGCTGATACCAACAATTTAGGAGCAGAGATATGAGATTGCAATGGAGTTTCATTTAGCTGGTCTGGCATCTGGGTACTTGTCACCTATTTGTTTGCCTGTTCAGTGGCAGTAGGACAGAATAGTTTTCTCAGAAACATGTTGAAATTTTGGTCTCATGATATACCCCATACACCACACAGCTACATTTGGCCTACAGTCTAACATTTGGTTGTAGACTTCTCATTAGATTGGTGACACTGAATCCATATCTATGTGTACAACAACATGTAATGCAAATTTGTGTTTCAGGGAATTTACTTTTTACTTACATATTGCAAGTAGTTTTTTTGCCTTTAGATTAATTGTTCTATATCCTAGGTGCCCAACCTGAGGCCCGGGGGCCGCATGCGGCCCTTTGGGCGTTGTTCAGCGGCCCCCCTTGGTCCTCCACATGCGGCCCCCAAATCCTAACATTACATAGGGCATAGCAACTGAACTGTGAAGTGGTCACATGCTGACCCAGCTTTCCTAATCAACGTTGGCGGTCCTACATCAGTAAAATTGTCAATGTTGATCAGGGAAACCGAATCTACATATGTGCGCTGCACCCAGGGGCAGGAGGGGGGTGGGTGCTGTCAGGTTTTGACTGCCTGTCGGGATCTGCTCCACCGCCTGCTGAGATATGTTGATGAGGGGAGAGTCTGGATCGATGTTATGTGCGGCCCTTTAGTGAAGCTGAGGGCCGCACTTGTGGCCCTACATATAAACTCACTTGCCCACTACTGTTCTATATCAACCTCTGTGTTCAAATATACTGGGAATATATGATTGTGGTTCTTCTCTGTGTTAAGCCATCTTGGTGCCACTGGTTGTGTCTGTGTGTGGCAATTTTAAATCTAGAATAAGGTATGTAATGACAGGAAAAGGTGGGAAGATTTTAATTAATATTGTTACCTATTTATGAGGGTAAGAGAGGAACCATATGGAAAAAATATTTGCAGATTATTAGTAAGTTAAAGGCTTTGACTCCACTTTGCGGTAAAACCCTGTGTTGAACGCAGGGATTTTAACATGCTGCATAAGCCGCCCATTGACCGCAATGGTGCTGTCTCCACAGCCCGTCATAGCCCCCAATCCGTTGGCCCTATCCTCTGTTGCGTTAATGTTGGCGCAGAGCTCTGCTTTAACGCAATGGACGCTTGGCGGATGACGCATCCATTGAAAATTAATGGATGCTCCCTAATGACGTATGACGAACGTGCCCCAGAACGTTAGTTATACCTCAGCCCATTCATTTAAAGGGGCCACTTTATCGGATGTACTATGTAGTGCGGCCGATAACGTGGCCCTGATGGAGTGTAACGGGGGCTTGCACTTGTTGGATGCACTGATGTCCGCGCATCCAAGCGCATAGTGGAGCCCTAGCCTTACAGTCATAGATAGATGATTGTAAGGCTAGGGCTCCACTATGAGGTTCCAATTATAATGATCAGGCTTTTGGGTTTGCTGTGAAGTTCTTACCTCTGTTCCTCCAATTATGATCATGTACAAGTATCTGTACACTGATTGTTATATACATGTTTTAACAAGCCTACTCAAGGACAAGGAATCTCTACAACCTGGAAGGAGCAACATTAGTACACGTAGGCCTCAGTTTGAATATTGGCAGTGTTTGCTGCAGTACAAACCTTTTGCTTTAGTAAGCCTAACCAGCTCATTCTATTCTGACTAACAAGATGGTCGAAGCTTCCAATCTCAAGAGAAGCCTGAATAATGATGTTGGCAATGCCAGGGAAATGGTCAAGTAATGGTAAAACGGACGCCCTACTAGCAGCTACTTGACAGCCAGCACCCGTATCTGGTTTTATTATTAGTTTGTAAAACTGTTTTATTACTTGCTTCAGTGTGTATGACAATTCCTCATGAAATCCAACACTGAGAGGGCTGGTAGTCATTGTGTGTGTTACCAAAAACAAGCTAATCCTTGAGAATCGGGCTCCCTCTACTTATCTGACGGCTCCTAAATGATATTGAATTGTCCCTTCATTACTTTGTTAATGTGTTCACACATCTGTAAGCCACACCACATCTCTTGTTGCTGCTGCAGACATTGTGACATGGTATGTTGCTTATTCTGTTAAACCTATTGAATAAAGTTTTGAGCGTCTCATACTTTTTTATTTTTTTCTTACGCAATAAGTTTTTATTGAAAATTTCTTACAAGGTAATAAGCCCACTACAAAAAAAGTAAGCAAGGGCATGAAAACACATATATGGGAGCGCGTAAGTGTCCATCGGGGCAATCAACAGTTACAAGCTTATATAGGGTGAGTAAGGATGTTAGAGCTCCGAGGGGGGGGAGAGAGTATGTAGTTTTGTAGGTAGTGGAAGGGCGCCAGGGGTTTCGTCCCCAGAATCAGCAGACCAGCATGACATTCAGAAGTTCAGTAGCAACAGACAGAATATCATTAATAAAGGTTGGAGTTGAAGAGAGCGTGAAGAAGAACATAGGGCAAGATTCCTCATACTAGTGGCTCGGCAAGCCTCTGAACGAACGTTTCTTTTTGTTTGCGGGCTTGACACATGTTATCAGTCCTCCAGGGTGGCGGTTAAGTTTGTTCTCGCATTCGTGGATGCCTGGGTGTAAACTGCAAGTGCAAGGAATGTATTTCAACTGTCAGGCTTATGAGCACCTGATCCAAAACAATCACAACGGTCAGACAAATGGCGGAAAGTCGGGAGTAGGAGATTAATTCAGTGCTGGGCAGGCATCCTAAAAACCTCCTGAACCAGATATGCAGAAAAGTATCATGTTGGTAGGGATATGCTAGCAAAGTCCCTCCTGAGGAGATAACGCCATAATCCATTGGGCCATGCGGCATGACGGCAAATCGCATTCACAGGGGCAATGGGGGGGATGAGGGAGGGCGCCATGGTGGGCAGACCAGGGGCACAGAGAGAGCCCGGTGGTGGGGGATTTCCTCAAGGGCCGGGGGTGCGTGTGGGACAGAGTAGAAACATCAGATTAGGTGTCGGGTTCCGTGGGGGTAATGGTAGCATACCCAACAGGTGGGTGGGGCAGGGGTAGCAGCCAGCAGCGTAGGGGGAGACTGGGGAGAAGAAACCAGCCACAGCAAGCAGGTTAGGCCCTAGCCAGGCAGGGGGGACTTGTTCTGAGGGACTGTGAGGCCGGGGGGGGGGGTAGGGGGTAGCCGAAGGGTGGTTGGTATGGAGGGGGGGGGGGGGAGCCCCAGAGGAGAAGGTTGATGAAGGGGCTCAAGGGTCCATGTCAGTCTGGGGGACGTGGGGGTCCTCGATTTTGGCAAGGGTCTCGCCGCCAGGGGGTGGTCTTTTTGCTGGCGTTGTCTCAGGATGAGATGGCAGCCCAGGCTCGCAACTCCGCCGACGGTTGCGGGCACACGTGGATTGGTGGCCATGAGAGGGGGAAGGCAATCGGCTGCAGGGGGGCCCAGTGGAGCGGGGGTGGACGGCGCCACCGGTAGGGGGGGACAGCGAGGAGAGGGGTCCCCTACCTGAGAGAAGTCGCACCTGGCTCGTGGGGTTGGTCCAGGGATAGCATGGAAGGTCCGCAGCTAATCTTTGGAGCCGCCGATGCCGTGGGTATTCCTCCCCAGTGAGGAGCGGTTGAAGTGTCTGCGGCTTGTGCCGAACGATCCTTGTGCAGGGCTGGGGGCAGGAGTTTTTGGGCAGAGTATTGGTGGTCCCCCTGGTCCTCTGTTGACCATGGCGGGCGAAGAAAGGGAGCTGTGGATTGGGAAGATCGGCGGGGAAGTCGGGAGCTCTAAGCAGCCATTGTCCTGTTCGGCTTGCCGTCCAAAGCCAAGCCCCCCCGCAGGAAAACTTTTTATGTAAATCAAAAGCAGTACAGGGGATGTTTCAAAGACAAAGGTAAAAACATTCAAGAATGATAGATAGAATTTAGTAAAAATCATATATCTTGAGGTTACAGACAAAAACATCATACCACGTTATAAAAAATGAATAAGAAGTTGAACCGGTGATGATGGAAACTTACATGGGATTTGGCGAGCAAAACCCCAATAGATAGTAAGATTAAGATTA
>CM070034.1:113064558-113086822 GCA_036250615.1 Ptychadena robeensis
AGATTAATAAAACATAACAAAAAATATCAGTGAAGTAACTCTGTATATCAATGTGAAGTAGTGGGTAGAAAATGGGCAGTAGTAGTTTAGAAAGCTGGTCAGGCCTGAGAAGAATTCACCCTGAACCTTTCCCATGTCGCCCAAGTTTGCAAATATCGATTCACGGTGTCATGTGAGATATGAATCAAGTTTTCCATATCATTTATTTTATCTATGCGATGGACCCAGTCGTCAACGGATGGCACCACACTCGTCTTCCAAAAAGCAGGGATTAGCAGTTTGGCCGCGTTCAACATGTGAAATGCTAGGGAGCGTTTGTAGACATGGAATGGGTACTCGTTGTGATGTAAGAGCATACATTCTGGGCTAAAACTCAAATTCATACCGGTGATCTCACTAATTTTAGAATGTACCTGTTTCCAGAATGATGCGATCAGTGGGCATTCCCACCAGATATGTAAGAATGAGCCCACCCCTTCCGTGCACCTCCAACAGTCATCACTGACTCCTGTGAACATTTTACTAAGAGCTAGTGGAGTTCTGTACCACCTTGAACGTATTTTATAGTTATTTTCTTGTGTCAGGACATTAATTGAACCCTTCTTTTTATTTATCTTATGTTACCCTTGTTAATGTTGCCAAAATTGTCCTTAATTTGAAGTAACTAAATATTCTGCCCAATGTGGTATATTGTTTTTTTAAGAAAGTATATCCATTTTGCATAAAGTAATATCAGAACCCCAAAAAATAGTTATTATATCAGAACCCCCCAAAAAACAGTAGCTGATTAACCTCCCTAGTGGTTGAGACAAACCCACTTCGTTCACTCTGGACCTGCAAAAAGTGCACTGAACGTTCTTCCGCCACTAAGGTTCCCTGCAGCGCTCACTTACCCAATCCAGCATCAGCTGCGGCTTCAGTCGACTGTGGCAGGCTTCCCATGTCATTATGTCCGTGACACTGGGGGAAAGAGGGATCCGAGGTGGGATTTTTAACTTTAAACCGCTTTGAATACAGTTTTCTATTTAGAAACTTGGATTTTTCCTTTGAGATCAGAGTGGAGTCCTCTTCCCCTGGCCGGTGTGACATCATTACTTCCGGGGTGGGGGGGGGGGAGAGTATTCCGATCTCAGAAGAAACAGTAATTTTTTACAATCCAATCGCTCTGAACACAGTTCCTAAATCGAAAACTTTGTTCAGAGTAGTTGAAGTTTGAAAACGTCATGTTTCTTCGAGATCGCTGTCTGGGGTCCCTTCCCACCCGCAAACCAAAACCGTGTCACGGACATAATGACGTGACACCGGGGGGCGGAGGGATCCAAATGGAGCGATTTTTTTAAAAATTGCACTGAATACAGCTTTCTGCTTAGAAAGTTGTTCAAAAAGTTAAAAATAAAGGCTCTGGTGCCCCAGAGGTCCCTCCTTTTCTTTTCTCACCCCCAGTGTGATGGACCTGAGGACATCACACGGGGTGGGGGAGCCTGATTCAAGAGACTTGTACTGGATACAGTGATAAGTTAAAAAAAAACACATTTCCAATTGAATTAAACGTTGATCATAAACAAATATAAATACATACTGTTTTGATATCTCTCATACTAAAGAAGTATTTTAGACATTTCATCATTCAATTGATACCTTTTGATTACATTTTGTAATTATGTAAACTTAATTTTTTTTTACATAATTTTTTGTTTCAAACATTATTATATTCAGGATGTTTCGTGACATATTTTGGGAAGTTACAGGCCTACAACATAGAAAAAAAAATGTCAGTTAAAGTCTATGGTGCGCTTTTGGTACAGAGATCTGGAACTCAGCAGAAGGCTGGGGAGGTTAAGGGATAATAGATGCCAACAGAACTGGTCCCCAGAGGCACATACAACTAACTGTATGCAGTAGTCAATGTTTTTAAAGCAAATGTAAACTCAAAAAAAAATCAGATTTCTGTACCAAAAGCGTACCATAGGACTTTAACAGAATTTTTTTCATGTTGTAGGCCTGTAACTTCCCAAAATATGTCCGTACCAGTCTAGTAGACATCCTGACTATAATAATGTGTGAAACGAACAATTATGTAAAAAAAAATGTTTTTCTTAATGTCATTTAATTTTTTTTAGAAAAGGTAGTAATTGATGATGAAATCTCTAAAATACTTCTTTAGTATGAGAGATTTCAAAACAGTGTGTATTTATATTTGTTTATAATAAATGTTTAATTTAATTGACAGTGTTTTATATTGTTTTTTGTATTTGATTTGTATTGGATACAGTTATCACTGTATCCAGTACAAGTATTGAATTTGGCGCTCCCACCCCCAGTGTGATGTCCTCTGTACTATCACACTGGGGGTGAGAGAGTTAAGACAGAGAGGAGGGGGCTTAGGGGGGGGGACTTTATTTCAGTGTGGTTTTAACTTATGGCTTGTTTCCACTACAGCGGTCAGATGCAGATGGATGCGGTTTTAACCGCACGTCCACTACCAACCGCGGTTTTGCATACGGTCACACGTGGTCGCCCGCGCAATCGGATGTGCTTCTTGTGACTGCCCCTTGACCGCGCCCGACCACGCCCATAGGAAATTATTGGACGCGGTAAAAATCCGCGTCCATATTCACTATGGACACTAACTTTTCCTATGGGCGCAGTCAGGCACGGTCGAGGGGCAGTCACTGTAGTGGAAACAAGCCCTTATTCAAACTGAATACAGCTTTCTAAGGAGAAAGGTGTATTCAATCTGATTTGAAAAATTGTGCCGTCTGCGAATGCCTCCGCCCCCCGGTGTCACGTCATTATGTCTGTGACACTGGGAGGGAGAAAGAGGGATCCGTACATGACGAAGAAGCAGTAAGTTAAAAAATTTTAACGACTCTTAACATAGTTTACTATTTAGTAACTGTGTACAGAGTGGTTGGGTTGTGAACACTTACTGCTTTTTTGAGATCGGCAGATCAGCTCATTAGCAGAGCCCTCTCCTTTCCGGCCGGTGTCACAGCACCACTTCTTGGACCGGGGGAAGGAGGGGGGGGGGGGCGACTCTTCTCTCAAAAGAAACAGCAAGTTTCCATACTTGAATCACTCTGACCACAGTTCTCTAGAATTCTGTGTTCAGAGTGGTTTAAATTTGAAAATGCCGCGGCTCGCTCTCCCCTACGGAAGCCTTCCTGCAGTGGACTGAAGCCGCCGCGGACGCCGGATCAGGTAAGCCAGCGATGGATGGCACCTCTCAGTGGTGGACGAACACAGTTCGTTCTGTGCACTTTTTGCACGTCCAGAGCGAACGAGCTGGGTTCGTCTGAACCGCTAGGGAGGTTAAACATGCATACATAAGTCCTCTACATCCAGTTTTCATCCAGGGACAGTGACCCCTAAAAATATATACTTGCCCTTCCTGCCTGCTCGCTCCCATGCCAACATACCTAGAGTGTCCTGTCCCCCAGGCTGGAAGATGGAGGAGTGAGACTCTTCTGGTCTTGCTCCCTCCACCAATCTGGATCAAAATCCAGTAACGGTCTACCCCTCCGCGTCAACCGATAAAGATGTGGCTGGCTGCAGACAGGACCTCCCATGTCTGCTTGTATGTGCTGCTGCGGTACTGGGGAGGTGGAGGCGCCGCTGCATTATAGCACTTTTACCACGTAAGTATTTATAATTTTTTTTACTTCTGATCTGTCCTATTATCGCCACCTCTGGTGCTGGCACACATGCTGATCCTTCCGGGTCCATCCTGCTGGGGGCGGGGGGTAGGTGGAGCCATATACCTCCATGTTAATGGAGGGATGACACTTTTTACCAGCATGACGGCGGATTTCGTGCTGAAAACCTGAAGAACGTAAATCGCGGCGGCATTCACTATCCTCCACCATGATTACCTGTGGCATGCTCTTTAAAAAAAAAGTGCACCACATGCGCAAAACCAGGAGATTAATAGTCTTGTATATCTCTTGGAAGCACTCCCTACCTTTTTCTACACAGTATAGTAAACAGGAAGAGGCACTCCTATATGCCCTGTAAAAAAAAAATAGGCTACATATGCGTCATCAGGAAGGCCATTTAAGTGAAAAGGTTCTTACCCAACATAAATATGTTTGCACAGTTGAATCAGATCAGCCATGCTACCATCAAAATTGAGCAGCTTATTTCCCAGTTCATGCTATATATGAGAAATGCAATAAGACACAGCTCACCCTCCAGTGTCCATGCCACATACAAGATCTCCGATATATCAAAGCAATTACGGTATTTCATGCAGTATAAGATGCCCTGGGATTATAGGACACATCTAAACGTAACGAAAATATACTGATCTAAAAGGTATACTAAAATGTTTAATAAAACATGCAGAATAGTATTTAAATGTTTTATGTTTATTATTAAGATATGGTAAACAACCTGTTGTACGACACACACTTCATGTTATAAAATAACGTGCAATTCATAACGCCCTGCCGCATGCATTTTATTACTACAGTGCAAGTGTCTCCCATATGATGCAGTAACATGTTTGTGTACTGGCAACAATGCTAATGTGCGTATTGCTGGTACACAACACAGATAATGTGTAATAGCTCTATAAACATGGTTAAAGAAAAAAGGGAATGTTGAGGGAAGTGCGCTCTAGTAGACATAACTAGAGAAAATCAAACAAGACATACTGTAAGACACACATGCAATCAGACAGGCACACACATACAATCTAGTAGGATAACTTGCCATCAAATTTTCCACTCTTCACTGCATCCAACTATGGGGGTTCCTTGTGCTTCCCCCAGCCTTCTAATTCCCTGTGGGTGCTAGAGGGTTTGGCTGCATGCGCTTAGGAGTAGGGGGGCAACTTGTAAGTTGTGATGTGACTACATTGAATGATAGAGCATAAAAATAATTCTAAATTATATCAAAAGTTAAATATGTAGGGAAAGTTGCCCAAACACCACAATACAAAGTCATCAGCACTTTTAAAGGGTTTTAGTTATCTGTGATAAGATCAGACTGTCACAAAACTTGTTTTATGAGAGCCAGGTTGTCTCTTCCACCATACAGTAGAAAATCTGAACAGCATTGTACACATTGTTACGTGTGTGGCCAGCATTAGAATCTGTTTTAACAAGAAATTTTTCCTCAAACGTCATTATATGTTATAAAAGCATTGGATAGTTGACCCACACAATATTACAAGTTCTAAACTGTGAATGTTACACTTAGATTGTAATACATGTTGCAAGACACAACCTTATACAACATCCCTATAGAATTGTATTTGTTTTATTTATCCCTTTCCTAGATTTATAATGTTTTATCTTTTTATATTTAGTATTATTTTTGTACACTGACATGGTCACAAAGCAAAAATAAAAACACTTGTTTGATTTACAAAGGTTTGCAACACCTAATGGTCCAGTACAGGGAAATACTGCAATTTTGGTTCAAAAAACTGATTTTCAGAATTCAAGTGACTGTAAAAGCAACCAGCCGTTCCATGTATCTATTGATCTGTTTTGCTGGGGAAGAATTGGATCTTTTCTACTATTAAAAAAATCTTGCTTAAAGGGAAAGTATTTGCAGCATGCACATTGGTATTGTTGGTAGAATTGGTAGAATTGAATCTAGGATTCAAAGGTATTTAGGAGAGGGAAGCCATTAGCTATCCTAATCAGAGGAGCAGGGAGGGTGAAAACATCTATCCTAACTACTTACAGTATAGTGGACAGTATAGCAGAAAACTTAAAGCGGACCTACCACATTGTAGGTCACTTTGCACTATCGACATCAGGCTGCCGATAGCTAGGGCAATCACTGTCCAAAAAGAAAAAAAAATTTATCTTAAAGCAGGAAAGACGAGTTTTTTCGAGGTAGCACCTCCCATGCTGTGGCGTTGCACCACGGCGCCGAGGTCGCTTGTTAGAGCTGAAAGGTGCTGGGAAAACACAGCTGTGTGTGGGCCCATAATGCTGCTTGTTCTGCTCTGTGCGTCACTATCACAGCGATTCACCCTGTGTCGTTGTGTCCCTTCCTTCCCTCCCCTTCTCTGTCTGGAGTCCGTCTCGCATGAATGAGAATGTCCCTGTTGTTGTTCTCTCTTCTGTCAGCAAACAATCCCCCCTCCCCTCTCTGTCTGGAGTTCATGATCTGGAGATGAGACCTTCCCGACATGAATTGTCATCTGCGAGGTGATTGTTTTGAAGTGTAAGGAGACATTGCTGGGACTGGCAGCAGGGATTAAAAGATATTAATAACACCCAGTAACCCCCGTCAGTCTGTCCTCATCCTCCATGTCCTGATCTGGATATGAGAAAACTTTCCTGACTGACAGTGTATCTGTGAGGTTGTGGGGGAAGTTAAGGAGACATTGCTGGGACGCACAAAGTAATAGATTTTTTACCTCAGCCTACCTGGGCCCCCAATCCAGTCCCCCATCACCTGCACATGAACCCTTCACCACCATTCAGTCTCAATCTCTGTCCCTACAGTTCCTCCTTCAGCTCACTCCTGTTCCTATGCAAACTCAGCACATAGATCTTGGAAGACAGAACTTCCTCCATACCAAACCCTTGGGATGGTAATATTCTGCAGGGGAGGGCACTAGTAAGTTCACAGAATGGGCGGAAGTGCTTCAGGGCCAGTACTTAAGATGGTGCCTTAGGATGAGGAAGATTGACCTTTTTTTCTCTTGTGCATTTTCACAGATGTAACTGCTGACAGGTGTATGTCCGTGTAATGTATGTGGGGGATTTTTTTTTGAGTTTACTTCCGCTTTAACATATACCTTAAGAAATATTTTTAACACATTTTGTCTAATCCCTCTTATAGAAAGGACAATGATGGATGACCTCAGAAAACTGGAGATGGATACAATTGTTATTTATACATTTAAACTACATGTGCACCAGCAGCTCTATTTTTCTAAACGAAAGGTCCCCACACATGTAATGAGTGGGTACCGACAAATGAGCTGTGGACGTCATCATCCTTGCTCAGAGTATCGGGGGGCACCCTTTGTGTGCCGGCCGTTAGTTTGAATGGGGATGCCAATCCCCATTCAAACTAATGGCATCGGCCAGAGATTTACGGACATGTCCGTTCTCTGGCCGACTAAGCTTTCCATATGGGTCTTTGCGAGCACGCACACACATTGGTCACCAGCAAAATCAGCCACAGCTTGTTATGTGTTTGGGGACCCTTCTTGGGGAAAGACACAATAACAATTTATGCATTTTAAAGTATGTCTAAGTAGCCCCATTCAGTATTGCATGCAGCACGTTATACCTCTCAGGGCCCTTTCACACAAGCTGCATTTGCAGTATTGTAACACAGCTAGCTCCAGTGTTAACATAAGCTGCTCAGGTTTACACAGCAATGTATGGGAGTCGCTAAGCGCACCACAATGCATGAGTGCATGTTTTCTTAAGGGCTCTATTTAAGTATTAAAGCAACCCATACACCATACAATTTCTGTAATGTGATATGAGGACATTTCTAATCCTTCCAATGACTATGTATTCTATCAGGGAGGACCCGCCACTACATAGTTGTTGGTAGATCTAAAGGAAATTGTACAGAGTGATCTAAAGGTGTATGGGGTGCTAAAGTGCCTAATTTATGCCTAGATTTATATTACAAATGGTGACTTCTATTTCTGTATCACATGCAGCCTCCCATGTTCCTGTATTTTCTGAAATACGTCTTCCCCCTGCATTGCACACAGTGCTTCTGTAATCCTTCTTTATCATTCTTTGCAATCTTTTGGTTACAATTAGGTTCAGTTAAATTAAATCTTAATGGCATAGTTGAGTGATGGAATGCCCGGCCTAGCATTGTGGGTCTGTCGGCGTCACGTAATGCGCCCATTGTTTATCTTTGCTTACGTTATGCGACTACCTTGTGTCTGCATGAGGTGAACAAAACGTGTTTTCATTCATTCACATAAATAGGGAGCAAAATTGCTGACATGAATACCGCTCTAAACTTGCCCAAATAGGGGGCAAACATTCCTGTATAGAGGAGGGAAACTGCATTAGAAGATCTGGGCTCTGGATGAGGGGCAAAGCCAGGATGCTGAAGTGAGTGATTTACCAGCAGATTAACAAAGTGGAACATTTAGTACCTCACAGTGGTTTAAGGCAAGTTGTGCTGATGGTAAGTGGCATGATTCAATATAATATGAGCCTGCTCTTACAGACACCTCTTCACCAAGAATCAGTTTTAGAAAAGGAAACGTTTCTATTACATTCTGTTTTTGAGAGCAGGGGTCAGTTATATGTAAGCAAACTTAGAAGTGACAATCGGTGTCTGATTTGCAGGAGGATTTCCAGCCGCATAATCTGGAGCGCATCCATTCGGTACTGCTTTTCCACGTCTTGATTTACAATGAACGTGTCTATGGCGGCATCTTGCAAAGACGCAGCACTTTGTGTTCTTAACAAAGTGGTTCATCAAAATGTGAGGTGTCCTCTCTGTATCTTTTTGCCCGCAGTGGACAATAATCCTTAGTCTGGGAGGTCCCAACATAACAGATAGACTTACCTGCTCGGCGGAGGGTCTGTCTTTTTTGCTCTGAGCCGCTCCGCCGATGTAAGGCTGAACGTAGTCGAGTACGTTCAGCCTTTGCACCGGCGGATGTGTAAACAGACCATCCGCCAAGCAGGCAATGTCTGTGGGATACGTCGGGACACCTGCTGAGCGTATACGCTTAGCGGAGGTCCCTTAGACGTAAGCAATGCACAGGTCACAAATGTATATTATATTACCAACAGTATTGGGACGACTGACTTACACACATTACACACATAGACATAGACAAGTTAGTCCACCCTAGGTTCTCAACCTAGTTTGATCCGTGACTGCCATGACCATAATTGCATGAAAGTGTTTTGTTTTTTTTTATAAATTGTATTGTTAATTAAATTAGACAATCAAGATACAATTGTTTGCAGAGCTGCATTTAATAAAATTACAGCTTCCATCTAATTTGTTGCTATGAGCAACTCCAAGATTTTACTTATTACTTATTGTAATTACTTTCATACTCCATATTCAAATCTGTAGCAGGAGTCTATCCCAGGGGATACAAAACATATACATATATATATATATATATATATATATATATATATATATATATATATATATAAAACATATATTGCTGGTTGTATTCCTAAATCACAGAACAGAAACAAGCAGCAAATGAATACCAGAAGAAAGTCAGAGTTCCTTGTCAGTATACTTGTTCATGGTGAAGCAAAAACATTAACATGACAGGCAACTAACGCCTTCAGCTTCACAAGCTTATGTGCATCTCGTGGTAGGTTTCCTTTTAAAAAGAAGTAGTACAATTAGGTGGAAATTAAAAGATTAAGATCTCTGTCTACACGCTATAATTATTAGTTCATTTAGAAGCTCGCTGACATAAATTCTTTAAGAACCAAAAATTTTATGATCAAGACTAGGTAAGGTGTCCTCTCTGAGGTCCCTCAGAAATCTGATACCAGGTACAGGTCACTGTCCATGGCTCTAATGACTTTAAATAAAGTGATGAATGGGGATAATTTATGGCCTACACAGTATATCAGAAAGGAGGAAACTGGAGTTTATACCTATCGTCTGCAGTTCTTTCCAGTGAAACTTCCCAAGCTTTTCATTAAGAGGTCTATTTATAGTGGTGGCATAGATGTGGCATTCTGAAGAGAAGGTGTAGTGTAACAGAAATATCCATGAAAAAGTTAATTGCATCTCTGTATTTTTCTAGCTGCTAGCCCATCCCAGAAGAGGTGTCTCCATCCCCAAGGGGATATAGTCTAAATTATAGGAACGGTCTAAGTAGTCTTGCCTGGGGAAGGATACAGCCTGCCAGCTTCAGCAGAGTGCTCCTGCTAGAACCCCATGGGACAGGCCTGAGGCCTGGGGTATGCAGGAATCTCCAGCAGCATGTGAGTAGCTCATTTCCCCTACAGGGCTGGGGTAGTTATGGACTGTCACCCTTGATTCATTGCCCTGGGAAACTCACAGTCCTTGGCGGATAGCAAAGACACCTCCTAAGGAATTGGGCTGCAGCACCCACTACCTTTGTTTGCAACTGAACTTTACCCTAAAAAATTTACCCTTTCTCTGGGACCAGAGAAAGTGCTGTATGTATAAAGGGACTTTTCCTCAGTAAAGTAGCTCCCAGTTGAACTCAACTAGTGTGTGGACATTCTTTATTGATTACTTAAGGACTGTGTTGTGAATATACTTTTCACCAACAGAACTGTGTGAAGAAAAGCCCGCTGACTACCTGTCTGGACCAGGGTGCTGTCTCCCCACAGTAAGCCGCACCAGTGTTCCTTTCCACAGCAGGCCCAAGATGGATGCCCACTAAGAAGAAGAGGAGAAAAGCGCGCCAACCGGTAAGAGACACAGCCAGCACCTGGTGACCTAGATCACATACTCCCTAGGGTCCCCACCCAGACAGGCACAAAGCAGTCAGCCCTGTACCACTCCTCTACAAAGGAATACAACAACCAAACACAACAAACAATTCTACACAGGATTGGGCAGGACTTTATTATTATGATAATATTATTATTACATAGGGGCTTTTACTCTAAGGCTGCATCTACACTACGGAAAACTGCGCTGTTTTCCTGCACGAAGACTGGGGGGAAAACCACGCAGTGCAGTGGAAGCGGATTCACAACGCCCGCACGCTTGCTAATAGATGTGTATAGGATGCGGTATTGCCTACACTGAAATAGCGCACCCTAAACAGCGCTCAAACAGCGGGCAGGCGCTATGGGCACGCACACACTGACATGCCTATAACGCCCCCTGCGGTTGCTTGGGCGCTGCAGTGTAGACCCAGCCTAAGAGTTTGGGTAACAGCATATACAAGAAGTAGGGGAGTTGAGGCTGGCAGGGTGGTGATGTTAGGAATGAGAAGATGGGGAGGCCAGACTAAAGAGGGGGTTTTCAGGGCTTGTTTTTAAAATAGCAACAAGTCTTATTGGATGAAGGAGAGAGTTCCAGGGAGTATGAGCACTTTAGAGAAGTCTTAAACCTCACATGATGATGTTATGAGTGGGGGTGTAATAACTGAAGGAGCGGAGGGGGCGGTTAGGGGTGAATTTGTGTACCAGGTTGGAAATGTAAGGAGGGCAGGAGGTGTGGAGAGATTTAAAAGCAAGGCACAGAACTTTGAATTTGATACTCTGGACAACTGGAAGCCAGTGTAGAGATTTGCAGAGAGGAGCAGCAGATGAGGAGCGGTTAGAGGAGTATGTGAGTCTGGCAGCACCATTCATGATGGACTGAAGAGGGGACAGTCTAGTTAGAGGAAGACCAGAGAGGATGATGTTACAGTAGTTTGAGAAATGATAAGAGCGTGTACCAGGACTGTGGTGGTCCCTGGGTATAGGAAGGATGTTGCGGTGATGGAAGTGGCAGGATCTAGCAATGTTCTGAATGTGGGGAGTAAAGGAGAGTGCAGAGTCAAGGTGACACCAAGGCAGTGAGCTTGTGGAATGAGGGAGATGACGGTGTTATTTACTGTAGGTGAGATGTTGGGGGGGGGGGGGGCTTGGAAGGTGATAGGGGAAAGATGATTTCTGTTTTTCTCAGGTTGAGTTTACGGAATCTGTCAGCCATCCATGAAGAGATGGCCAATAGGCACTGAGAGATGTTGTCCTGGACAAGGGGAGTAAAGGCCAGGGTGGATAGGTAAATTTGGATGTCATCAGCATATAAATGTTATTGCAGACCAAAGCTGAGATGAGTTTGCCAAGGGAGGAGGTGTTAAGGGAGAATAGGACAGTGAAAAGTTGCCTTGAGCCTTAGCACTGACTAATGCCTGCCATACACATAAGCGGCCGATTTTTCACCTGACCGACGGGCGTGCGCGCGTCGTCGGTCAGCGGAAAAATCGGCGTTTCTCGGCATGTGTATGGCAGATAATCTAATAATGAGGATGTAGAATCAAGATTGGTATGGGGTTGATGGAGATATAATAGAAGGCAAAATGTCTCAAAGTGAGAGTGGTCACCAGACCAGGCCACCTTATTCCAATACTCCATAATCTACTTCTATAGGCACATTCAGCATAGAAGTCAGAGTGAGCACTTCTTCTATGAGACTGGGCCAGTAAGTATTGGAGCCCCATACACCTGCTCCTGGTTGATTGTTTCTCTTCTTTGGACCATGTGTAATAGGTACTAACCACAGTATACTGGGATCATCCCACAAGACCTGCCGCTTTAGCTCTGACCCAAACCCTTACAATTTACCACAATGGCTGAGACTACAACTTGACGACTAATTTGCCGAATACATCCCACCATTTGACAGGTATCACTGTAACACAATAATTAATGAATCACTTCACCCGTCAGTGGTTATTTTTTGCGGCTGATCTGTGTATATTATCCATTATTAGCAATACCTGGCTTCCTTTCTTCGCTTCTATAAAGGCGTGCGTGAATTATTAGTGCATACATTTCCTTCTGATACGGCGCAGCATGTTCATGATGACAGACACATTGTATAATTATGCTGCATTATGCAATTTGCTCTCCCCGCAATATTATATAATGTGGAGCTCCTGTGTATAGCAACAGTTGGTTCAGCATGTTGCTGCATACTGCCACTGCAAATCACGTCTATCATTGCAAATGTACATTTAGTATTTGGACATTCCATAGAGCACTGGATTCTGTATAGAGTGCTAGTGGGGGGTGCACAGCCTGCAAGTGGAGGTGGGGGGCATCCGTAGTATTACAAACCTGCCTGGTTGTTATGGCAACCAGCCACTGCTCACCACTTGTGATTGTGTGTTTGTGTGTTTTGCACACTAAAGAGAAGGGAAAATTTGCTCACTGCTGTAAAAATGACTGAAATATCTGTACAGACAATAGTCAATGCAGACATTGCTGGCAGCGTGGATAAGAGCGCATAGAAAATGAAAATACCTGCCATTTGTACAGGAACAGATACAATACACTGACTATGATTACCAGAACCTATTCAATTGTTATTGAAGTATACCTAAAATCATGATGCTACCGAGAATGATGAGCACACAAAAGATGGAGAGCTATAGATGAAGTCATTGCGTTGATTTTGCCAAAAACCTAATGACACAAATTCAGCCCATTATAAAGTATAGGAATAGTCCAACAGGCACCAGAGTATGACTCTAAGGGCTTGTTTCCACTTCTCATGCGGTTTTTAGCGGCGACCATTAACCTGTATGGCCGCGGTCAGTGCTGGGCGGCTGCGGAATTGCGCGGCCCGCGCCTAAAAACTCGGTCGACCGCGGCCCGCAGCCGGGGACTAGCCCATTGAACAGAATGGGCGCGGATGTATCCGCGCCGTGCACAACCGCGGGCTTCTGCTTAAGTGGAAACAAGCCCTTAAACTGACCTAGTCAGACACACCCCTCTTGTGATGGGGGTATGGCTAATACTTATTTATGACTGTAGTGTAGTCACCCAAACCCAGTGTGGTGCTCTCCCCTTTAAGGTCATGTCCCATGAGGCTCTGCAGCCAGAGGAGTTAAAAGCTTGATTCCAGAAAGAGGAAGGGCTGTCCAGAGCAGGGAGACCTGATGAGACAGCGGCAGCCGGGCATAGATTGCTCCAGGCTTCACGTGCTGGCGTGCGTATAGCCCGCGGACCTAATAGTACACGCTACACGCCGACCCGGTTGCTAGGGATTTTGCTCACATCAAGGCCACCTGGATTACCCTCTTCAAGTGGGGTGGGGCGGACGTTAACCAGCAGGGCCAACACAGTGTCATCCGTACCTGATCTATCCAGCCCTGGTCGGGCGGTACCGCTACAGCCTCCTGTAAGCTGTTGGGACCCACATCCCCTCTACCTGCAACAAGGACCTGTCCCCGTGTGCTAAGGGATAGGTTGAAGGTTACCGTTCTGTGTGAAAGGGACTTTGCTTTCCATACTGTGCAAGACGTTATACTGTGAGTTGACCAGCATCGTGTTCCTGCTGTAGTTAGTAAATAAAAAGGGTTTTCAAGCATTACCTTTGCCTCTGTGTCATTGGTTGATCCTGAACCTGTACATGACAGCATAGAGTACTGGAGTGTGTGAGCAGAAAGCTATTTTCCAGTATGAGATCATGGTTTTTCTTTTCAAGTAGAACTCAACTGACTTTTTTTTAAAAACTCAACTGAAACTCAAGTAAAACTCAACTGAATTTGCAGGTAAAAGAAAACCAATGAAAAGGTTTTTGATTAAATGTTTAATTGTAATGGTATTTTTTTCTCCAAATCATTTTTTTCCCTTTTTCTTTAACTTTGTTACCTCCCCTTTGTAGGATTCTACTTCTGGTGTACTTGTGGCCTCTTGTACCATCAAACAGGCAGTGATTGGGATACTTTGGTTAATTTTGGACAATCAGCAGTCATTCAAAATCTGCACTGTTAAATTATTTTCCTCTATATTGTTTTTCTTATAGATTAATAATGAGAGGGAATACATTTTGTTCATTTCATGTGTCATTTGTTAAAGTATATTGCCATTATCTGTAGACATTTTGTAGGCATATGTAAAAAAAATCCTTTATTGTATACAGTAGTGTTGAGCGAGAATATTCGAAATTCAAATATATATTCGACGAATATCCGTCATTCGAGAATTCCCAATATTTTGCGAATGTGCGCTCAGATATTCGCAATATATTCGCAATGCTTCAACATTTTTTACCGGCATACATCGCGCATATGTGTTCGCATTGCGAATGGATATGCGCAATACACACTTCGCTCGTACTGGCTAAGATCACAGAGTGAAGATGAGAAGCTGTGAAGCTGCATTACGAATCTTTGCGAATCATTGCGCACGGCCATGCGCAATGTAAGGCAATAGAATACAGACGAATCAAATTTTATGAATTTAGAATATTTCTTTGTATATTCACGAAATTACGTGAATTCGAATATACCATATGCTGCTCAACACTAATTTACAGCTGCAGTATTTTTCACTTTATAAGAATGAATGTATTTTTTATCTCATAGAATGAATGTATGATGGACTTATTCTGGTGATTGCCTGTTGTAATAGCCAGAGAATCACACTTCCTACAGAGTGAATAAGTAAACAGCATGTTCCAGGGTGAGCTGCCAGTGTTAAGTAAATCTCTTTAAGTTAGTGTCTGGGCTCCTGGAAGTTGCTCTACTCTAAAGCAGGGTACAGACTTGCAGATTGCCGGATTGATGGCCGCTTCGAGCATAGGTCTCCAGGCAAAGCATCAGCTGAGCTGGGGAGAAAGCAGAGCTCAGTTAGAGTCATCACGCTGCTGCAGGGAACATTGGACAGCTCAAATGTCGAGTTGTCTGTACCCTGCTTTAAGGTACCCATAACTTAAGATGGTTCTGCGATCAACATTTGTTGGCAAATCGATGCATACCACTTTGTGTGTTTGATCCCTGGCTGATAATAATGGCAATTTAACAGGTATTTACCAATATGTCAGATCAACATTTAGTTTAAACGGGATTGATTGTTTGGGAATCGATGCAAAATCAACCTTTAGTGAATACCAATATACATTATGTTTCTGCCCTGCCCACTCTGCTGGAACATGCTTGAGTCCTTTTCCTGTCAGGAGCCTACCACCCTGAAGAGCGCACGGTAACTGCAGTCACTGCGAGTCTTTTTTTTCCAGTTTGCCATGGTTGCATCTTATGCTGCAGTGCTTCTTCTTATGTGTTAAATTTGGTATATAGTAAGCTGTTTACTTGTTCACACTAGAGGGGATAGTGATATATAATGTAAGTCTCTAGATAACATTAAGATGAGCTGGTATCAGGTTGGAAGGATGGACTTTCTAATGATTGTTTTATTTGCTAACATGAAGAACCACAACTGCATCCATAGAGATCTTATTATCAGGAAGTGTGATGGTCACATTGACAAGGAAAGTGACAATGACACGGCCAAGAAGAATTCACTTTTGTAGAGGAACTCCACAACAATAAGAATGAAGATGACAAGAGCCCTATAACATTGAGAACTGTAATAATGTCGTCTGATGTGAGATATAACCCAGAAAATAGACTAGAAATAATCAAAGCTGTTGCTGGAATTGAACACCTTAGGCTGGATTCTGAGCCTTTCTTGATGAAGAAGTAATAAAACATGAAGGACACTAGACCGTTTCCAGATGACATTTTACCACTGACAGTCTGGAACAACAATTCTCAATTATTTTAGGATATGTGATATCCATTATTTACCACATTCTCCAAATGCAGCCCAGTAGATTTATTATAATTGCATTCTAACCTACATATTTTTGTACTTTACTTACCGTATATGCCGGCGTATAAGACAACTTTTCAGTACCTTAAAATCCTGCCCAAAGTCGGGGGTCGTCTTATACGCCGCAGGCAGGGGGGTTACAGGGGACCATCTGTTATGGCAGGCCGGTTACTGATCCGTGCTGCCTGAAGCTGCGAGCGGTCTGCTTAGATACTTGTGTTACTTGTTGTGAAGACGGGGCGAGTGAGGGCTGTTACATGGGTGACGCGGCTCCGACAGAGAACACACCTGTTTTCTGTTGTAGAGATAAAAAAACCTGTGTGATGGGCTGTAACTTCGAACATATAGCAGGATAAACCATTTATAGTATAATGATGAACGTTAACTTTTCAGGGTCAGTAATGGCTCACGCTACTACTACTTACACCCCGGTTTCCACTCTAGCTATAATACTTATAAGTTGACTTTCAGCTAATTCGCCACCAGACAATGCGTTTCATGGCAGTGGATTTACTCCTATTGCAACATTTTTTAACTGTCTACATTGACACAATATCTTTAATCCTGATGGTGGAACCTTGAATGTTGTGGTTTATAGTGTAACCCCTAGACTATATCCATGCAAATGTTCAGGTCCCTGTGAGCAAATCCTTCTACTAATAGCCCCCTATAAAATTATTGCTTCCCTTTGCATAGAGCTACTCTGCTGGCATACAGCTTTCCTGTATCCTATCCTTACTAATACAAAAAAGATCGGACTTCTAAGGGTGTTGGAGATCTGTGGGTTGAAGAGTAGACATAAATTTTTTTTATTGGTGTGGCGTTGGAAGAGGGGGTAGTTTATGCGGCGAGTATATAACAACTCTATATTTTACTGGAAAAGTTGGGGGGGTCCTCTTATACGCCCAGTCGTCTTATACGCCGGCATATACGGTACTTAAAAACAAAAAAACTCAAAATACTGTTAAAAAACTAGTAGGATAGACCACAATCTGGGAAACCCCCCTTCAGCACATGCAGGTTTATGGTCTCTGAGGATGGGGGCTGGTATTGCTTATAGAGGGGAGGTAGTGGCGGTTTTAGATAGGGGCAATATGGGCAGTTGCCCAGGGCAGCATCTGAATTTTATTTTGGGAGAGAGAAGATTGTTGGTGAGTCACATAATCTAAAGGTAGCCATACACGAGATGATTCTGCCTCTCAGCTGATCGGCAGGCACCCTTTGTGTGCTAGCCATTAATTTGAATAAGACTGCCATCCCCATTCAAAGTAATGGGATCGGCTGGGAATTTACCAGCATGTCGGATTACCTTGCAATCCGACATGCGGCAGATTCCTGGTCTATGTCACCAGGTGGGGCCACCCAATTGGCGGGAGCGCGCACGGCGATCGATTGGCCAGAAACAATCGGCCCGTGTATGGCTACGTTAAGGGTATGTTTCTATATCTGTCAGAACCCCCTAAGCTAAGTGTATTGCTTGGTGGGAGGTCCAGATGGAGCACATTAAATTACCTGCTTGGCGGATTCTGTGTTCTCACGGCGCAGAGCCGTTCCGCCAATACACGGATTAGCATAGTCGAGTACACTTACTCTGTATTAGCTGTGTTTAGCCGGCCAGATAAAGTGTATGATCCGTCAGGATCCCTGTCAAGCACTGTGCTTAACGTAGGGGTCCCGATGCATCACACAACATTGTGGAAACCCCCCCCCCCCCCCCCTTAGTCTTATCTAAGCCTTGAGAGTGTTTGGTATGGTCAAACAACGTGATCCCCCTTTTCAGCCCTGCCTGACCAAATACCAAAGGGAGGGTCTGGTTATGGATTAGACAAGGGGGGGGGGGGGCACACCTCATGCCATGAGTGCTTGTATAGTTGTTTTCCAGGGCAATCAAGTAAATCATTATATAGCCAGGTGCACTCCTGAATTTAACAGAAGCTGAGCTTTAGATCCAGAGTTGTTTTAGAAATTTGTAGTTACAAAACTGCTATTTCAAAACTAGTTTAAATAATGCTCAACTACTATACAGCTTACCTATCTATAAGCCCAGTAACCAGTGAAAAAGTACAAAAGCAAATAACCCTTCTTGGTTATTACATTTTCATATACACATAGTTGTAATTAAAAGTAAATAAAGTATTTCTCTCATACTGGGTAATACAGCTATCAGGGAAAACTTTACCACCCCCATGTTTGCTCATTTCAGGCAGCGCACACATAAACATTTTAAGTGGGAAGATATAAAGTGAAAAATAGAATTCCTTTGAAGGAAGATGTGCTCCAAGATTTGTTTTCAACCGAACATCTAAAACACAGAATTTGGAAATACAGTCAGGTCCATAAATATTGGGACATCGACACTATTCTAACATTTTTGGCTCTATACACCACCACAATGGATTTGGAATGAATCAAACAGAGTGTAGGAGTTACAATAGTTTGCATATGTTCCTCCCACTTTTAAAGGGACCAAAAGTAATGGGACAAATGGCTTCTCAGCTGTTCCATGGCCAGGTGTGTGATATCACTCATTATCCCAATTACAATGTGCAGTCTTATTTAGCCACTTACACATTATTGCTCTGGACCACTGTAGTGTCGTGGAGGGCATCTTCTTCCTCTTGCACGACCAGGTTCTTTGGATGCTCGAAACAAACTGTCAGAAGGCTCACACACACCAATAAAATAGTCAGGCAAGCTGGTAGGGAGATATGTACAATGCTTTACTAAAGGAAAATATATATAGGCTTACACCAAACCCAAGCCAGGGAATGGGGCACACACTTAGGAGCTACAGTTCCAAACTGTTACTACCAGCTGCAGTGAGAATAATGGCTACTCATCCCAGTGAGAGTGGGTCAGGGTACAGTCCACTGGTCAGGGCAACAGGGAGAGCAGGACAGGTGAGGTGGAGAAGGGAGAAATCTTGCGTCTGCCTAATTTAACACCTACCGGTAGCCACATCCATCCGCTCGGGCATGCTTGAGGGAAGCCGGTCCTGGTTCAGGGGACAACCCTTTCAGTCACCACGAATGGGGGTCCTTGGATCCCGGGCACTGCAATGGAACGGTCGGCAGGAGAACCCAGGAAAGGTAGCAGATCACTTGCACCACAGGGGTGAGACAACACTAGCTGCAACAGCTTGATGAGGAGCTAACCCGAACTCTGACCAAGGAGGGCCTAGGGAGGTATATTTAATCCCTCTGCCTGGAGGAGGGCAGTAGCTTGTCTCATGGCAGATTGTAAAAGCTACATTGTAAGGCTAGCCAAAACAGCGGGAAAATGAAAGCCATCAATCATCCCTGCACCTGCTACAGAGGAATGCAAGGATATTTAATGGTATATCCACAGCAAAATATACAGAGCATAGTGAATCAGGGCAGTATATAGATTACATTAAATATGTACAAATTTGGTGCAAACCCTGGTCACTACACCACCTTCTTGATAGTAAAAGAGAAGCATGCATGTTCAATATGTGTCAACAAGGCCTATTGTAACCTATTCTACGGATGGGTAATTCTCCAAAAAGGTTGCCTGCAAGTGCTCTTCCCTGATTGATTATGTCAGTTCTAGTTTAGGTCAAGTTAGAACTGGGACAGCCAGGATCAGAACAGTAGTAATAAGCAAACTGTAAAATTTAAGAATGTGATTTTCCATGCTCCCTTTGTAATACTTTATTTAATTTTCAATCACTAAACATACAATGCAAAACATTCTGGATGCATTTAGATATCATTCTCAGAATTTTTTTACATTCCTCGAGGGGGTGGGTGATATTTGTCTAAACAGGGCTGAGCAACGCCTTACTCCTAAACATTGCTAATTTAATCTAATTTCCCCCTATTTTTTAAGCCTTTCGTGATTTTCCATGTTCTTTAAGAACATGCCATCTTTACTTCACACCAGGGTAGTATGTGACAAACTGACAACACAGGAGAGACCCTTATCGTTACATAACATGACATGAAGTAAATCTTCATGGGAAAAAATCCATCCAAAAATGTAAAATCGAATAAAATCAAACATGTTGGCTTGTACCCTTTTGGGCCATAGTATCTCAACAAATCGTAAACAAACCCTACTTAACCTTAAGCCTTTGCATAATACAAAAACTATGGTGGCCATCCTGAATAACGAACATGATTAATTCCAAATTATCTGGACCACATGGATTGAGCATTTTCTACCATCTGACTTTGAGCACTCTTTGTTGAATTAAAAGCAATAGTAGAGTGTTGTACCGCGTATCGTACCGTGTTAGCCATCAATGAATATAGAAAGTTTGCAATTGAAATGATCCCCTTTATTGGCTAACTGGAGTCATTAAAGCATCATGCTTTCCGGATGTCTTCGATCCCTTCTTCAGACTTAAATACAATTGTGAGTCTTATTAAACAGAATTGTATTAAGCTTGAAGAAGTGATCTGAGACACCCGGAAAGCTTGATGCTTTATTGACTTCAGTTAGCCAATGAAGGAGATCATGTAAACTCCAACCATTCCTAAAAACATCCTTTTCTGTATTGAAGAACACTCCGGACCAACTGGTTTCTCTTCGGTGGGGCAGGATGGGACACCCCCTATTTTTTCTACCATTATATTCTTTCTCTCTTACACTCTTCTACATTTCCTTGCATTCATCATAAACTCATTATAAATTTAATATACCTTTGTCAGCAACTGATATTGTCAGATGCAATGATTTGATTTGCATATCCAAAACATATTCTTTTAACTTTTATTGACATCTGCATGACTTTGTTTACGTATATCTTTCTTCTGTTCCTTTAGAACTCATTCACACACACAGTTTTTAACTGCCTGGTTAATGAACAATTACCAGGGGTGTTATCAAAACACTCCGAGCACCTTTACAAGTTTGCAGGTGCTTGCAGTTGGCGCCTGGTTGTTTTCGGGGAAACGACCGTGTAAACCTAGCCTTAGTAATGTTATTTAATTTGAAAAAGTTAGAATGTAATGTATTGACAATTGAATGTACTGCAAATTAAATTCATCACGAAGGTGCCTCACTAACAACTGCCATTTAAATTTTTTGTATTACAGTCTATGGTGTGGTCAGCGATTTCTCAGAAGCTGCTGTGATCACATTTGACATTAGAAATGATTATTCTTAGGTCAAAGTTTCTTAGATTGAGCATCTTTCCCAATTCTAATATTCTAATGGACTGTGAAGCTGTGGACAGTATTGTTTTCTTTTTCAGTAAACCTCTAAAAAGATGAATGCAGGGCTGCCACTACTTGCTTGTTGACCCATTAGCTACCCATTCAAACCTATCCATTAGCTACCCATACCCATTTGAAGATATTGAAATGAAGTGTATTCTTAATCAGAGAGTTAGAAAAAAGTCAGCGAATTGAAGTCAACATCATAACCAAAAAGGTAGAATTTTTATATGGCAAGCACAACTGTACCCTCCATGTTTAATTATGTCATGGATTACTTTTAGTGTCTAAAACTTTATATGTGCTTCAAGCCAGGTCAGTTATCATATTTAATTATTAAAAATGTATTGTTTACTATTTGTTCCTTTACACATAGGGCAAAGTTCAGATGGATGCTTGTTGTTTAAGAGTGATCAGTAATGGGTCAGTGGGTAAGTAGGTAGTATTTAGAAAGTAAAAGTGGTTATACACAGTGGCACATTTGCATTCAAATTACTTAAAACTATTGATTTTTAAGTAGATAATTCGGTAAGATCGGTTGCCTCATAAAAAAAAGCATCCAAACTCACTTGAAGCTTGAGGCTCTACTGGAGCCAGAGGAAATAAGGCCTTACTCATCTCATCATCAGCAATGAGAGATTGATTATTTCATTATTAGTTTCCTTGTTGGGATCTGGTAGAAAAACAATAAACATCCGTCTGAACAAGCCAAATGAAAATCCTGACAAAATAACAAAAACGTAAATGTATTTATCAACTTCATGTTTACAGCAATTAACCGCCCTAGCGTTATGGACGGCAGCACCTCGTCCAGCGCTCCAACTGCTACTGTCG
>CM070034.1:113086922-113112097 GCA_036250615.1 Ptychadena robeensis
AGGATGTCTATTAGACCCTTGTACGGACATATTTTGGGAAGTTACAGGCCTACGACATCTGGACCTCAGCAGTGCGCTAGGGAGGTTAACAGTGTTCACATGTCATAGGCTGCACTCCAGTGCCTTAACTTTAGTCCTTTATTACATAATACCCACACAGACCGAAAGCAAGATCAATGTCCCCTCAGCCAGAAAACTCTTACACGCTTTACCCAGAAAGGCTTAATAACCATTAACAGCATTCAACTGAATATATCTGATTTGGTACTAAATACATATCCTGCACAACATTAAAAAGGTGATCCAAGTGGCTGAGTAAAATGGTCACTAACATCTCTAGCAGTACTTAAACAGCTTTGTACTGCTCTTGCACTGGCATAGTAGGTCATGTAATTGACCTACCATGCCAGTATGTAGGTCAATTACATGACCCTTAAGTTACAACTGGCTTGACTTAAGGCTGGTGTTACAACCAAGTTAGTTTCGAACCAGACAGAAGGCAAAGAGTGTTTCTGCTGACCCAGGATGCCAGAGAAGCATTTGTAAGATGCATTTTAAGCTCAGATACATGTTTGAGGACTTTATTTCAGACTGTGCATCAAAATGTCCCCACCATAGCTAGAAAAGACAGAAAGAAGGAAGAAAGAGAAGGTAAAGAAATCAATAACAATGCATAATGAGAAGGAAATTGGGAAGAAATGTGAGAGTGGTGATGGTCATAATGGACCATGTCACCAATCTACAAAAGTACAGACTCTTTCAAGAAGAAAAAGGACATCAGAGAGCCGGATTCCTGATGTTTTTATGGAATACCCCAGCAAAACCACCTTTCATTTCATCCTCTCTTCCTGAAAGCCAAACATGTCACCTAAAATGGTGCTTACAGATGTTTGTTTCTGGCAAGCAAGGCAAATTATAACTTTTTGGTGAGACCACCCAAAAAATTATTGGTGTTTCTGGTATATTACACATATTATAAAATGCTTTTTCATTATGAAAAGGTTAGCTGTGGGGTACTTTAAGAGGTTTAGACCACATAATGTGTATTTTCATGATTTTTTATGTGGAAAATAGTTTTAACTTCCAATCAACTTGACTTACACATATCGTTGAATGCGAATATTCTAATTATTGTGAACATCGTCACTTAAAGAATTTGTGAAGATCCTGAATATAGTGCCATATGTTCGTAATCTTTATTATTTGAGATTTTGGGGAAAGTACCATGCATTGCGTTTGCAATATGAATGTGTACAACTGCCACAAAAAAGGCAATAATGAAGAGATCATTAATTGTCAAATTTATGAATTTACTGTGACTATTAGGCAAAAAAATCTATATTTTGCGAATTAGATTATGCCTATGTTTCCCATCACTACTTACAACAAATCCATGGGAACAAATACAGTTTGTAAGTCAAGCATCTACTGTACTTTCATGTAAACAAGCAAAATGTGTATTGTAGATGTGATATTCTAACTTGCTTATGCAACCTTCTTTAAGGTACCCATACACGTTGAGATTTTACGTGCGATTTTAGCCCTTCCGACCGATCCGGTTGGTCAGGTAGGTCGATCGTTCGGGATTCGTAACATGAATGATGATGCCCGTAATTTTCAGTCGGTCGGCCACATTTAAAAGAGACGTTTAAAAGATTCCTGATACAACTGGCCGATCGGTCAGGGTGAAAAATCGGGTGAAAAATCGGGTGAAAAATCGTGCATCCAACCGACTTTTAAAAATAGCAGTAAAGCAAAAATCGGGAGTCGAAATCGAATATCGAAACGGTCCACGAAAAATCGCAACGTGTATGGGTACCTTTACAATGGTCAGAAGATTGTAAACAAGCAGATCAGAGCATGCACTAAAGTTGGCCACACAGGGAATAATTTTTCTGTTCAACAGACCAAAAGTGATGGAAATATAGCAAAAATGGAAAGAGCCATGTTGGAAATGTTGGAAAATTTCAGTTGATTGTACAAGTTTTTTTAAGCAATAACAATAGATGAACATACATATTTTGGAGCTGTGCACAGATATTTCTCATCATAAACTGGAAAGGAATTGTACTTAAGGATTCGGTTTTGCATCAATTTAACTTTGCGGTAGTAGGGTCAAGTGACAATTGTTGCTGGGTATATGACAAAAGATGATGGGTGTATGAAAAAAGCTAATGGGTATATGACAAAGGTTGAAAGGTGTATGACACAAGTTGATGGGTGTATGATAAACATTGATGGGTGTATGACAAAAGTTGATGGGTATATAACAAAAGTTGATGGTTATATGACAAAAGTTGATGGGTATATGACAAAGTTTTATGGGAGTAGGACAAAAGTTGATGGGTAGAAGTTGATGATATGGTTGATGACTAGCTTAAAGTTTATTTATTTTGCAATATCTAAACTATTTTGCAATATCTAAACTAACACACGCGATTCCTGTCAGACTGTAGACACTTAACTCGGAGGAGACTCCCCCTCCGAGTTAACAGCCTGCAGCACAGGATCGGAGGATCGGGCAGAAAAAGAACCAGCAGGACGGATCCGTGTGCGATCCGACCTGCCGGTCTTTTTTTGTCAGATCCTCAAGGTTGGCTCCCTTATAGTTGCGGCCGACCAACCTTTATGTGCTCGGCGGGAGCAAGCACGCCGGTTGGTCGGCTGCAACTATGGCCGGGAATCGGCCTGTCTATGGGGGGCTTAAAGATGTCAGTGACGGGTGGGGCTGTGAACATCACTTTGGAGAAGGTTAGGGGAGTATAGGCCAGTTTCAATTAAAATCTCCAGGTTTCAATTTGGTAATCTATTGCAGTTCATCTAGAATTTTTTTTTTAGTTATTTCTGTGCATACAGATAACAAAGCAACAATTTATATATACACACATGCTAAATACTGGCTGCCTAGTATTCCACTTATATTTCATTGAACCTCTCGCTATTATTCTTCTTAGTCATTGTTAATTTCTCTATGGCACAAATACTGTTTACTCCCTTTTTATGTAGTGAGCCAGAAGAGATTGTTTTGACGCCAGTAGGATGCCATATAAATGCATACAGCAGAGCAGCAGTATTTGATTTAAGTGTTTTAATGATTTCTTTTTCCGGCAGTTATGTGACTTAGAAAGCATTAGTGAAGACTCATTCATATTTTTTTTCTTGTACTCTAAAATAAAATTTTAACAAACTTAACAGTCTATTTATAAATGTTCGTAAAGGATTTACATGCTGGATTTACGTGTTATGTTTTATTTTCTTGATAGTATTCCCATGGAAAGCAATGGAAACATATGTAATTACATGTCCATGCATGGATGTCAGAGTACACCATGGTGCACATTAGTGTTGATCGCAAATATTCTAATCACAAATGTTTATTGCAAATATCGCTACTTTGAGGTTTTGCAAAGATCCAGAATATCTTCTCAATCAAGAATATAAAATGTTTTACATACCTAACTACCACGTATTGCATTCACAATATGCACATGTACAAGTGCCCATTTGCACAATGAAGGTAATCTGTGGAAGGTACCATGCATTGCATTCGATATATGAGCATGTACAAGTGCCCATTTGCACAATGAAGGTAATCTGTGGAAGGTACCATGCATTGCATTCCACGTATGAGCATGTACAAGTGCCCATTTGCGCAATGAAGGTAATCTGTGGAAAGTACCATGCATTGCGTTCACAATATGCACATTTACAAGTGTTGATTTGCACAATATAGGTAATAATGACTGGAGGTCATGAATTCTCGAATTTATGAATTTATTGCAAATATTAGGCAAAAAATTTGGGAATACAAATATTGCCTATGCTGCTCATCACTAGTGCACAATGGTGTGTCATGACACATGTAAAGACATCAATGCGTGTTATGATATATGCTAATATTCTATACAAAGTGCATTACAATGTTCATTAACGAGCTTTTATGTAGCATGAAATGATCACAATATTTACATGTGATGTGGATCAGGCTGAGTGAAAGATAAGAAAATCCCTTAAAGGCCCCTTCAAAGTCAAGCTACCCATACAAACCTAATTTTTGCGCAATTGATTTTCAATTTGACTCAACAGACATTTCAATGTTCATTGTAATCTTATCTATTTAATCGTACTGCCACACAGTGTAATAGATTCCTTAAATAAGAAGATAAAGGTGTGTGTGCATGCTCCAGAATACAATCGGATACCAGATCACAACACCCAACAAACCATATACTTGTTCAAAGTCATATACTTGTGTATGACCTGGCCAGTCATGGCTCTTTCAGTGTTATGATCCATTTCCATAATTTTTTGTTCTGTTTCTGTAAAAACAGAATTGTTTTTTCTTACAATCAACTTCAATAAGCGAACAGAATAAAACAAAAAAAAAAACTAAAAGAAAAATCAACCAATGTATGGCCAGCTTTAGTCTAAAATCTTTATCTATGAAACATAATGTACAGGGGTATTTAAAAGACCTTGTGTTAGGTTTCCGTTTTAGAAAATAGTAATTGTGTTAGTCATTGGTGGTGAAATTAAGCAAACTTTGAAGTAAGTCCATCTGCATTGGAAAATAGATCAAGGCACAGGGCCAAAGGAGCTGGTATATTTCACCAATGGGCTTTGTTGTGTTCAACCTCTAGGTAAAGCAGTTGGTATCATATTGGACAGTTTAGGGCACAAGGAACACAGAAAGCTATGACAGAGACACAGGGGTCATGGAGTGGTTTTGGGTCACAAGAGATTCAAGAGGTATTGAGGCCAAAACACATTGGTGGCTTACCACAATAATAGAGACCCTATGCACAAATGCCACAAGCAACATGCACCTACTCCTTGAAGAACTACCAAACTAGGCTCAACCTGTTGGGGAAATGGAAATTATGGCATCTTACTAGTATTATAGTTTTTTTCCCTGAAACCCCTTTTGCTACATACAGATCTGCTGTGAGAAGCGGAGAGGTGTGTATGTATAAACCTACACATGGTGAGACTTAATTTTGGTGTGATTTCATCTCGTTGACAGAATGTGAGAACTCAAAGCCAAATGGTAGCTCCTTGTTATATATATTATTTATTAATGTATTTATTTTAATTACAGGAAACCACATTCTATGGTGGCAGCAGCCCAGAAATCACCACCAGCAGATATAAAGACCAGGGCCACATCCTTTTCCACAAAAATCAATGGTAGATCAATTGACATGAAACACTACTTCTCTTTCCCCAAATTTCCCTAAATGCAGCGGAGGCTTGATGTGTGACCCTTAGTCAATCAATGACGTATCTGCATGTTAGATGTCCCACTTTCAAGAGTCTCTCTGTCAGAGTAGCCTCCTGGCTCCCCGTTCCTCGTGGATCACCTACCTGCCAAATTACACGCCTTAATTTGTATATTACCTAAGGTAAATTTACCTATGTAACGCCTGTTATCCATTTTGACCTTTATACTAAACACCTATTATGTGGTGCACTACTTTGCTCAATACTGAAGATAGATTACTCTTTGCTCTTTGTTCTTTTCTTTTTTCTGATAGTACTGTCTGTCTTGCCTTCGCCTGAGGAAGCGACGGATGTCAAGAATAGTGCTCAAGACAAGATTGTGTTTAAATACAAATTTACAATATATCAAATTTTGTTACTAAAAGTATACATATACACCAAGAATATATATATTGTTTCCTGCAGGTTGAAAAATCCCTTTGGTATAGTCACTGGACTTGGATCCATGAGTGACTTGGTGCAACCTTTTTGTTTTTTTGCGGCAGACTAAAGCTAGCCACACATGGTTCAATTTTAGCATTCAATCGATTCGATTTTGTAGTTCGATGAAAAAAACGAAAATATATTTTAATTTAATCAATGTACACCACATGGGGAGTACGATTATAGTTCAATTTTGACTTAAAAATTCATCAAAGTAATCAAAAATCGTCGATTGAATTCCTTGTACGTTTGTAATCAAAAATCGTCGAAAAATCGTTGAATTCCTCTTGTAGTTAGATGATTGTACAATCGACCAAAATTTTCCAACCTGTCCGATCACGATTCAGTTGACGATTTCACAAAAATCAATCAATAATCGTCGATTGTACTAAGTGAGCAGAAAACGATTTTCTTTCAATAGATCAAATTTTTCATCGAGGGAAACTCCTTATTTTCATAAGATGACCTACTTAACTGGCTGTTAAAGTCCCCATACACCTTTAGATTTCTCTGTCAGATTTCCTTTAGATCTCCTTTTGGTTAACCAAAACCATGTAATATGAGGGACTTTCTAAACCATCAAGTCTACCTGTGTTCAATCGCAGAGGACCTGGCACTACATAGTTGTTGATAAATCCAAAGGAAATCTGACAGAGAGATCTAAAGGTGTATGGCCAGCTTAAGTGGCTCAAATTTCTAGTCCATAATTCAGAACAAATAACTAGTTCCAGAAATAGTTTTTGTTAGTACATCACAGCCGGAAGTTCTGTGGAACTATGTTCATGATTTGTAAGGTAGCAATTATAATTTTCACTTCCTCCCTGCCCAATAATTGTTCCTGCACAGATTCCTATATCCCAGAGGATGTTCAATATTGGCTATAGTAATTATTTAAAATGTCAGACAATAAAAACACCTGACCTGGTCTTCATGGCCTGTTCTACAACGGACAGAAAATTCAATGAACTAAATGACAATTACAGCATTCCACAAAGACGATTCCTGGAGACAAAGCGAATTGGGGGATATCAATTGTTTTCCAATTAGTAGTAAAATATTGCTCTAGAGATGAACACCTTTAATAAAAGTTATCGATATAAATTACAATTTGGAACGCGGGCAATTACAAAAGAAAAGATATTTAATTCAGCTTAAAGCAGAAAGGGAATCAGAAAGCAGAAATCTACTCGGGTGAGATACAATCATTCTGCAGGAGAATGTCTATTGAACGGTTATCAAAAGTCCTGAAACATTCTGTTTCAGACAACTAAGATAAGGTTTTCCTGATTCCTGGTGCCTGCTGGCAATAATGTTTGGGGAGTACTGGGCTATTTATTTGACTATAAAACAATTCACTCTTAATATAGACATTTAATTATGTCCACTTTTTAAACTTCACTTCCTTATCCATGTTTGTCTTTCCCCAAATTAAAAATAATAGTTATGGGTAATGTTAGTAATGCTAGCCATACACATGCCGATAAGCGGCCGATTTTTAATCTGACCGACGGGCGTGCGCGCTCGCGCCGTCGGTCAGGTTAAAAATCGGCCGCTAATCGGCATGTGCCCACATGGGGCGACAGATCCCTGTCGCCCCACTTCTCGGCCGGCCAGAGAACGGACATGTCCGATCTTCTCTGGCCGATGGGAGCCGATGAAAGCCGATGCCATAAGCTGCAATGAAGCGGCGTCTTCATTGCAGCTTATGGCCGGCACAAAAAGTCATCACGTTAGCCTCCCGGAAAGAAATCGGGACTAGTCTGCCTACACACATCGGTGTGTGTATGGCAGGCTTAAGGTTGCACATACAGGCACTTTCCAGGCTGATGACCCTTTTGTGTGCACACAATTCTAACCTTAGGTGAGAATGCCTGAAAATTGCCAGGGAAGGCAATATGACAATCAGCAGCAGCCCAGAAAATGCCCGCCCACCCCTAAAAGCAGGCACTTTCACACAATACGACAAATTTCCACATAATGCCAATGGGTTTATACCCAAATAACAACCAGGGAACGCAACTTGACAGTTGGCAGCAGCCCAGAAAGCACCTGGCCACCTGTGTGCTGGCACTTGCACATGACAAGTGTCCCCATGTTCACCCTATAGGGTGAATGCCTGAAAAGTGACCAGGGAAGGCGATATGTTGCATTCACTGGGCTGTGGCACATTTTTGGGGTTTCTGGGCCATTACACATAATTTAGACTGTAAGGACCCCCATACACATTTCTCTGTGAGATTTCCTTTAGGTCTCCTTTTGTTTAACCAAAACCATGCAATATGATGGACTTTCTAAACCATCAAGTCTATCTGTGTTCAATCGCAGAGGACCCTATACTACATAGTTGTTGGTAGATCTAAAGGATATCTGACAGAGAGATCTAAAGGTCTATGGCCAGCTTAACATATGGCTCATATTGTGCTAGTTGTACACATATTACATTAGATTGTTAGCTCCTTTGAGATACAGTTAATAACAAGACGTAATGTACTATGTAATGCTTTTTATATATATAAATAATAATATCTGTTTTTGGATTACAGATGGCTGTCTAATTTGTTCTTCTTGTTGGGGTAAGCCTTGGACAACAAATATGGAATAACAGGGACTGGTGGTTAACTGCGGACACTGAGCACTTATGCAGCACAATGCATTAAATGTGTAATGCATTGGACAGAGTGACGGTCTCCCGTCTGTCTCTTATGCTATGAATGACAATATGATTATTGAACCAATAAATGTATTTGAGAACCCTCGATGAAGGTTGTGTGTGCACAGCACATAGCCTGTACATGTCAGATATAAAATCTATTGTCATTCTCTGGACATTTCTTTCTCTGCTCTGAGCAGTCTCTTCTTCCTGAGATGTCTGTCTCCCTTTCAGCACTATACTGCGTGGAAAGCTGTCTCCTCCAGCTATTATTGGGTGTTTCCATGGACACGGCTATGGAGGGGTGGGAGGGAGACGCATCTTTTTTCAGGCCAGAAACAGAAGCTGACAGATGCAACAGTTGTAGAGAGAAGCAAGTGTGAGCTCTGCAGTCCATATGACATTTCTGACAGGCATGTGGCAGCGACATATGATTTGTACCATAAGAACTGATATACATATCTGAGGTATTTATAGCTCTTATTAAAGTAACAGAAGATTAATGATGATATAATCTCTGCAGATGGATGTAGATTTGCTGCGAATAGAGAATATGTCGTTAGCTTCGGGGCTCATTCATGTGCTTTTCAGTGCATTGAAATTCTGGGCAGATTTTATTTGCATGTTGTATGTTTTAATGGGCATTTTGGAGTCTCGATGTCTCAGCTCGAAGCGGATGTACACTCAAAATCTAAAAAAAATACATATGTAAAATTAAAATATGACTTACCACTGAGCTGGTATGAATGTGGTGTGTAGTACTCTACAATCCCCAAAATATATATTTACCTGCTGTTGCCTGGATATCATATGAGAGATTCCATATTTATCTGCCAGGCTTCCGGGGGGTTTATTATTACGGTTGCAGTATTGCAAGTGGCCGCTGGGGGCTTTTATATGGATTTCTATGGGAAAATAAGTTCCATTCAGTTTAATGAAGATTAGAGATTTATCCATCTATCTCTGTGATGAGTTCCAGGGGGGGCCGTGGCACAGAGGAGGGGCTGCGAGGGATCTTCTTAAATGACTCCAGACAGGTATGTTTTTTTAATGTATTTATTATTAACTCCTTCCTATTTTGGGCACTTTGCCATAATGCCAATTATGAAATGTTCAATTTCTGGTGGTAGGTCCGCTTTGAAGTAAATATTTTATATGTGATAAATAAATAAATAAATATAATACCTAGAAAGATTGGGCTGGAATGACCCCCCTGAATGCCACTTTAATTACTATCACAGTAGAGGGAGCTGGAGCTGTGTATGTGGATGGAAACATTGAACCCTGAAGCGACTCTTTCATTCAAAAAGGCTTCTAATAGACTGCAAAGGCAAATGGAAGTCCTACTACATATGAAAGTACAGGAGTTGAAGTGGATGTGAACAGTAAACTTTTTCTTGATACTGTATATCTGCAGGTTGAGAGTTGTCTGACTGCTAATTGAGACAGCACTCACACACCCGTTATCAAATTACCAGTCATGGGGAACATCTCTGATACGAGGAACCAAAGCCATACTCGTTTTCCTACAGATACAATATGTATTTCTGAAACACATGATATGCTCTGTAGTTGTTGGCTGTCTTTGATGACACCCATTATTTGGATATAAATAAATATTATTTTAAAAAAATTAATAATTTAAAAATTTCAAATAAGAAAATATTAAGTAATAGATATATGATATACATATTATTTTCTTTTAATCCTTCTTTGATCCTAAAACATTTCAAGCTATCTTATTGACCTTTTTAAGTAATAGGCAATCTCACTGAACTATAAAAAGGCTCTAAGGGTGGGGGGTAGGGGGGGCTAGGAAAAGTCAATATTGTAGACCGTATCAGCAGCATGAATCAGGATCTACTGAACATTTAAGTGTATGATTCCCAATGCTGGTAACCTTTGTTTATTCATTTCTTTTTATTATATGCTCAACGTCACATTTTTAACAAGGTTAAGGTATAAGAGAGTCTGTTCATACTGTAACAAAATGTCTACTGTAATGCTTTGAATTTTAGTGCTATGTACTATCATTAAGAGTTGATGGCAGCCTCCTTCCTTAGATAAATATATTACTTTTTTATAAATGTAGGTATCCTTTATTAGGATTAGGATTATTTTTTAATCCTTTATTAGAAAAGCAAATAATTTTTTGAAACAATTAATTAGTTACAAACTACATTCGTATATCATGTGCATGGATGACAAATTATTTCATTTCAGTATTTCAGCGCATATAAATCATGAGTATTGTCATTGAGACAACTACCTATTGGCACATGTGATAAAGATGTTTACTTTCACACTGTTTAATAAAAAAATGTTCTGAAAATGCTCTGAAGGCTGTTTTTGTTGATATTGCTAAAAGGAAGTATGGTCCCAGTCATGTGCAAAACCAAAAAATGAATAAATAAAGAGTTATAGATTCAATGTAAGCTGGCTATACACGAGAGAACAGATTATTGTTAAACTATGAGATCCTACAGTGGCCTTTCTCCCCCCTCCTTGTACGATTGCTATTCAGCCAGGGAGCACACCATAGGCAATGACAAGCAGTTTCATTTTATGGCTGCTGAATCAGCAGAGAATAGCAGTTAATCAGCCAAAATAATTGATCCGGGCAGGCTTTACCACAGCCTGTGAATCTGGTCTCCTGGTATCTTGTGTGGGCCATAACCCAGTGGAAATACATCCCTAATTACCAGACACAGAGTTAAGCTAGCCACACATGGTTAAATTTTGGTTCAATCGATGCTCGATTAGATCAAGGAATTCAATCGTCTAATCGAAAATCAATCTTCATCGCATCAACATACACCCCACATTGGGTTTGCGATTGTGGTGAGATTTTGATTCCAAAATATTACTAAAATCGTCGATTTTGGTATTGAAACGTTTGAATTCCAGATTGAAGTGGTCTGTTATGTATATCTAATCTAATCGATCCAGGAGAAACACCACAAACATCGACGATTATAAAACGATTTTGGCACAATCGACGATGATTTTCCAACATGTCCGATCAAAATTCGATTCGATTTTCTGCCTTTATCGAACAATTATCGTCAATCGTACTATGTGGGCATTTCTCGATTTTCGTTCAATCGATGAAAAAATTCATCTAATTGAGCATCGATTGAACCAAAATCGAACCGTGTGTGGCTAGCTTTAGTGAGCTTAGGGGAGCTGAAACAACATCGCCTGGACATGAATGTGATGGTGCAAATATGACCACATACTGATACACAGTTTTGACTAGCTGGGATGCGAGCTCCAAATGGCATTCAACTTCTCTGGAAGGTCCTGTAGAGACAAGTTTACCTTTGTTACCTGACTCTACCATCTGCTTTTGCAATTACAGTGGACCCTTTCATTACAACTGGCTTGACTTAAGACCAACTTGCATTACAACAAAAATTTTTGTTTGAACATAGTGATATACAACCAGAATTATGGCAGAGGCAAAAACCTGTTTCCACTCAGCATTTGTAAGCAGCACTCTGTTTGAGGACTTTAATTTAGACCAGGTTATGTGAAATGTGTGGGACGACCATTCACCCTGACATTCTTTTAATCATTAAATGCAATTGAACCATACCATGGTGCAGATCTCTTCCTACGCACTTATTCTTATTATTATTGTAAAGCACTAATCAATTAATGCCATAACACTGACAAAGACTGCCACTATGGTAGGTATGTTCTCCAGGCTGTCCAGCCTCATTTCCCTTAAGCCAAGAAGTCCTGACCATTCCCCTATCTATGACATATGGAGAATGTCTGGAGAATAAGTGTACCATTCTAGCCCGTGCTAGAACTTTCACACTGACATTGCATTTGTGGTTCATGAGGGAGATGGGCATAGTTTGCTGCACTTGAAATAAGCCCTTAAGTCAGGCATAGACCCATAGATCCATGGCCGGCTTGTAGTAGACTCATTACAGCGTGGTCACCACGCTGTGATGAGTCGGCTACAGAACATCCGAGAATCCTGTGTGTGGCACTAACACAGGGATTCCTGGCAGATTTAGCCAATTCACTTGGAGGGGGAAGGAGACTACTCCTCCAAATTAACTGACTACAACAGGATCTGCCACAAAAAGTATGGGCAGGACGAATCGGCTTGGGTTGAAACCTCAAGGTGGGCACCCCTGTAGTTGCTATGGCCGGGAATTGGCACGTTTATGGCCGGCTTTAAGCTAGGTCCACATAAAAAAAACAAAAAACAGAAGTTTGGTGTCACCCCTCCTTTAGTAGTGAAATAATCTCACTAAGGCTGCAGACCAGTGGAAAAATTTAACACAGGCTGTTTTTGGCCCCCAGTCCTGACTTTGTACAGGCTTGAACTAATAAGTACAGCGTGTCATAATGGACCATTTCACCAAACTAATACAAAAGTCTACAGAGTCTTTCAGGAGAAAAATTACACCAGAGAGCCAGGTTCCTTCAAACAATAACCTACTATTTCATCGTCTCTTGGGTCTTTTTGTTATTCCTTACGGGGAAAATAGTCTTGACATGAAATTTTACTTACAACCAACCCTTGGAAAATAATTAAGTTCGTGAGTCAAGGGTCCATGGTATCAGGAGACCTCTCATACTTAATACCATTGCAGGACAATCAGTTTACATTTTCTGATTGGGTAATAGTGGGATTCACAAGCCAATAACTTTGCTAGGAACAGTTTTTGGTTGTATACATACAAGAGATCGATGAAGCCAGAAGATTGATCCCACTAGCATTAAAGATGCAAACGCTTGGTATAAAAAATTTGAGTTAAAACGGCTTCTAAAGAACTTACTTATTATTTACTGAAATGATTGATACTCAGCTAAGTCACATGTAGAAATGTAACATAAAAGATCCTTGTATTCTAAATAAATTGTTTGATATCTTTATTTCTGGCTACGTGTGTGCAGAAAACAGACATTTGTACTAGTCATGCCTTTGCCAGCTCTCTCTCTGCTTTGCATTAACAGGCAGTAGGTACCCTGCCACCACTAATTTGGGGACTGTTTACGTATAGTACGGATAGAACCTTATTAAACATTTATAGGCTGCAGTTACTGGGCAGTTGAGCTTACCAACCGCAAGCTCTTGAAATGAATGAGAACATTCATAGAGTGCTCATTGATCTAAAGTTGTCAGGCATTTATCAATGCCTATGGTAGATTCCGTATTCCCAGACGTTGCTTGCAGCATCTCACAGTTGGTTGTCTCTTCAAACAAGCTTGCCAGGTTGCTTTAAACAAACGCCTACATGGTTGTAGGCGGATGATGATTACATGCAGTTGAGAAGCGTTAATCGCACTGCTTCACAACCATCCATCTGAATCAGGTCTAACTCAAGAATAACTAAAACCGTTTTGTCTTTAGACAGCCAATCTCCTGTCCAGGGATGACTGCACACAGTATGGCCAGCTTTCAGTATCAAACTTCCTGACAGCCTGTTATACAGGGCAGTTAAGAGCTGTACAGGATTGGGTATAAGCCAAATGACAAGAGGCGTGCTTTTTTAGAACAGTTTACTAGACTTAAACTGAAAAGCAGTACAGGAACAGGTAACAAAATACGGGGAATAAAAGGGGTAGGCCTTAATACCTAAACAGGGTGTATACTACTGGTAATAGACTTAGCTAAGGCCAAGGACAACTTGGTAACTGAAAACTGCTACTTGCTTGTCCAACTCCAGAAAAGTCACAGTCTCTTGCACCCGGACTGACACAAGTTCCACACAGGCGAAATGACAGGATTAATGGCTTTGGCAGGGAGCACCACACCACAAAAGTACAGGGATAGCACCTTGGGGACCAGGAATTTGCTGTAGCTGGGTCTTCCAATGAAGTTGCGTGCAATTGTACTCTACACATGTCTGTTCAAATGGTTGAGGGCACAACACATGCTTACAGGTCTACATCCCAACTACTCCCCTCTTACCAGGTGGGTCCGCTCTGAACTGCTCTTCTTTCAAGGGAGAGGCCCAGTTTATATACTGGCAGGTCCCTGAAAGATTGTAGGGAAGATCATTAAAGGTGACTACATTCAACTCCCTATCAATAATGTTAAGGACACCTGTGGCATTCAAAGTTAGCACCACATCCCATTAAGAAAAACATAAACACAACAAATTGTGAATAAAAACTAATGCAATGATGTGGAGATGGCAAATGTCAATATTTTATTTTGTAATACAATGTAGATGACAGATCAAATGTTTAATCCGAGTAAATGTATCATTTTAAAGGAAAAATATGTTGTTTAAAAATTTCACGGTGTCAACAAATCCCCAAAAAGTTGGGACAAGTAACGAAGAGCAGGAAGACCAAATAACACTAATTAGGTCAATTGGCAACATGATTGGGTATAAAAAGAGCTTCTCAGAGTGGCAGTCTCTCTCAGAAGCCAAGATGGGTAGAGGATCACCAATTCCCACAATGTTGCGCAGAAAGATAGTGGAGCAATTTCAGAAAGGTGTTACCCAGCGAAGAATTGCAAAGACTGTGCATCATCAACTGTGCATAACATCATCCAAAGATTCAGAGAATCTGGAACAATCTCTGTGCATAAGGGTCAAGGCCGTAAAACCATACTGGATGCCCGTGATCTCCGGGCCCCCGATGCTACTGTAAAGGAAATCACAGAATGGTCCCAGGAATACTTCCAGAAACCATTGTCAGTGAACACAATCCACCGTGCCATCCGCCATAGCCAGCTGAAACTCTACAGTGCAAAGAAGAAGCCATTTCTAAGCAAGATCCACAAGCTCAGGCCTTTTCAATGGGCCAGTGATCATTTTAAATGGAGTGTGGCAAAATGGAAGACTGTTCTGTGGTCAGACGAGTCACGATTCGAAGTTCTTTTTGGAAATCTGGGACGCCATGTCATCCGGACCAAAGAGGACAAGGACAACCCAAGTTGTTATCAACGCTCAGTTCAGAAGCCTGCATCTCTGATGGTATGGGGTTGCATGAGTGCGTGTGGCATGGGCAGCTTGCATGAAAGGCATCATCAATGCAGAAAAATATATTCAGGTTCTAGAACAAAATATGCTCCCATCCAGATGTCATCTCTTTCAGGGAAGACACTGCATTTTTCAACAAGATAATGCCAGACCACATTCTGCATCAATCACAACATCATGGCTGCGTAGGAGAAGGATCAGGGTACTGAAATGGCCAGTCTGCAGTCCAGATCTTTCACCTATAGAGAACATGTGGCGCATCATAAAGAGGAAGGTGAGACAAAGAAGGCCCAAGACGATTGAACAGTTAGAGGCCTGTATTAGACAAGAATGGGGGAGCATTCCTATTTCCAAACTTGAGAAACTGGTCTCCTCAGTCCGCAGACGTCTGTTGAGTGTTGTAAGAAGAAGGGGAGATGCCACACAGTGGTGAAAATGGCCTTGTCCAAACTTTTTTAGGATTTGTTGACATCATGAAATTCTGAATCAACATATTTTTCCCTTAAAATTGTACATTTTCTCAGTTGAAACTTTTGTTCCGTGATTTATGTTCTATTCTGAATAAAATATTAGAAGTTGGTACCTCCACATCATTGCATTCAGTTTTTATTCACGATTTGTATCGTGTCCCAACTTTTGGAATCCGGTTTGTAAAAATTGAACACCAATGTCACACAATAGAAATTTTTATATTTATTTATTTTTTGTCTACACACCACCCACGCAAAGCAGCGATTACTTAGGCCTCCCATAGACAGGCCGATTCCCGTCCATAGTTGCAGCCGACTAACTGGCGTGCTCGCTTCTGCCGAGCACATAAAGGTTGGTCGGCCGCAACTATAAGGGAGCCCACCTTGAGTTTGTTAGAAAAAAACACCACCACGCTCTGAGGAGTCTGCTAAAAGTCTACCGCCCATAGACGTCCTGATCTATGACCGGCTTTAAATGTCTCTAGATTTGTAAACTACTTCAACATTTAAATATGTGCCGGTGAACGCTAGTTATTGCTCTTTTAGATAAACCTTTTTTTGTTTCTGTTGTAGGATAAACTATGGTGTGTAACTTGTCCTTCCTGAATATATAAATATTTGTATTATAATTGTAGTGTGTAAGTTATTTATAGTATCTAGATATTGTTCTTGTAGGAATGATAGTCACACATTCTAGAAGGTGGTTATGTTAAATTTAGTATCTGGGGAGTAACTCGGAGACATAGGCTGAAACCAAACATATCTTGGTTCTCCCAGCACAGGCCTATTACTACCCAAATAAATCTTTAAAATACCATTTTAAAAGACACATACAGTCCATAGAAACTAGCCATGTTCACAGCTTTATACTTACTTTCCCATTTCTGCATATCATATTCAACAAATGCCATGTTTATTGCTTTGTTTACCATAATCCCTCTATTCAATCTAGAAGAATGTATTATCCAGCAATAATACAAATATTTTACATTAAGTACTTCCACCATATGGGTTATCAGCATCTTTATCTTATATGATGAAGTATGTCTTTACATCTTTGATACTACACTTATTTTTCTGGAAGGTCTGCCTCAATTATATTTTTGACCTCTGCCTGAACTCTGAGGCTGGTTTAGCATCCCCCACTCCCATTGGTAGAAGCATGTAAATGCACAAACTCTTCAAACTAGTTCTAATCTCTGTGTGCTTAGTAGTGTTGCCAGATTTTTTATGTATTATATTTAATATGTGCAACACTGTATCATGTGTGTGTGGGAGTATGCATACGTAATGATATATAAAATTATAAAAAATATATAATTTTTTTCTTAAATTAAATATGAAAAAGCTTAAAGTAAAACTATATCAGTCTTCCATTTAAACATTATTGCCTAAAGTATTAGTACTAGTCTCCTACTGAGTTGAGGTTGGGGAGTTCCCAAACACATCTGACGTCAGGAGAACGTCCAGGTTAATATCTTTATGGGCCTTGCTTTGTGCACTGGTACGCAGTTGGAAGAGGAACGAGATATCCCTAAAATGTTCCATTTAAGTTGGGACCATTAAATTGTCCAAAATGTCTTGATATCCTGAAACATTAAGCAGGGAACACACGGCTCGATATTGGAGCTGTTTGAGGTTCCCTGCAGCAGCGTAATGACATCATCATGCTGCTGCCCAATATTGGAGGAGCTAAAGACACAGCACTGCTATAAAAAGTTTACGCAATGGGCCCCCCTAGCTGCTCGGGCCCGGGACAGGATTGCCCCCTATCCCCCCCTGACGGCAGCCCTGAGTAGCAGCATATGTAGAGGAATGAACTCCTTTGCTGTTATCGAATCTAGCACTGACAGTTCATTCTGCTATGGACTGCTATCGAATCTAGCACAGACAGTTAATTTTATAAGGACAGGGGAGCCGTGGAGATAAGCACCCCACCTCTGTGTCACTGACAGTTCATTCTGCTATGGACAGGGGACCCAGAAGGGGGAAGCTCATCTCGAAAATGTTGCCTGTCCATAGCAGATTGATGTTGGGAGGGGGAGGCTCACCTCGATGGGTCCTCTGTCCATAGCAGAATGAACTGTCAGTGCTAGATCCCATAGTAGCATATGTAGAGTTCACTCCTCTACACATACTGCTATCGGATCTAATTGTGTAAAATGTGTAATACAAACCTAAGGGCCCGTTAAGGTGAACCTCCCCCTCCCAGTGTCACTGACAGTTCATTCTGCTATGGACAGGGGACATGTCAAGATGAGCCTCCCCCTCTGGGTCCCCTGTTATAGCACAATCTCTCTTCTGATGACTTCGCTGCCTAGATCACTGTGCCTGCACATGCGCAGTACAAGGGGGGCTCATCTCGGGGGAAGCACATCTTGATCACCAATCAAAACAAGTGTAGAGGAGTTCATGCCTCTGAAGAAATTTGCTAATTCTGTGCCTCAGTATGCTTTACAGCTGCTTTCTGGCTGACTTGCTGTTGTTCCCAATGGCTTTGTCTGTTGTATTCAGGGGTGCACATATCTTTTTTAGTGAGCTATGGGGTGGGGTCCTTCTTCCTCACTGTCTCCCTCACTGCCTCCTCTGCATCAACTTGTGCATGGTAGCTTTTGCTGCAGATGGACCTCTCTGTTCTTGATTAAGACTCCAATTAGCTGCCTCCATCCACAGGTCAACTGACTTTGGGTCAAATGTAACTCTCACAGTACAACACCATTTGAACCCCCAGATCTCATACCTCAGTAGTGCAACTTTTTTCTTGTCAGATTTTAACCTTTACGTATAACAACTCTGACTTTCATCCCCCAGATCTCCAACACCCTTATGTCCAATGTTTTTTGGGGATTAGTAATTTACATTTCCAGTTTGACACCCCTAACTGCAACCTTTTAAAGTTATTTATGTTTCCATGCAGTTATCCAAGTGACATAAATTGTATGCATTTAACAATAAAAACTGAAAGAATTTTGGCAATCTAAATTTTTTTACAGTAGTGTATATGATAAGGTGAAGTTGTTTGTATTGCTTTTTCATGTGTTTGAGCTTTAATCTCAACTCAATCTGCAGTATCAACTTCAGCCACCAGATGTCACTTGTTGTCAAAGCACAGCTTCCTTCCCACACATCCGGGAGGAGAGAGAAAGCTCCATGCCTGTCTCCCATCTCTGTGTAGTACGCAGATGCACTTAGTAAGGATAAAAAAGGTACACATAGCAAATTTTTAGTCCATTTTGCGTACCAGCATACTACTTATGTGCAGTCCCAGTTATAATGCATGACCATGGAATATTAATCTACCTAGCGCACTGCTGAGGTCCAGATTTCTGTTCCAAAAGCGCACCATAGACTTCAATGGTAAATTTTTCTTTATGTTGTAGGCCTGTAACTTCCCAAAATATGTCTGTACAAGGGTCTAATAGACATCCTGAATATAATAATGTTTGACACACACAATTATTATAAAAAAAGTATATAAAAAAATTATAAAATTTATCATTTGAATGCTAAAATCTCTTGAATACTTATTTGGTATGAAAGATTTCAAAACAGTATTTATGTTTGTTAGTGAGGTGGGGATGTTTGGACAAGGAGGTTAGTTGGAACTTGCAAGCGGGCTGAGAGGATGGGAGCTGAGGACCTTGTGGCATGATCTAACAATCTTGGCTAAGTATCCTTTGTTTATATTATTATATCTATAGGCCAGTTACATTGTGTGTGTACTTACATGACCATGAGATAAATGTAATGTGTTATTGTTAATTGTAACATAGTAAAGGTGTCTTGTATGTTATATCTGCAAAGTTTCAAGTGATTCCTGTTAATGGTGCTTACATATTGTAGTGGGGGACATAACTGAGGTATATATACTACCATCCTAGGAGGAAAAGGCTGTATATCGACCACTATCTTATGATACGTGGCGGTATCCAGCCTTGATACACTAAAGCCTGCCATACACACGCCGATGTGTGTAGCAGACTAGTCCCGATATCTTTCCGGGAGGCTAACGTGATGACGTCATCACGCTAGCCTCCCGTTGCATTATAGGGCCCCTTCAATCGGCCGGGCATCGGCCATAAGCTGCAATGAAGACGCCGCTTCATTGCAGCTTATGGCATCAGCTTTCATCGGCTCCCATCGGCCAGAGAAGATCGGACATGTCAGTTCTCTGGCCGGCTGAGAAGTGGGGGGACAGGGATCTGTCGCCCCATGTGGGCACATGCCGATTAGCGGCCGATTTTTAACCTGACCGGCTGCGCGAGCGCGCACGCCCGTCGGTCAGGTTAAAAATCGGCCGCTTATCAGCATGTGTATGGCTAGCATAAGAGGGAAAGATATTGCTGGGGAAACAGTAATAAGCAATAACCTCCCCTTTATCAATACAGTTATCACTGTATCCAATACAATGGCATTTGGCACCCTCTGAAAGGGTTAACTTCAAAAAGCCCATCTGGGAATGACAATGGGGGTGATATTCCAGGTATGCTCCTTAAAGGTAGTCCAATTTGCATATGAATGTCCCGTGGCCTCCCCGGGGGCGCGGGGGGACGCGGCACATTCATATGCAAATTGGGCTGGGAGAGGGGTGACATGCCGGCTTACTTCAGTGAAAAAGCAAGCTTCAGATCCCCAGATGAGAGCAGAATGTGCTGCCGGGGGATCTGAGCTTAGTTGGATGGCTCCATCTCGTCAGCTGCAAGACAAGAAAGTGCAGGACGAGATGGTGCCGTCCCGACCGCTAGGGCGGTTAAGCAGCAAATTTCATGAATGGACTTATTGCAAGGTGTTATCCTATCACGGTACCACAGTGGAATTCAGTAAGCTTCTGAGCACAACAAATTATTTCCCAAATGTTTGTAGACAGTGTCGGCATGCCTAGGTGTTTCCTTGTAGACTCATCTGGCCATGGAAGTGATTGGAACACCAGAATTCAATGATTTGATGAGGTGTTCCAATGCTTTTGCCAATATATTGCATGTTTCACTGAACCAATGATAGCCAAAAGCAGCATTCCGTCTGTTATAGAAGACTCTGTAACATTAAGCTATAATGGACGAGACAGGCCCGGAGCCAAAAGACAGAGACCTAGGCGGAGGGACTACATGACTGGGTTAGAAGGAGCTGGCACACTAAGGGCTTGTTTCCATTGTACGTCGGGACCCCTATGCTAAGCGTATACGCTTAGCAGGGGTCCCGACGTATCCCACAGACTCAGCCTGCCGGCGGATGGTCTGTTTACACATCCGCCGGTGTAAAGGCTGAACGTACTCGACTACGTTCAGCCTGACACCGGCGGATCGGCTCAGTGCAATTAAGACAGACCCGTCCGCCGAGCAGGTTAGTCTATCTGTTACGTTGGGACCCCCCGCTAAGCGTGTTGGTGTCCCAACGCAATGGAAACAAAGCCTAAGGGTTAGCAATTCTTATAAACATACTTAGCTATGTTGTTTATGGTATCCATGTTATGATTATGTTATCTTGTTCCAGCTCTATCAGATAGGTTGGCTCAGTTGCTAGGCAGGGTTCTCCTGTAGTTGAGTGTGTGAGGAGAATTCACCACAATTTCGTCGGAGACAAGTCAATGTAGGATGAATTTTCCCCCCTTTGGTTTATAAAACTTTGATTTATTCCTTTGTTTTCAGGTTTCAAAACTTGTCACGGCAGCCACAGGGTTGTAAGTCCCCCCTTTGTTAAGGATGTCGGAGTGCCAGGGAACTAGTTTTGTAAGGTGGTATCTGCATTTTATTGTCATTGTCTCTGAGTCGGTGTAGTGCGGCTGGAGGCCGATGTATTGGGTGATGCAGATACAGGGTGCTGGATAACTGCCTTCAAGGGACCTTCATTTTAATCTATAATTAATGATTAATTAATGATTGTTATATATAATATTTTCTTAGTTACGTTGGTAATAAAAGGCTGCCGGGCCATTTAAAATCCAATCTGTCTGAGTCTCAATTATTCCAGTTTGGTTTTTGGGGAGTGAATGTTGTTGATCAATTAAGACAAAAGGGACAGCTATCTGGTATGCCCTAGTCATGTGTCTGCCTGACGGGCATATACAATTGCTTTCTCTGGCAGTATCTTCTGGAAGAATTCTTAAGCAATATATACATACATTGGACTACAGATATAGCTTAATGAAAGCTCTATTTGAAAAAAAGGTTGTAGTGACATCATATGTCAACTTAAAGTGACAATATGAAGGAGAGTGTGTAGGAGGCAGGAAGTGGCAGTAACGCTTTGACACTACTAGTTCATTGTCAAACCTTTGCTCAATCTAAACACCCTGACATGGTAGAAAGTAGGGAACAGAGGCTGCAGCACACATGAGGAGACTGTATTTTATATTACTGTCATTATCCATTATGCTGCCCAATCCCAGATTTGTACCCATTATCAATGAAACACAGTCGTATGTGGATCTTTCACCTTTACTTTTAAGAAAAAAAAACATGTTTCCCCTGAAAATAAGACAGTGTCTTATATGATTTTTGCTCCCAAAGATGCCCTACGTCTTATTTTCGGGGATGTCTTATTTTCCCATGAAGAAGAATATGGCACTGGGGTATCAGGGTGGGGGAATCACTTCAAATGACACAGGGGGGGGGGGAATAGAAATGGCACAGGAGACTAAGAGAGGGGGGATAGCGTTTTAGTAACCCCTTCTGATCTTCCTGTGTCATTTTGATTGCCCCCTCTGATCCTCCCTGTCCAGAGTTACAGTACCGTATCTTCAGGGGTGCCTTATATTTCAGCGTGAAGCAAAAATGTAAGGGTGCCTTATTTTCAGAGGATGCCTTATTTTCGGGGAAACAGGGTAAAATATACCCAAGAGTGATATCCATTATCAACAAACACCTAAAGGTGTGCATGATTGATCCAACTCGAGGAAAGGTCGATTGAACAGGGAAGCAACATGTTGGTAAATCCCTGTTTGATCGCCTTTACTGGGGACCCTGGTCGACGTTTGATCAAGGAACTGTAGAGCGCAGCTTGGTGACATCACATGTGTATGGGAACCCTAACAGTAATAAATGGACTGCAATACAGATATTTGTAGAAGGAACACCCTCCACTGCTATTGACTTTACCAAATGTCCTTCAGTTTAACAGCATTCATGTAACATATTAGCCACAACAACTAATTCTCTATTACGTAACATAACTTTAAGTTAACTTTTAATTGGCATAGCTGGGAAGTGTGGGGGTACCACAGCAGTACTTGTAACCATCACATAGATGTTTTACTTCACTACAATGTGTATGGCACAAAGCTGGCACTTTATAGTTTATCTTTGGACAAGCATACATGGGTCGATTATTTTGCAATTCTAATTTTAAAATAGCGTGATAGTCAGACGAACATCAATCGATTGTACCACTACTCAGTGTGATCGATTGACAACCGATCGATTCCTCTCCTAAGTTTGATGCGCATGCGCCATAGTACAGTTAAACATGAATTAACTGAAATACCAAGAAAAACGGGCAGAAATTTTGCAACATGTCTGATCACTTTTCTGATTTTCTTGGGCAATCAAATGGAAATAATGAACTGTATATGGCTTACCATAACTTTTCTAACCTCCTGAAGCTGACCTTTATCTGCACAGTGAGCGGACACTCTAAAATGCCACACCATACCAATACATTTAGGTTTTAAGTCCCCAGTGTGGGATCCCCTGCAGAACCCTTTGAGTTTGCCTCAGCTTATGGCCAAAAAGAATGATCATGCCCAGTCTTGCTGTCTTGTCCCTTTCATTCCTTGCATTTCAGCTGCTAACAGAAGGTCAGCAATAGAAGTGCACAACGCTGAAGCACACTGTATACAGTAAGCCAGAGATGTCAAACTCAAGCACAGCAAATTAAAACCTTGGACAGAGTCATGGACCAACCTTTATATTTATGGTAAACATAACTACAATTGTGGAGGTTTTTCCTTCTCATTAGATATAACAATAAACATTTTCATATGAAAACTACCCGATTTTTTGGACTATAAGAAGCACCGGACCATAAGACATAAGAGAAAATTAGGGGAAAAAAAGCTATTCAGATATCATGTGAATATACAGAATGTTACAGCAAAGAAGGCAGGACTGGTCCATGCAGTATTCACTCTATATTCCTCCAGCCAAAAGGTCAGTGGCAGAAGGGAGGTTTTCACTGCAGCTGAGTGTCAGGGCTGAAACTTTAGCATGTGTCTATACACTAGCAGTACCCTTTCTCTGAACACACTGACCAACTTATGAAGAGACACATTTTACAAACTGGCACTGAACAACTTGCCCATGAGCAGCTATTTACATATGGGACAAGATATGAGTCTTTGTCTCAAAATTTATTTATTGCAATACATAATATTGTTGTAAATACACAACTCATTCTATCTAATTGTAAAATGTCTCATGATAAGTTGGTCAGTGTGTTCAGAGAATGCATACTACTAGTGCTAATGCACATAATTTATCTTTTTGGCAGTGGCTTTTTGGCTTGGCTGGAGGTAATGTAACGAATTTCTTCCTCCTGGGATGCATAGCTATTGCTCCCAAGACGGTTGGGGCTAAAAAATATATATATTTTTTACATATTCGGGCTGTAAGACGCAGGAACACTTTGCTATAAATTATTTGGCAAAAAGTGTGTCTTATAGTCAAAAAAATATGGTACTTTTGGTTAAACACACAATCTGGAAGAAGCAAAGCAAAATAATATAACACATATGAAATCAAAGATAGGTGAAATTAAAGACACATCTGTGTTATTTATTTCTTAAATGAAATCAAAATTTAAAGATCTATCTTGGAGCCTAATTATAATTATGCCACAGGTCAGATTTGTTCACCCCTGAAATAAACTAAACAGAATAGGATGGATATTCCTCCTCATCAGACTGGGTAACTAAATCGATAGGATGGGTATTCCTCATCAGACTCCTAAAGGTGGCCATACGCAATTCGATATTTTATTTTAATTGACTTAAAACTATCGATTTTCAAGTCGATCGTTTGGAAAACGATTGACCAAAAGTGATATCAAAATCAAACATAAAATCATTCGAAAAGTGATCAGACATTTTGGTAAATTTTATTGGGTTGTACAAGTATCTGAAGGATTTTCTAGGTATGTCGATCAATTTGTATGTGATTGTACTGTGTGTTACCCCCCTTCCCATACTCGCTCCCTACCTCAGTCAGATCCTCAGCAAGCCCCGGGTGCTGGTAGCTCTCAGTGTCCTGCTTCCAGTCTGAGTGGGACTCCTAGGGGCGCGCGCTCGGTCTCACCTGAGCTTTAAAGCATACTTGGAGCCAAGTCAGGTGGGAGACTACCCCTCCCATGGGTGTGGTCATAGACAGCACTGGCTATGTAAGGGAAGACCTTCCCTGT
>CM070034.1:113112197-113141336 GCA_036250615.1 Ptychadena robeensis
CCCCTGCACCCTGTGGAACCTGCGCCAACACTGGTGACCCCTCGGGGAGGTAACACTGTGGAGCATTTGCATCGATCCAAATAAAGGAATTGATATTGCTTACATCGATCAACACAGTGTGGCGGTGCAAACAATTGATGTTAGACGGACTATAGATATTTAAATTGAACCTAACATCGATTGTGCAAAAGTCAGACCGCGTGTGGCCACCTGTATACACCTGTGTGGCCAACTAGCCATACACTCTGCGATAAAAATTACAATCTATTAAAACCGACCAATGAAAGCATGAAATCTGCGCATGTCCACATGGTACAACAGATAAAATATGATTCTAATTGCCGCTTTTTTTCGATCGTAAAGTCATTGGACAAGTTGAAATTTTTTTATTGGTCTGGGAACATCGGGCAAGTTCATAGTGTTTCCCGACCAAATTAGTGCCGATTATGCTTATTAGCATATTAACCATATTAGCACCTACTTATGTCATGGTATTCATAAATTCCCAAGATTTTGTTTTTTAGCTATAGGTTTTGATGTAAAGATATATTACAATTGTATTTGAATGTATTAGTATATCTAGTATGGTAGTACACAGCATGTATACATAAATATCATCTACATAGTATATACTACACATCTATGTATATAGAATTAAAATTATATATATATTTATTATTTTATTATTTACATTTAAATTAATTTGAAAATCACATTGTCTGATATAAATATATTTCCGATGACATTTTCGATAAAACCAGAAAAATCTATCCAAAATTGGATTTTCCATGTGGTAGTATATTACGGAAAATTTTTATCGCAGAGTGTATGGCTAGCTTTACTCTATGTAGGCCCTCTAATACACCTTGTTGAAGAATCTAGGTATTTACTGTATTGTAAAGAATAAATGAGACAGAGAGTGAATGTTACATCAACCGGTCCAATGTGGGTTTGGACATACCACCACTGGAATCATTGAGAGAAAGAAGCCAACAGGTGGAAATGGAAACTAACTGCATTTATGTGGAAAGACTCTTTAGGATCATCATCAGACACAAGTTATTGCACTTAAACAATTATATATATATGTTTTTTTATATTATGTACTGTAGAACGCACGGCTCAAACCACAGCGGCGAATGTCTCTCCAGCCATGTGCTTATTGCTATACATAGAGCCCACTGCCTCATATCGTGTGCTGACATGTTCCTCAGCTAATCCTTTATATACTTTATCTATCCTATACGGAGATATTTTTAGACACGTAATGTTTAAGAATACATTTTTACTTCTCTTTTTCCTGACTCTCTCCATATTACGGGACTCCCCCTCCAGTGCATGAGGTGGGGGGCGGCTTATTGCCATGTAATTGTTCTTGTAGCGGTTTCCATGGTAACATGGCACAGACGGTATCTGCATGGTTTAGGCCAAATACAAGTAGTCCATACCTCTGCCTCTCTGCTTACTAATTAGGAACACAGCAAGGAGGAGAGGGGTGAGGTGAAGGGTCGGGCTGTAACCCCTTCATCGCCACTAAGACTTAAGGAATTTATCTGTCACATTTTCTGAAACCATAGGATGTATGTATGATATACATAACTCAATGTATCCTCTTTTTGCATTTAATAAACAAATTATTTACCCCAAATTGTTAGTGGATTTAAACAGATCAGCATAATGTGCATTATATTTCTAATTTGCTTATCCAAATAAAATTTGACTGTTTTTTTCTGTTTACTAGGACTGTGTAGGAGAATGATGGAAGTGATGGGTGATTATTGTAAGCTTAAATTTACCAACAGTTGTGTATTACTGGATAATGATGCCAAAAGAGAGCGAGCACCATGAAATACCACTCCATACCCAGTGACAGTTTTACATATGGGCAGTAGGGACGGTTGCTCAGGGCGGCATTGATGGGGGGGCCCACACTGGCCATATGTAAAATTGTCCACCTCCCCTGTGCGCCACTGACATCTGAATGCAGACTCCAGCTAAGTCGGGGGGCTTTGGGACTAAGCGTCAGTATGGGATCTCCTGCGGAACTTTGGGAGATGCGTTATTTAGTAATAAAGCAACCTGTCATTTGGCAAATTAGTAATTGAATAGTCACTGTGATGGTGGTCCTTGGTAGTGTTGTTTGCAAATATCGCAAATTTTTACTGCAAATATCTGCAATTCACGATTCAAGATCACCAATATAATGCTATATCTTCAGAATCACGAGTATTTGAGATTTTTTACATCAGTTCCTGAGAACTACTGTGCATTGCATTTGCAATATGTGCATGTACATGTGACAATTTGCACAAGGAAGGTAATAAATTATTATTTTTCAGATGATCATTTTCATGTGCAAAAATATGTGAATATCTGCACTTTTTATTGCAATACTTTCCCGAACTCCGTCCAGGATAAACCACCCAATGGGATCACAGCCTGCATGTAGGGGAAATATGCCTCTCTGGCAGGACCCATCCCAGCGGTGCTGTACAATATATATATATATATATATGACTTCTTCCTTACTCCCCTTCTTTCATAGCACCTCTTTCATGTGTCAGTGGGGCCTTGTGATTTGCCCAGTTCTATCAAAGGAGGCCAGCAAAAGAGTCCATTGCCCTCATGTGATAACATCAATGGTGGAGTGAAGAAAAGAGAGCATGGGCAAATAAAGGGCTTGTTCTAACCAAATAACAGGTATTCCTTTAAACACTTAGTCCAGCTTAAATCTATAAATATAGGTGGGTAACCCATTGACAACCATTGACAAATTAAATATACATATTGATAAGTAGTAGTGGGATAAGCTATTTTGTGTAAGAAATAAAGCTATAACAGCTAAAGATTATTTATTTGGGAAACTTCTTTCTGCTAGAGCAGTAGTCTCCATATCAAATGCTAACAAATGGCACATAGGGTACATTTATTAGAATCTATAGTTAAATTATTCAATAAGCCCATGAATCTGTATTTTCTCAAGTGGTTTCCTACATCCCGCCCTCAGTGGAGAACTCCCAACAAGCACAACTATCAGAAGGTATATGAAGGTCTAGGAATGATGTGACATACCGTCTTTTTCGAACTTTTTTACCATTAAAAATCAATGGAAAAGTGTCCCTACGTCTTGTGGTCCCAATATATAAAAAAAACATCCTGTATAGGATCCAGCAATAGCTATGCATCCCAGGAGGCAGAAATGTGTTAGCCAGGCCAAAAAAACACTGCCAAGAAGAGATCTGCATTAGCACTAGCAGTACCCATTCTCTGAACACACTGACTTATGGAGAGACACATTTTACAAATGTTGTGTATTAACATTAAAATTATGTATTGCAATAAATACATTTTGTAACAGAAACTCATATCTCCCCCATATGTAAATAGCTGCTCATGGGTAAGTTGTTCAGTGCCATATTGTAAAATGTGTCTCTTCCTAAGTTGGTCAGTGTTTTCAGAGAATGTGTACTGCTAGTGTATAAACATGCTAAAGTTTAAGCCCTGACACTCTGCTGCAGCTAACACCTCCCTCCTGGCACTGGCTTTTTGGCTGGAAGAATATAGAGTGAATACTACATGATCCAGACCTGACCATTTTGCTGGAACATTCTGTATATTCCCTTGATTTTGCATGGCTGTGTTGTTTTTTTTCTCTCCAACCAACTTTGGGTGCGTCTTAAGGTACGGTCTTATAGTCCGAAAAACACAGTAACAAAACATGGGCCCAGCAAAGCTGAATGACACAAAGGGAGTCTTGTTCTGGGCCCACGGGAACTGGGGTAATTGATGCGGGCATTATTCAGATAATAAGGGTAGCACCATGATTTACTGCAGACAACAGTACCAGAGATAGGGTGGGTATTACAGCCAGAAAAGATGAGAAAAAGAGATTGCTTGTGGGCTTGTATCGCTTCACGTGTGCTTATCATGCATTTATATTGTTTATCAACAGAATGAAAACAGTTCAAAATGCAGCAGAACAGGACATGCTGTCCTTGTAGAGACACAACATGATTCATAATAATAAAAAAAAAAACACAATGAATGTAAGTGTAGATTGCTTCATACCATTCACATCAAACGGATTATTCCATTCCTATCACCAGCAAGTCTGAAATCAACCCCTTTGTTATCTGTAACAACCAATCAGGTCCTAGCTTTTATGTTTTTAAAACAGATTAAACAGTGAATCAGATGACCTGATTGGAGATATTGGAGGCACTGACAAATCTTAATTGAAAATGCATGTGCAATGTGGTGTCTGCAATTTATTAATCAAAAATGATATTTTTGGAGGAAAAATTATTGGAAGAACGAATCATCATATACAGATTGGTTGCTTAGTCCAATACTTGGCAGTAATTATTCATATGTATCCTAAATCATAAAGTTTTGACATTTGATTACCTAAAAGCATAACATTTAAAGTAAACCCTTTGAAAATAAGGGCATTCTTAATGAATGTTTGACCAATATATCAATAAAATATAAACAGAAAGAAGTACTGCCAACCAACCAGGGTGGATTTTATTTAAATCATGATTTAAATCACGATTTAAATCACTAGTCAGTAAGGCTCGATTTAAATCAAACTGATTTAAATCAATAATTCTTGCCGGTATAACTTTAAAATGCGATTAAGTGAAGATTTTTAGAACAACAACTTTTCATATTAGTTTTTTTTAGTCCCAATTTAGGTTTATCAATCATATTTGGAGAACTTTTCTGTTGTACTTAGTTTTGAGAACTGAGCAAGTAAACCCAGCATCTGTGATAATATCTTTTAGGCAGAGACACTGCCCAATAATCTTACAGAAACAGACAGAAGTTGATGGCATAAGCACATCACCCACAATCTACCTTGAATAGACATTGGTGAGGGGACACAAAAGCAGATTTGGCTTATGAAATGACATATCGTAGAGAAGAAGTCTTCAACGAAATGCGGGTTGGGGTGAAATTTGTGCCATTTGGACTATTTTAATTGTCTAACAGCACGTGTACAGATGTGACATCCGCAGCATTGTGCATTGTTTTTGATTGATATGATGTCATTACTTCATCTTGCTCTGTGTATAGTAAATGTATTGCTTTTACATATGGAGTGGCCCGTCCCCTCACCCTTGTCTATTCCAGGGGAAAATTTTGGTGATGTGTTTATGCCATCATCACCTTCTGTCTGTTGTTTGTGGGATGTTTTTTATGGAATTTATTTACCAAAACATTTAAACATATACAGCCTTATTCTACATAAACTAATCTTTATTTCATCATGGAATAACCTTGGGATGGTAATGTTTTTTCCTCAAAAAGCATTTTATTTTTAAAAAAATCGATATAAATAAAAAAAATCCGATTTAAATAAAAAAAATCAGATTTTTTAGATTTTTTTTTAAAAATCATCGATTTTTATCCACCCTGCAACCAACCCTCTGTTGATTACTGCAACTTATGTCTCTGCTGGTTGGCATAGGATGTGCTGCCCGCTGTTTTTTCATAAGTGGTCAATGTGTGCCTGCTGAGAATCAGGAAAGGGACAAAAGGGTGTTCTTTAACCCCAGTGTGCACCCATTGGGCAGTACATAACTACCAGAAAATGAAATACTAATAATTAAGCTGAACTGTCAGCAATGATCACACAGTAGGAGTGATGTCTGTGGCCAGACAGACCATTAGGTGGTCTACGGAACCGGGGGAGACTCACAGGGTAAAATGGGTCAGTATGAGGGGTGGGTGATGAAGTTGTGTGGAGGTGTGAAGCTCCCGAGATGGAAGGGGAGTGCGGCCCCTGTAAAGGACTCATAGTAACAAGGGCACAAGGTGCACAACTTAGTGCAACAATTGTTAATTGTAAAGGAATTAAAATAATGCCCTAACAAAAATGGAGGTACAGTGAAGGCTTAGCAAAGAAATAGCCTTCATTGTACTGACAGGAACAAGAGTCACTATGCTGTGAATGCGCACGGCGCACGGCTGTGCAGAAATTTGGGAAAAAGTCTACTCGTGTATTCCTACCTTTATTCAGAAAGCAGTTTAAAATCAAACAAGTAAATGGAAAATAAGGTTGCTTAAACTTTTCTTCTACCAATACCTTGTAATATGAGGACCTTTGTAAACCTTCAATCACTATGTATTCTATCAGGGAGAACCCGGCACTACATAGTTGTTGGTAGGTCTCAAGAAAATTGTATGGAGTCATCTAAAGGTGTATGGGGGGCTTAACTTGTATATGGTCTTTAGACCTTCTGGTGATTCTGGTCTAACCTTCTGATCCCACCTTATAAATGATTTTACTATATTAAATGAATTGACATTGTAGTTAACTAAATTTGTGCCCCCTGAGCCTAACTAGGTTTTTTTCAGAACAGGTTTAAAAATGAAAGATGAACCCGGATTGGTTGCTATTGTCAACAGCTGTCATTCTTCGGACATGAGTGCTGTACAGTCTGACCATCTGATTTGTACAATGCAGAATAAAAAAAAAGAGTGTCTACAGTAGATGTTGGTGCAGTCAGCATCCATCATTAACCCATTGGGAGGCACAGGGGTCTGCAATGCCAGCAGGCAAGGAGTTAAAGATTCCCCATGAAATGGTAGCTTCTGTCCTGTCCTCACACTTTCTCTCCTGTCTCCCCCTCCTGTTCTCTCATCCCCCTATATCTCTACTCTATCTTTGCCCTCCCTCTCTCTTTTCTCCCTCCCATCCCTCCCTCTTGTTCTCTCTCAGTCTGAAATTAATACAGGCAAGGCACATTCAAAGCTGCTCCTGGCTACCTCTCCTCTCTCTCTCTCTCTCTCCCTATCTCCCCCTTATTCCTGCAATCTTCCCCACTCCCTCTTTCTCTCTCTCCGTCCCTCACTTTCTGTCTTTTTTTTTATTCCTCCTCATCCTTTCTGGGATTTTTTTCCCATTTGTGGTAGAAAAAGACGCAGAGAACCCTACAGGAGGGGCAGACAGGAAAGAGCAAATAACAGGACTAGAAGGGGGCAACTAAGAGCCAAACGCCCCTACCGCTCTCTGAAAGAAGACTAAGGAGGTCTCTTCATTGCTAGAACCAATAAGCACTGCAGAGCCCGGATCCCATGCAGACATGGCTGTAACCTGCACACGCTTTACAGATGAATACCAGCTGTATGAAGAGATTGGCAAGTAAGACACCATCTGATTCCTCACCTGGAGCAATAGGGCACACTGGGGGGTAGGGAGGGTATAGCCATAGAATCCCCTCCTTGGTGCCATAGACTGACAAATACTGGATTCCCAAATCTATCTGATCTGTACATTTTTAAATACCATGCAGTACAGGGCCTTCTGGCACCAACGGGGGCATACAGGGTGTGTGATGGGAGGGGGTGGTCATTGGCGGTTGAGGGAATTGGATGACCCAACTCCTGATGTGACTGCAAATGTCTATACATATGTCTGACTTGTAGAATCTGGAAAAGGGTTTCTAGCTTCTATTCAGATTTGTTAATAAAAATGTGTATTGATTCTCACAAATGATGTGTCTATGTCTGGAAGCTACTGCTGAGCGTCTGCGTATATTCCTGCGGGGGACGTGATTGGATTCAGGGTGAGGTTTGGGGTGACGGTGAATGCTGTGAACACTATTCATGGATTGCAGGGGAATCATCATAGCTGGCTGGCACCCGCTGCTGGGCACAAATAATGTGGGGAGAAATAAGGGGAGGGGGGGGAGTGTTGCGTACTTGTAGCCATGGATAATTTACCATTAAAATTAATGATCTTGGGTGTACTGGTTGGTAATTGCTGAGGGATGTAGATGATGTATTGGGTTATTGATACATCATTATTTTTGCAGCTACCTATAGGGGACAACAGATGTGGTAAGCAAACGCTGCCAATTAGCCCATCAGTGGGAGTATTTCACAGTGACTGATAACATTCATTAGGATGTTTATGGGTGCTGGGGTACATATACGCCTGACTATAGAGACATAAGCCACAGGGGATGCATTTGGCAAGTAATTGTATGTTGTGGGTATTTATATCTAATGGGTGATATTTCTTAGTGATGGACGATACTAACAACAGGATATTTATGAACTCTATAGACGTAGATATTTAACAAATGGCCATCTATGGGAGATGTTCCCCATCTCCGGTATTCGATGAGTGATTGGTAATACTGTCTATGAAGATGAGCCTTTGATTGGCAGGTGCACTGGTATCTGTCCCCTGGATGCATCCCCTCCTCTATCAGGTCCTCCTGGTTTCCCGAGTGTTATTCCGCCCCTTCTGATGATGTCACATTTGGCTCTCACATGGATGAGGTTTTCAGGACAGGGCCTGTGAGATATGGGGTCAGGGAGTCACCCGGGAGCTGAGGCTTTAAAAAGATGCAGGGAATTAGGATTCATCCATCTCCCTGCCGCTGCTAATATCACTCATATTCCAGGGCTGCTGCATCCAGACACAATCACCCTAATTCACTAAGGTGGTGCTTACAGCGGAGTGCAGAAACTGATGGCAACCATTTAGAAATCTCGTATTAACAGATGTAGATACATTCATTGTTATATCATTGGTTGCTAGGTATTGTCGCACATATGTCATTGTGACAAGCACCACTCAATGGAAGAAGTCTATGGGGCATTTAATTAAAAAAAAGATTTACTGCAGGTAATATTCCCAGCAAGTGAATCTTGACATGTGGACTTCACTTATTCTAATGGCTCTTTGTATCTTCATTGAGTAGTACACTGAACAAACAGAAATTAATGGGAAGAATAGGGTGGTCACAGCGAGCCCTGCGATTGGTGTTGTCAGCCATAGCAAAAACAAAGACAAAGTCTACTAACTTAACAGCCAATAAAAAAAAAATTCAACTCTACATTATTGCTCTATGTACTGTACTATTGGACACAAACCTATTTGATAATGAGAGGCAATTCAAACGTACAAAGTTCAACAGATTTAATTTTGTTAAAGCTGTATTAGTAGTAGATATATTGCGGTTATTTCAGGTATTGCTTTTTTTCCTTATTGAAATTAAAATAACTTAAATACAAAATATTACAAAGTTATAGAGTGTAAAGCCCCCCATAAAACAATTTTCCTTTAGATGTACCAACAACTATGTAGTGCAGAGCTCTCCCTGAAGGATTAGAAAGCTCCTCATATTACATGGTTTTGGTAGAAGAAAAGTTGAATGTACAGAAATTGTATGGTAAGATTGTACCTTATAGTCCTCTACATTTGGCCTACCATAAGGCCCCTGTACACCTTACAATCTTACCATACAATTTCTGTACAATCCACTTTTGTTCTACCAAAACCATGTTATATGAGGACCATTCTAAACCTTCCAATCAATAAACCTTCCAATCACTAAAGCCCACTATACTACATAGTTGTTGGTAGAGCTAAAGCTAATTGTATGGAGTGATCTAAAGGTGTATGGGGGGCCTAAGGCATGTAAGTCAGTTAAAGAATGAAACAGCAGACAGGTGATTGTGGGTTACTGCATGTTGATCATCATTTATAGCCTCTGCATGTTATTGAAATATTCTTACTGCAGGATAGGAAGAAAAAAATATATACATTTTAAGTTATACATTGTAACTACAATTTCATTTATTTGTAGGCAAAATGACTAATAAATGATCATTGGTTTGGCTGCAGAGGTATGGGGCAGAAAGAGGTTTTTATATCCTATAGTGCACCTACAAGTAAAAATAAAATGAAAATGGTATAACATACATCGCCTGCTCACCTTTGCCCAGTATGTAGTGTGAAAAACAAACTACTGGTGTAATGTTTGTGGTATAAATTGCTTTTCTCCAAAATTGTCAAACTGATTAGATGGACAACTACTACTGGTCATGTAAAAATGTGATATCAGTGATCCCTTGTCACCACCTTCCCCTCAACCCAGGCCTCTGTCTCAAGACCCTGGAGTCAACAGCAGCAGGGAGGACTAAAGAAGAATAAAGGAAGGCCCTAGTATTTCAAGTTTGGTAGCCCAGGTCTTGCAGGTAAAGCAAGGAACATGTTTAGAAAATGTCTACACTTTATAGGGGTACATCTGAACTGGTCTTCCTATTTCTTTGATAAATCCATAACCTCAAACAATATGTGTTCTTAGCTATCCCAACACATTGACTGCAAACATTGACTCTCACATGCAAATTTTACACAAATGCACTATTAACAAAGGACACGTTCAAACTGTTGGTTGCAGGGTGGCTGGCACCATGTACCCACAACCTCTTCATTCAATAGACTTCAACCCCCCCCCCCCCCCCCCCCCCCCCCCCCCCCCCCCTCCATTCTAACCCTAGGGTGTGCCGCCACCAAGACACCCATGTGGGGTTTGTTCTGCATGTCTGAACATAGCCTGGCAGTAGTGTTTAATGCACCAAAATATAGGTATCAGCTTTTAATATAGTTTTAATATAGTTCATAAATCCACCACAGATATACTTTCCTATCTATGTATATACAGCAGGGTGACACTAAGGATCATTATATGGTTTCCAGCAACAATTATTGGACATATGTATGAAGCTCCTTTTTAGTTGTCTCTATTCCTAGTAAAGTAATTACTGGTAATAAGCTTTAAGCACTATAAGGTAGGTATATTTGTCTACAGGTCACATGCAAAAATGGTTTACTCTCTAAAAAGAGATCCTGAACTTTGATAATAAAAAAAGGTTCCTTCAGCAGTGACTTATGCTATCATTTCTACTTGTGCAATACTGACTGTCGGTCTAATATCAATCGATGGCACTACCATACAGTGTAATCTATGCACAACTGATTCTTTACATTCAATCTCTTTCCAGTTATGAAGATAAAGGTGTGTGCACATGCTCCATTATTTGATAGGATACAAATACATCTAAACACCTTTAAAACCTGTCAGTACAATTTCCAACCTGACCCAGTTAATATTCTTTCCTTTTTATGGTCCATAACTTTTGGTTAATTGATTCAGCAAAAAGCACTCAATTTAGGTAGATAGAACACAAACATTGACTTCAGTATGGCCACCCTTAGCTGTGAAGGAGTGTGGGGGATACTGAAGCTGAGGATAGGAAAATCTAAAAATATGGGTTTAGCTTTTAGGACAAATTAGCTTTCAATATTTCTAGAAATGCCCTACTTGTTAAGTTATATCCAGTATGGTATGGCTACATTATTAATGCCTATGCTAACCCAGCAAAATCTGGACCAGATGCGTCAGTGAAAACCAAGTCATGAAGAAACAATCAGGCATCATGTGTGTATCTACGAAGAACTGTAATACGATTTGTTCATCTGTCTTTCTGCATGGTGTGTTTGTGAAGCTGTATCCAAGAAACCGGCTTTTATCAGTAATCAATATTTGCCCTGCAGGATAAGGCACTATAGGCAATGCAGCACTGAGCAGCCATCACACAATGGTCCAGGTGTTTCCTGGCTGCTAGAAAATTACATTATTAAATCTCTGCTAGAGAGAGGACAGAATGTGATGTCATTGTGGGGTCAATGGAGATCTATATATAGATGTGTGATTGATGTGTGTGAGAGTAGTATCGCAGATATTTGTATTTTCCATTACTATACCAGCTCCATGTCCAACCAGCTGTCACTATTCCACCACTGTCACCACCCTTCTGTGCTACCATTTACATACCGTTATGCTGCCAAATGATCTTCAGACACACAAAGCCCATTCAACCTATCTTACTGTTTCTTTATGAAGAATTCAACATTCTTTTTGTGTAACCCAATTGTATACATGTGTTTTTGCCTTCCTGTGCAAGGAAAAGTCAATTTGGTTGTTCACAAAGAGTGAGTTTTGCTCACTCGTTCCTTTGTACTCATGAGCATCTAGTAGGATTTAAAGTGCAAATTAACGTTGAAAACTTTGCCCCAAAAGGGAGTCAATGGGCAATAAATTAGTCACCATTATTTCCTGCGGTCTCCATTTATTTAATCTTTTGCCAGTTATGGATTCACCATACCTTCTTCTGTGCTGTGTCTCATGGGGGCAGCTATTTTGTAGTTAAAACTTTTTTTTACTGATATTGAATATTGATGTAACACACCTATATTCATTTTCTATGCTCTACTAGAGCTTTAATAAACCGTTTTTTTTAAATTCTTACCTTTTGCCTGAAAGTCCCTCTACCCCATCTAACAGATGGCTATAGAAAATAACATGCAATCTATTCCTAAGCTTCATTTTTGTAGAGGATTTCTCTTTTTTTTGTAAGAGCCTCCAGCAAGGCGAACTATGACCAACAGAGTAGTAGTGCAACTTAAGGTGCCTATACACGGGTCGATACCCATGCGATCGACGAATGATTGATCACGACATGATGATGCAACAGATTGCCAAACGATCTCCACTTTACAGGATCGATTCTCGGTTGATATTTTGGGTCGGGACGGGAACAATGAATAATTAGTGATGTTCCCAATAATGTGGCAAATCTTCACAATCTATTTTAGTTCAGCCCTGTGATATTTCCATTTAAAAAAATCAGTACATATAATAATGAGTGTTACTTAAATAATAAATAAATGTTGGTTACATTTTTTCTACTTGGTGTCTTTGTAAATTGATTGCAAAGACCCTTAAAATGCTATCGACACCAGCATTAAGATGTAGTGAAGGGTTGTGGGGAAATCTAAAATAAAAAAAGTATTGCTCTAGCACATGTAGTAAGTTTTGACTTGAATTTTTGAACTTAACCTCAATAGTGGCCATGAACTCCGGAAGAGCCAGGATCGCATAAGCCCTCCATATCCCCAGAAAGCTGCGGCCATTCTCTATATCCACAGCAATTCCTGGTGAGGGTTGCACCATAGCCCTCCATGTTAATGGTGGGGTGTCGGTCTTCCAGCCCACTTCATAAATGACGCCAGCAACGGGGACATGGGCGGGGAATTTGAGTAGAGTAAGCAATGTACAATGTACTCTGCTGCCATCGCCGCAACAGGCAGACCGCTAGGGGGGATAATTCAATTTGTGTTAGAGCAATACTTTCTTTTTTGTATTTCCTTAACTCTTTTCTACATCCCCAGAAATTTCGGTGATTACACCATGCTCAAGGGCTTTGCAATTAACTCACAAGTCGAACAAGTTGGATTTAAAAAAACAAAAACATTTTGACTATCTTTATTCTCAATACACAGGGTAAACAGGAAGTATATTTCACTGTATAACCTCAATGTCATCGGAAAAGGAAGTAATATAAATAATTATCATACGTTAAAACTTGAAACATACCAGAGGATTTGACCATACCCCAATTTTTTAAAACAACAATTTTGGAAAAATATAAAAGGAGTTTACACTTTTTTTTAATTCTTAATCTAAATAAATCTCAAGGTGGAGATTAGATTAAGTAAAAAAGGATTAGCAATCAAAATGTTTTTTATTTGATAGTCATTCGTTTATTGGTTTCTGAACTAATCGGCTGTAGAAAGTGTATGAGTACATGTATGTATGTCACAAGTATGTGTGTCTTTGTATTTTTGTGTTGCTACACTGTATTTGCAGAGAAGTGAATTTGCAAGGTGGGGCTTTTTTGCCTTAAGGTCCCCATACATTTAGCGTATTTCACTCGATAGATGAGAGAACGACTGATGACGTCATCACGCTGCAGCTGGTCGCTCAGAGGATCGGCAGGTACCCTCTGTGTGCCGGACAATTAATGGGATTGGCCATGAATTTACAGAAATGTCAGATGACCGTGTTTTCTGACATGCTGGAGGATCCTGGTCGATCTGTCCAGGTGAGCGCACCCAAAAAAAATTTGACTAGAATCGGCCTGCGTATGGCTACATTTAGGACTTGTCCCCACTTTGCCAGTTGGCAGTTTGCTTGTACATTACAATGCTGCATCATACTGCTGTATGTATGTGCTGTATGGTGCCTCTGTATCACAGTGCTGTATGTTGCTTGTACATCACAATGCTGTATGGCTCCATTACACCATGGTGCCAGTATATCATGATGCTGTATGGTGCCAGTACATCAATGTACTGTATGGTGCTTGTACATTACAATGATGTGTGGTGTCTGTATATACATCATAGTACAGTATAGTGCTATATGGTGCCTGTACATCATAGTACATTAGTACATCATAGTACAGTATGGTGCCTCTGAATCACAGTGCTGTATGGTGCTTGTACATCACAATGCTGTATGGTGCCACTGCCAGTACACCATGGTGCTATATGGTGTGAGTACATCAAGGTGTTATATGGTGCCAGTACATCATGTTACTATATGGTACCAGTGCTTTACGGTAATGCATGGTGATCTTACATCATGGTGCTGAATGGTGCCAGTACATCAAGGAACTGCATGGTGATTTTACATTACAATGATTTATGGTGTCTGTACATCATGGTGCTATATGTTGCCTGTACATCATAGTGCAGTATGGTGCCTGTACATCATAGTGCAGCATTTTGGGGTGTCATAATCCAGGGCTGCCGTCAGGTGGGGAAAGGGGGCACTCTCGACCCCCGTCCGACCAACTAGGGGAGCCCAGGGGTCTGACCCATGCTCCCCGAGACTCGCAGCATCCCCCTCCGCCCCGTCCCCTCTCCTCCTCCACGATTCTGTGCTGCTACTCTGACAGCAAGTGCCTACTAGTGACATTGTGGCTGAACATGGTATTGCAGGGAGATTGAGATTAAAGCTGAAACCACAGCCTGTCAGAGTCCCTGATGTGGAGTTAGGGCCTAAGAGTAAAATCTGACAAGATAAAAGCACTGTTTGACTACTGAGGTATGCGATCTGGGGGTTCAAACAGTGCTGTACTGTGAGAGTTACATGTGACCCAAGGCCAACTTTTGACCTGTGGATGGAGACAGCTAATCCGAGAATCAATCAAGAACAGGCAGGTCCATCCGCAGCAAAATCTACCATGCAGGAAGCTGAAGCAAAGGACAGTGAGGGAGACAGTGAGGAAGACCACATACATATGAGGTGAGTACCAAACACCATCTCCTGGTACTCATCAGAGTAGCTCACTAAAAAAGTTATGTGCACCCTAGGTATGCATCCTCTGGAGCCCTTAGGCCTGGAGGGAAGGGGAGTGGTAGTGGTAGGGGGCCTGAAAATTTCCCTTGTATGGGCCCCCAAAAATTCTGATGGCAGTCCTGCCGTAATCTACACAATTCCCACTTTGGTGCACTTTGAATAATTATCTGCAGGACTTAGGCCCAGAGTAGCACGGAGAGCTTCCAGCATTATTCAGCTTTCTGTACATTATATGGCAGAATTCAATGGGTCTTCATTGACTGCTCAGCAAAAGCAGCATCAATTTAATATCATAAAGTGATTTCTTCATTCTTGAAATTGCTCCATGAATCTAGTCCTCAGCTAATGCCAAGTGTGCACCAAGTGTACTGGTTTAAGGAGGACTTGTACTGGTTTAAGGAGGACTTGTACTGGTTTAAGGAGGACTTGTACTGGTTTAGGGAGGACTTGTGCTGCATGCAGTGATTCAATTATAGAGACTTGTGTCCATGAGCTTGGTTTAGGTAAATTAGGTATATCTAAATCCTTATATACCAAGCCAGGGATGTGCAAATATCAGGGACCTAAAAATAAGAGAATTTTAGTTTCATCTTCCACAAACCAATCTTTTAGGCCAAAACAGTTTCTGAAACTACAAATACTATGAGCAGTCAGTGTTCTAATGCAGACATTCTTATAGGGAGCCATAGACGGCACTGATCACCTTGCCCTATATGTCACGCAGAATCTTACAATGCTTCTACTCTGGTGAGATATGCAGATAATCAATTTTTCAAGCTTTCCTTGTATTTAGTTCTGTGTCTGGTGCTGATTGAATACCACAGTGACTGTTGCATAGATACCAGCTAGATATAATTGTTCGGAGCACAATGAAATTCTTGTTCTGTTTCAGTATATTATGTTATTACTCATGCTGATTCAAGTTGATAGATCAATAAATATCTGCAAGCCTATTTTACTAGGCATGGATTAATCTATTTATCTTTTTGAAGTGAAATTTGTCATATGCAAAGCATGTGTAATAGCAACAGGAAAATATGCAGCTTGTGAGCTTTTTACAGTGTGCATTAGAACAGTGGTTCCCAAACTTTTTTTTCCCTAAGGCCCCCCTTGCCTGTGTCCAAGTCTAGCCAGGCCCCCCAACTCCTACATGCATACACAAATTAAAAGAAATGTTCCCGGAAAGTGACGTTACAACTTTCCTGCCCTGTCCTAACTTGCATGCACATAACCCATCTTTATATCTACAGCAATTTTGGGGCAATGAGCCCTTTTATTTCTGTAGCTGAGAGATTTGTGCCCTTGCACTAGCCTGTCAGTGAAGGTATCCATGGCCAATGGTGCACTGCATGGCATTTATAGCCAATAATGGCAGTTGTAGGGGACGGGGATGTCGATGGAGCCCATCCATATATACGCTTACCACACCGGCTGTTTCCTCAGCATAGAGCCAGTCTGGTGTGAAAACAGCCAATGCAGGAGAAGTGTACATGCATGGGCTCAGTCGACATCACTGTCAAGGAATAAGGGGGTAGACGGAGCCCAGAACGCCGTGAAAACATACCCTAACACAATGTGGGCTACTGTACATATAAAAATACATTTTAAATACCATGTGCTTAGTTCACCTGTTTTAGTAAGATTTATGTTTTTTTTTACTTAAGATCATGCATCATTTGTGGGTCTTTATGCAAACAAAAACATGCTCAATTTATATTTAATCCACAGTAACCAAAATCTATTCTGAAGGTTACTAATTTTAAACAACAAAACAAACACATTATTTACCAAATACATACGTCATAGTGTAAACTGATTTTTTCACACATATCAGTATGAATGGGGTCATCTATGTATGCAAAATGTTCTTCATTGTAACACAGCAAGGTTGATGGTAGGTAAAAAAAATCCCCTAAACTGCGGGAAATACCTAAACAATCTGTATTTCTTAGCAGATCCAGTATTGAAGCTTACTGTTATAGGTCTCAGAATTGAAGCATGGACAGTGTGACTAGAGAAAAGATCCGAATGAAATGATTCCAAGGAGGGACAGATGGGAAGTATGTCATCCCTGTTAGGAAAGGCACTTTAGCAGAGCCTGCATCACCATGTCAGTGAGCCGATATTGACAAAAGATTGTTTATTTAGGAAATTGTGCAGTTCTGTCCATCTGGTTCCTGATTGAATGTGGCATGGCTTTGTAATTAGCAGAGGTGTCATAAGACACACTTTCTGATCCAATTTAGATATAAATGACTTTTATCTGACACCATAGATGGAGGTAGCAATTGACAGATTGTACAAAGCAGTACTAAAGCTGGGCATACACTGGTAGATTTCTAAATAGATTTGAGTACAATCTAGCACCGCGTGCGCTAACAGAGCTTAATTGTGTTCAAATCTATTAAGAAATCTACCTGTGTATGCCTTTTTTTTGAGCAGGATCAATAAATTCCGCTTGACAACAAGGTTATAGGACATGGATGTCCAGGACCTGGAGATTCATTTTTAAAGGAGAAAAAGAAGGGGCAGAAACTTCCTCCATCTATAATGTATGTCTTAACGAATGCCTTACAGGATGACCTAATGCATCATAGATGCGTTAGAAAGAGGGTCCTTGGCGAAATAACGGACCTGAAAGAAAATACAACTGTGTAAAGTGTTAACATCTTTTCATACAAATTCATAAATTTCAGTAACAATAGGTCAAACGTTGCGCTCCAACAGCAGAAATTCTTACTCTCATTAGCTGTTACTAGTGAAGTATGATATATGTGTTATAACAGACCATGCCGTTAAAATCTGTTTTTCCTTACTTCCAGGGGAGCATTCTCAGTGGTCAGAAGATGTGTGAAGCTCTGCACAGGGCATGAATACGCAGCAAAGATCATTAACACCAAGAAGTTGTCAGCACGAGGTGAGCACCTCATGAAAGAAACAAATGAGATAATAAAATTGTGGTTGGGTAATTTGGTGGATATTATGTAGTAGACGTGTACTATGTTTTATACTTTATTTATTTCCCTATTGTTCCCCCACTGGTTTATAGATGGATGATTAAGTAAAGCCGGCCATAGACGTGCCGATTCCCAGCAGTAGTTGCAGGCAATCGACCGGCGTGCACGCTCACGCCAAACACGTGGTAGTTGGTCGCCTGCCCAAAAAGGGGTGCCCACCTTGCATTTCCGACCCAAAAAGCTAGCAGGTCTGATCGCACTGCAATCCGTTCTGCCAGTACTTTTTATGTCCAATCCTGTTGTAGGCAGTTAACTTGGGGGGGGGGGGGGTTACTTGTCTGGCTATGTGTTCTGGCTGTAGGGTGTAATTTATAAATAGAGTTAAACCCAGATGCAAACCTTGTGGTAGAAGTGTATCCTGCAGTAGTCTACCAAACACTTCTTTCACAGACAATTTTGGGAACTACTAATTATAGTATATATATTGTCCAGAGGCTGCCAAGTAGAAGCAGCAAATTTGAAATGCTACCTAGAAGTGCTGGAGCTTGCTGGTATTGCACCAAAGGCCACTTGTGTAGTATGAACTCATGCTACACAAAATGTAACACTGCATAATATTCCCCTATCTAAGTAATTATTATAATAATGAACCATCACCTACTGTATTTACTGTTTTCCATCTCTTTCACTTATATCATTAGTTTCAACACCCTAGCAGGAGACTTATTTTAGTGTTACAGCAAGATATTTTAGGCACTAAGAACAACATGGCCATATATAGCCAAACAAATGTAATTAATCATTCTGAGATTTCCAAGATAATGAGAGAATAAGCAGCAGAGGAGTCAGTGTATGAAGCAACTAGAAATCATAAATTGCCACAAAAACATGACTTTTTGCAGAACATTGATATACTTAGAAACACCATCTCTTTTGGCAGTTTACAGTGATATAGATTTTGTTTTCTGCATTAATTTATTAATATTGCTAATATTATTAATTCAAACGCTTTCACCACACCTTAAGTTTTTCCTTATCTAATAAGTAACAACCTATAGGAAGCGATGTTGCGGAGTGTCACTTTGGGTATTTGGACCTGTGTTTCAGATACTGAAAGTGACATTTTGCTACCCATGATATTTTCCTACTCTTCCAACTGTGCATGCAGAGTTGTAAGAAAACAAACAGGGTTAATCTTACGGGGTTTGGGTGTTTAAGGTTAGGGGGTTGAATGGTTAATATTAGGTGATTGGAGAGGTTTATTTCGTTTTAACCCCCCAACCCCTAAAGCTCACCCCTACAGTCAAGCACTATTCCTACTAACCCTTAACTTAACCTCATCCAAACCCCTAACCTTAAACACCTGAAACCAGTAAGATTAAGGCTATGTTTCCATAGCGTCCGTGAGTCTGCCAAAGTCCCTCCATCTAACTCATCTATGACGTGTTAGGACATCCATGGACATCCTGTAAGGCATGCTTTACAGACAGAGGGAACTTTCTGCCCATTCTTCTGCTCCTTTGCGGCCCCGGAAGTGATGCTTGCGAAGGACCAGAAGTAGTGCTGTGTAAGTCTTTTTTTTTTTTTTAAGGAAAACGGTCTGTTACCAGAAGATACCCATCTGCTGGTAATGGATTTAATTCATTATCTATGGGTGCATCAGTGCACCCATACGTGTGTATGCATATACTTTAAGGTTTCAGCTCAACAAAGATCAATGCATGTGGAAACATGCTTATTTAATGTAATGTAATGCATCTACATCCATGAGGTTTTGGGGCCTAAACCCTTTAATTCAGGAAAAGTAGGGTTATATGTGTATTCACAGTTGTAAGGGTAGGAAAATATCATGGGGGAGGAAAATATCTCAGAACACCGGCATCGGTATGGGCATGGGTTTCACCTGCATGTTAGCATGTGGCTTCTACCGTATTTGATGAAAAATATTCGTACCCAGCATGGCTGGTCAGAAGCAGTGTGACTATGACTAGCTGGAAGAGGTTGCAGTTACCAATGTAACTGGTAACTAAAAATAAATAGTGAAAGGTACCTGGCTAATGGTGTGTTGTATATTTCACATGTTAATGTTTAAATAAGGTTTTCTCTGTAAAGTAAATCTGATATCCTTGTAAATGTTCTCTTTCTGTAAATCATATGCAGTGATATAGTGATTAGTATGGTCCCCCCCTTTTAAATGGGCACACCAAAAAGAAAAGAAACAAAAAAGGCAGCACAGAGAGCCCTTTTATCTCCTGCTCATCCATTAACTCCTAACACAGCATCAGACATCTCTGCCCTTTGTCAAGCTGAAAATTAGCAACTCCTGTCATATAAAGCTAGGAACTGGATAAAACTTGAATGAATTAAACAATAAAGCGATTCATCATCAAAAACATACATAATATACTATGCAAATGAAAAGAGTGACTGACCTCAGTAAAGGACTAGCCTAGTCTGCAAGAAAAAACAAATACACCCAAATAAATTTAGCCATAATAAATTCAGTATATATTATGACAATGATATGATCACCACTCTGCCTTAGTTAGAGAATTTGGCCAACAATTTTTAATTTAAAAATGTAATTTAGCTTCCGCAGAAATTCTGAGCATGGAAAGTTTCTGATTGGAACCTCGAACATAAGCGTGTGGTCCCACCAACATAAGAAAAGCAACAGCAATTCACTTGCATATTTCTCAGAATTAGACCATTGTAACCCCACTAACATTATCAGTTCATATGAATAATGCTGCTTCTGTGGCGGCAACAAAGGATTGTATAAATTGTGTGTGTGTACATGTGATAGTAGCTATCTTTTAGAAACATATGTGGAACATATATCCCTCTGAGAGCTGTATCATGAACAGGGATCCTTGAAAATATCCAGAGAAACCTTATTTACTAGAAAGGAAATAATAAGTTCAGAGAATACATTTTAGGAACTGCTGATGATGAATTTATGTTACAAAATTGTATTATTAATGATGTTACCTTTGGGAAGTGCAGTGTGATGTGTTTATAATAAAAATGCTGACACCAGGGCATCATTGTGAGTGTGTTGCCAGCATCTGTGCACTGCCAGATAAATCCTCATAACACAATGGTAGGACCTCAGTCACACGCTGCATTTCATCTTGGTGACAGACTATACATCACACCAGGCATACAGGTTGCTACAGAAAGATGCAGGTCATCATAGCAACCAGATGCTTGATGTAACATTGTAAGAAGCACAGGAAAAAAAGACAGAATTGGGTTATGGTGGGTTTGTTTTTTTCTGTTAGTAATTGCTATGGAAAGTTTACTAGAATGTCATTTGTATATAACACATCTGTGTGTGAAGGTCTGAGCCACTGAGTTGGAAAGCACGGCAGTCTTTGCTGACACAGCTCGCTCAGCATGGGGCAGTGCTGCGATGGCCTACTGGGAGGCTTTTCTGCCAGTATAATGAAGAGGATGACATACTCCCACACAGGCCTGTCCAGTAACCATCAATCCATTCCTATAACTATTAGCATGTCATTCTTCTAAAGCATTGCCATACTGTTTTCTGAGTATTAGCCCTACCAGGTCAGTCATTCAGAGAGACACAAAATCAGAGGTTTCAGCATGACAACCGAGAGAAAAAAACAGTGAAAAAATTGCTTTATATTCTTCTCATGATAGTTTCTTCTTTAAGGCTACGCCCCTACCACTAGCACTCCCCTTCCCCCCGGCCTCCAGAGAATGCCAACCTAGGGGTGCACATACATTTTTTAGTGAGCTACTCAGATGAGTATCAGGAGATGGTGTTTGGCACTCACCCTACATGTATGTGGTCTCCCTCACTGTCCTCTGCGTCAGCCTCCTGCATGGTAGATTCTGCTGTAGATGGACCTCCCTGTTCCTAATTGAGCCTCCGATTAGCTGTCTCCATCCACAGGTCACCAGCTGGCTTTGGGTCAAATGTAACCCCCAGAAATGTTTGAACCCCCAGATCTCATACCTCTGTAGTCAAACAGTGTTTTTCTCTTGTTAGATTTTACTCTAAGGCCCGTTTAACTCCACATCCGCTAAAACACAGCTACCACAGAGCAGGTAAGTGAATGTGCTCCATCTGGACCTCCCCCCAAGCAATGCACTTCGCGAAGGGGGTCCTGATGGATGTGGAAGCCCCCCCCCCCCTCATAGCCCCATCGCTATTGAGCATTGGACACCACTATCTGCAACCTTTTTTTTATAGCTATCAATGTTTCCCTGCAGTTATCCAAGTGACGTAAATTGTATACATTTAGCAAGATGGTCGGGCCCGGGACGGGAGTGCACCCTGTCCCCCCTTGACAGCGGCCCTGCAAACACTGGCAGTGTCAAGGATGAAAGGATGCGAGACCAGTTAATGCAAAACAATTTCATATTTTTCTTTCCTCATTTTTATTTAAAATGAAAATTTCCCTATTTGGTTTAAATCCTTTAACGGTACTTAACATACCAAGTTTTCATTTATTGATTAATGGAAAAATGACAGGAAGCTATGTCACCTTAGGTATTTGGACCGTCACTGCGTTCCAAATACACAAAGTGATGTTACCAACATAACTTCCAGTATTGGGAGATTGATCTCCCCTCCCTCCTGTTTAGTACCTGTCTAACTTAGAAGGGAGGGGGCATTATTCTCCCTGCTAACTTTCCACTCTGCACATGATCTGCGAAAGCACCTTAAGAAGCACCCCTCCTTCTTAAGGTACTCTGATTCGAAATCAAGGGAAAAAGCCAGGATTAAAATTGTGATTTGCCCAGGAAAGACACATAAATCACTTGACTTTCCTGGCCATAACGTTATACTTGACAGGTATGCTACTAACATGGGAAATGACACAATACTTTGTTGGCAGGGGGTCTTCTCAATTTACTAAAGGAAAATAAACAGGGCAAGTTTATTTTAATGCACCTGTTATTTCTCGACCCCATAACTGTTTAGCAGGTCAAATAAAAGTCAGAAGGAAGTCTACTGCAAGTCTAATACATCAATTGTAAATGATCTTGTAAGTGTCTTGATCTCTAATTGACACAAGAAAAAAAGCCAGTAAAATTTCATCACCAGTTAAATTTACTTCCCTGACGGTTAGTTCGTGCAGAGTTGGTTTACAAAACAAACTCACCCATTCTAGGATTGGGCATACTTACCTATGCTAGGGAGGTTAACAATAAATGACACTGTAAGCCAAAAATTCTTGTCCAACACCAGTGAATGACCTTGCACATACTGTTCTGGTTTAATAGGAAAACCCTTTCACAGATACGCTCCGAAATCACATGTACAGGTGAATTGCAAAAAAATGTGTTCCTATATTTCAGTAACTTTAAAGGTGAAACTTCGACATGCAAAGCGAGATAGTTCATGCCTTTGTTATACTTTTGATGATTATGGCTTACAACGTATGAAAACCCCAAAGTTAAAATCTCAGAAAAGTGGAATGTTACATGAAATCAATAAATGTAGGCCCTTTGAAAATAATCATGCATATGTACTCAGTACTTGGTTTGGGCCCCTTTTGCATCAATGACTGCCTCTATGCGGCGTGGCATGGATGCCATCAGCCTGTGGCACTGCTGAGGTGTTATGGAAGAGCAGGATGCTTCAATAGCAGCCTTCAGCTCTTCTGCATCTCATCTTTTTCTTGGCAATGCCCCATATCTTCTCTATGGGGTTCAGGTCAGGCAGGTTTGCTGACCAATCAGGAACAGTAATACCATAGCTTTCTATTAATGTGCTTTGATACAGCACTTTGGGAACATCCAAATTTTGGAGGGTGTCAATGATGATTTTCTGCACAACTGTCAGGTCAGCAGTCTTTCCCATGATTGTGAATCCTACTGAACCAGACAGAGAACATTTAAAGGGTTTGGGTGAATTTTGTGATTATAGTCAGACACTTTGAGCCTATAATATTGAACCCTTTAAAATATTCTACAATTTTGGCTATGGCTATAAGCCATAATCATCAAAATTATAACAAATAAGGGGTTGAAATATCTCTCTTTGTATGTGATCAGTCTATTTCATGTTCATGTTTCAGTTTCATGTTTTAAGTGGAATTACTGAAATACAGGAACTTTTGGACCATATTCACCTGTACAAATATGGCTGCATTAAAATGCTGTTGTAAAATGTTAATGTGTCCTAAGCAATGACATGGAACTAGTATTTAGAGCTATGAGGACTATAAAGTTTTAACAAATTTCACAATTTCATCTTTTCTTGGAATAGTCTGCAATCTGATTGTACATGTAAAAACTATTTTATACAATGAGATTGTCCAGCGGGAGAGGCTGAACATGGATGGGCTGTCAGTCTTATTTATGTTTAAATGTTGCAGGAGGACAGCACAGGGAGCACTAGGCAAGCAAATGGTACAAAAAAGCGGCAAGGTTTTTGAAAAAAAAAAAAAAAAAAGCGGCAAGGTTGCAACTGGAAATGGTGGTGTGTCACCTGGTTCCGCAGCCTTCCCAGGACGTGTGTATTATGAAAATGGATGAACAAAATGACAGGTGTATAGGCCCCCATACACGGGTCGGATTCCGACCGGATTCCGGCACGATCGATTTCGGGCGCGTGCACGCGAATCGATCGTGCCGGAATCGTGTGCAGCCCACCTTGTCCGATCGATCGCATCCGATTGATCAGGGGCTCAGAATCGGATCCGACAGAGAACCAACATGTTGGTTCCATCAGATTGATTCTGCACAGATCAGGGGGAGTTGCCATTTGTAAGGTGGAGACGGAGATGGAATCGGACACGGAATCGTCCCGGAATCCCTTGGACAAGGTGGTATGCAGCGATCGGATTCTCTTAATTGGCCGATCGATCACACCTCCGATTCCCGGCAGAATCGTCGGAATCAATCGGATGGGTGATCGAGCGGCCATGGAATCCGACTGTGTATGGCTGGCTTAAAACAGGTTAAATTGTCGACATGCACAGTATGTGTATAAGCTGTGTATTTAGCTGATCGTTCCGCTCTGATCTAATTATACATATACATCCCTGTCTATATTCGAGTGCAGATTCTCACTGGGTTCTTTGTAACCTAGCAACAAACACAGCCAATTGTGCTGCTTTATATTGCTGGGCTTTACAAATCATGGCAGTGATGAAGAAAGAGGCAGCAGAAGCAAAGGCAGTGTATGATGTGTTCAGAGGAATGAGTTATCACTGTGGGGGAACGGCAGCTTGTCTTACGCCTTTAGCACAGTTTTCAATGTTTCACCGCCACATATTCTGCGGTCACTAAGAAAGTAAAGGCGACCTGACTGAGTGCTATTTTTTATTACTGTAGAATGTATAGTTGATAGTTATTGTGGTAGTTAGTTACTTAACTCCCTGCCTTGTGACCTGTTCTATGCTATGGATTTCGGTGGGAAGGACAAGCAAGAGACATCCCACTGTGTGGACTGCAATAGTTACCAATCTAACATGAGGGATTATCCAAAGTGGGACTTTGGTGCAGAACAGCAGAGATCCTATATTCAGGTGTTGTTATTGAATACTGAAACTTTACCTGCCAGTTACATGTACTCAAAAGATTATAATTTATAAGATTGTATTTCTCTATAGGCCAAAAAAATTACTTTCTTAAGAGGGCAGTGAACATATTACATGTGCAGACAGCATAGTGTTAGGTTAAGCCCCCCATACACGTTCAGATAATTCCAAACAATTAGTTAGATCTACCAACAACTATGTAGTGGCGGGTCCTCCCTGATAGAATAAATAGTGATTGGAAGGTTTAGAAAGGTCTTCATATTACCGTATTTTTCGGACTATAAAACGCACCAGACCATAAGACACACCCAGTTTTTTAAGCAGAAAAAACTGAAAAAAATATTTGATATATATAAGTGTTCACATCAATTGGGTAAATGCAATTGATTAGATTAATGCAATATCAAATTCATCCTGTAGTTGTCACTAGCAGCAGTACACACACAAAGCACATCATGTCATTCTCCTCACTGATCGTGAGGAGGGGGCGGTCTTCTCCCTCTCCTCCCTGGCTCTGTTTCCATGGACATGGAGAGAGGGATAGATGGCAGTTCATCTATCTCTCTCTTCATTGCTTATACTAGCAGGGCTCTGAGCTCTCCTGGCAGTCATAAGCACTTATACAGTTCAGATGTGAGGTTTGGCCGCGGATCTCACATCTGACAGCTCCCCAGCTAATCTCCTTGCCGGGAGAGCTGGCAGGGAGCCAAGGCACGACCTTGGCCATGAGGGTCTTGCATTCAGACCATAAGAGGCAGAAACTTTCCCCCATTTTGGGGGCGAAAAGTGCATCTTATAGTCTGAAAAATAAGGTACATGGTTTTGATACAGCAAAAGTGAATTGTACAGAAATTGTATGGTAAGATTGTAAGGTGTATGGGGGGCCCTGGGGGTGAAGATATTGATAGTGCCCATGAAACTATCTTTCACTGTTGAAAGGAGGGTGAGTTACGTGAAATTTTGCAGTAACACTTCAATGTAGCACCTGTAAAAACATGAAAGCTTATATAAAGATGGCAATGTGTTTGCGTGGATCAATCTGTGTATGTCAGTGCAACCTTTATAGAATATAGAATAGTGTTTACCTATGCGAGAAGGGTTTATGCTTCTAGACAATATAGTAAACAGGAAACAAATAATGTAGCAATAAAGTGGACAGTCGGTAAATGTATATTTGATTTGCTGGGGTTACATCAGCCGGTTGTACTGTGCAATGTGCAATGTGTTTCAGAGACAGGTCTTCATCTAGGGTTTCTATTACCGTATTTTGGTCCCAACTTAGAGTCCTCAGTGGGTGTGGGGTTTGTGTAATTCATTGTGGCCAGGTTTAAAGGATAAGTGTATGGGTAGGATCTAATGTACAGCCGATAAGACAGCCCTGAGACATCAAACCCTTGTGTATATATGATTTATTTCTCCTCCATAAAGAAATAAAGGAAAGAGCAACTGTGGTAGGATTAATCATTGGTGGCTTATGGGGGTAGAGTGGGAAGATGATATTTTACAATGATGTAGAGCATTTCTGAATGTAGTGCTGTGCCAGTTGCCACCCTCAGAGATTTTCTATTTAGAATTTTGGAATCATTATTGCAGAATATTACTACCCATTTATTCCTGGCACCAGTACAGGGCAGCCAGTGTCTTCAAAGTCAAACTATATGACAGGCAAAGAGCATGTACTGTTACTCCCGTGTATCACTGCAGCTGCAATCCAACTAAGAATGTTTTTTATTCAATACTTTTTAGAATATGGAATATTTTTTAAAGCAGTGAAAGTAACTAAAATTTTAACTACAGTTAGGATGTGTCTCCACTTTGTTTCACACAGATCAAACACAGGACATTAGTTGTGCTGCACATGCGTCCCTGCAATTAGCAACTAGACGGGTTAGGTCTGCTTCAGGTCAAATTCAACACAGATTCCAGTGGTGGCATTGACGTGATGTAATGCTTGCTCTTTTACGGGCACATTTGCCACAAAGGAATAATGACATGTTAAAAAAAATGCATCACTTAATGCTGCCAAATAGCGTAAAAACTTGCCAAACACAGTGGAGTCTGAATCCTTACAGTTCAGCCTTGTGATTGAGGCTCCACTTCAGCATAGAAAGGTCTTCAAACTTCACTAATGAAGTAGGCCAGTCATAAGCTAAGCTTGAAGGCAAGGCAATGGGAGAGGTATACAATGAATCCCTTGCACAAACCATGATTGGTTAATAATGTGCACCCCATTTATACTTTAAACTTTTTTATGTGCCTCATAGATATCATGAAAGCCTTTTGTGCCCCTATTCTGAGGTTATGTGTCACAATATATATTATACAATCATCGCCTATTCGTTGGTGGGATAGTGGGAGCATAGGCACTCACCTGTCCGCCGATCCCCCACTGACTTGATCAGGCGCCCTCTGGATTGCTGCCAATTAGCATGCTCAGTCGGAGCCTAAATGAGTCCCTCGCCCCTCTTCCCGCTTTAAGAATATTTAATCTAAAGGCCCCCATACACGGGTCAGTTTCCCACCGGATTCCGGCCCGATCGATTCCGGGCGCGTGCACGCCAAACGTGCCGGAATCGCGTGCAGCCCACCTTGTCCGATCGACCAGGTCCGATTGATCAGGGGCCCAGAATCCGATCGTACAGAGAACCAACATGTTGGTTCCATCAGATTGATTCAGGGCCGAATCAGGGCCAATCTGGCACGTTGGTGGTGGACATCAGATGGATCACCAGCAGATCTGCACAGAGGAGTGTGATCGTTTGGACACGGAATCGTGCCGTAATCCGTGGGACAAGGTGGTATGCAGCGATGGATACTCTTAATTGGCCGATTGATCACACCTGCGATTCCCGGCAGAATCGCCGGAATCGATCGGGGAGTGATCAATTGGCCATGGAATCCTACACGTGTATGGCTAGCTTAAGATCTAAGATTGGCAGACAGTTAAGTTCCTATGCACTATGCATTAACAGTTCGGTTTAGGGGGCCGCAAGTGGAGGACAGGGGTGGGGGGTGCTAAAAAACACCCAAAGGGTTCCGCAGGTTGGACACCTGGAGCTATAGAGTTAAATAGAGTTGATATAGTGTAACATGGTGATTGAAGTGCAGAGAGTTGAGTACCTGATTTGCAGGTTAGGATAACATTGTTTTTGACCAGGTTACAGGTCAGGTGCAGGTAGAGTGTTCTCCGGGTTGGTTCATTTCCAGAATAAACAATTAAAAATGAATGAGAACACAAACAATTCATGCATTTTGTGCTGCCATTACATGAGTGCAAATACACACACCTAGTGCAAATACACACACCTAGTGAGGATGGATATATCCATGTGCATACACTACGCAGAGATCCACAGCTGGAGAGCACAACACAAAGATGGACAGAGAAGAGAAATATTAGTGTTAGTAGGAAGCATAAAGGAAGGGGTATTGTACTTGTCTGAATCTGATCTCTGTTACATATTTAGTCAATTTGATAAACAAAATGTTAAAAGGTTACAAAATGTTAAATGTTCACTTGTACTTTAAGGATCTTCATTTCCATCATTGTGCCAAATTAACTCCCTCGTTATAATTGGGATATTTTGCCTTATACAGGGAGTGCAGAATTATTAGGCAAGTGGTATTTTTGAGGAATAATTTTAT
>CM070034.1:113141436-113187494 GCA_036250615.1 Ptychadena robeensis
AGAGGATGATGTGGTCAAAATACTCATTTGCCTAATAATTCTGCACTCCCTGTATGCTGAATCCGGAAATACCATGTCAGAGTATGAACACTCTAAATGCACTAACCTATCCAGAATATTCCTCCAGAGTTCACACAAACGCCCCTGGAGGTTAAGTGATACTTGAAACTGTTGTTCACATTAGTCTTAGTAGGGAATGTGTGATTGGCTTTGCTTTCTATTGAAATCTTGGAATTTGGTACAAAGCACACACGTTGCTATAAGAAGATGGAGATGCAATCTTGATACAAATATGTCATAGGTTTCAATGGAAAGGCTGACTTTGGCACTTGTTGCCCATTACTGTACTTAATGAGCTGGTTTATAGATTATCCAGTAGAGGGAGATCTGTATTTCATTGCAATCACGTAGCAGCAGTCAATGTATGTTATCGACAACCGGTCGATTCCTTCCTAAAGGTAACCATAAACGTATTGATTGGTGCTCAATCGAGGGCTGCTTGGAGCGCTGACGCCACACCATGTGTGCTCACGGCCATCGATCACATGGCCAGTTAACATGGCCACCCCTGTGATCCCGCTCCATGACAGCCCGGTCAAATAGGCAACAGACATGTCGGAAATCCTGATCGAATCTCATCTCATCTCAAAGGATTGGACGGGAATAGAGTACCTAGAGTGGTGCACCTCGATTCCCCTTCCAATCGACAGGTGTTCAGGTGCAGCCTTTGAACGGCCCATCTATATGTGTATGGGCACCTTTAGCCTTGTACACATGTTCCATAGTACAATCAGATACAAATCAATCGAAATACCAAAAAACCCTGTCAGGTACTTGAACTTGAATCAACTGAAATTGACCAACATCTTTGTTTTTGATCACTTTTTGCTGATTGATTCAGCTAAAACTGAATCGATTGTATAACAATCTACTTAAAAGGATTGCTTTTTATGTGGATCAAATGGAAAAATCTAATTGTGTATGGCCACAGTAACCCCTGGCAAGAGGCACGCATATTTATGATGTGAATGTCCCACACCAAGGCCTTGTATGTCAATGGGTAGATAACAGCTTTAACCACAAAGCACTAGTTACCTTAAACCAGTGGTTCCCAAACTGGGGGGCGTGCCCCCCTGGGAGGGCATGAAGATATTCCAGGGGGGCGCAGACCCTCATTCTGAACCTGTGTTTCAATGGGGAGGGGGGGGGGGGGCTCGAAAATGTTCTTAATTTTAAAAGGGGGCCCTCCAAGGAAAGTTTGGGAACGAATGCCCTAAACCAATATTCTTGCTCAAGACATACTATATATATACATAAAGGTATTAAAATGTTTACAAATAGATAGCACAATCTGAAAACATAAAACCAGTTACATTATTTACACAAACCAACCTATTTTCATAGTAAGCATCCTCTGCATTAATAATAAATCCTTCAATTCGTACCATGAATACATACATTATTTAAAGTGTAATGGGGAAGAAAAGGTCACAATGTAACATTAGTTCATCTTCATTTAATTCATTGTTAAACAATGATATAAACAGAACGTTTAGTGGTAATAAAAATGATTAGTATATCACCCATAACCACAAAAAATGGCATGCAGTGGGCAAATTTGTGTCTGCTTATTCCTGGCTTACCATGCCCAGCTCTGCTTTGTGTCTATGTGTGGAGATAGCCAGGTGTCCTTCATCAGATAGTTTCTTTGATCCTTGATACAGGGGCGGTCCTAGCCTGTCTGGTGCCCAGGGCGATGACTCCCTTCCCCCTGTCGAACAGGGGGCAGGCGGTAGGACTGGTGGGGGATCGGAGGGTTGCCAGCAGTGTCTGACAGGTAAGAGGTAGGTGATTCTGCAGAAGCTGAGTACTAGTGTTGATGATGAATATTTTAACTGCAAATGTTTATTGCAAATATCGACATATAGTGCTATATCTTCTTAATGTGTCTCTTCATAAGTTGGACAGTGTGTTCAGAGAATGGGTACTGCTAGTGTATAGACACATGGTAAAGTTTCAGCCCTGCACACTCTGCTGCAGCGAAGAACTTCCTCCTGGCACTGGTGAGCATATAGAGTGCATACTGCATGGACCAGTCCTGCCTACTTTGCTGGAACATTCTGTATATTCACATGATATCTGAATGGCCGTGTTTCTCTTATTTTTGCCTAATTTTCTCTCCAAAACTTTGGGTGCGTTTTATGGTCCGGTGCATCTTAAGTCCAAAAAATATGGTATTTGCATAGATTTAGGAAAAATATACCTCTCTCGTGTGACCAGTTTTCAGGTCTGTTGATAGACTGCTCAGACATAGGCTGCTTTTCTTAAAGGGAAGTACTCTTGTAATGGCTAATACCTAATGGCTAATAAAATTGGTGTATTTTAGGTGACTACTGTGTGGAAGTTTTTGTGAAGAAAATGTTCTTACCTATTATTTCTTATGGTTGAAAAAAGGTTATGTGGGGGGACGACTGGTAGCCAGATTCACCACATCCAATATTACAATATGAATTTAGGGGGGAGAGGGGGGAACAAACCCTCAGGGGTGGCCAGCCCCGAACGGACTTTAGCGGTGAATAAATTAAAGAAAGTTCCAATCAAGGGATTGACGTATATTATACTTTATTAACACAGCTTAACACGACATATTACATAGCATTGGTGTTCCAGGATAGCACTATCCACAATTCGCGTATTGTTACCATTGAGTTACATGTCCTAAAAAGAAATTTTTAGTCCTCCATACCATACAGTACATAGTTAAAATTCATTAAACATCTTGATGATTCAGGGGTCAAATTCTATAGTTATGCTCCAATGCGTTTCCAATGCGTTTCGTCCCCTTGTTTTTGGGACTTCGTCAGGGATCCTTGGAGATCGTTTCTGAAAGCCATCAAGATAGCCATATATCAGTATCTTACAACATTCATAAAAGCATGGATTATGCCCTCGCTGGTATATTACTGCATGGTTACAATATATCACAATCGATAGAGTGGTATATATTTATATATTCTTTCTACTGTTTAGTTTTTATTTTATTTATAATCATTTTATCTGTCTATTGCGGGTAGTCTGTCATATCTCATACTGTCTTATTAATTTTAAAATCAATTTGTCTTACCCTAGTGCTTCCCTGACGGGAGCACATTTTTTAATAGTAAATAAATGTTTTTAGGCTTACCAGTGTTTGTCTTTTTTCCTTACCGTGGACGGATAGGTAGGCGCTGGGCCGATGTCTCCCAAGCCTCCCTCCATGGTCATAGAGGCTGCACCATTGTGTCTCCGGCATCTGGTGTATGGCTCCACCATGAAAACACTACCGTGGGGGGAAGGGCAGTCATACATATATTACAATGTCGCTATTTAGATTATGCCGTCACCATGATAATTCGATGTCTTACTCAGTGGTGGATTAGATTATAGGCATGTCCGCAGAGGACCTTTGCCTGAAATAAAGTGGTGTGAATATCATAAATAGTCAGTGTTTCAGTAAGTCAGTATAGCCTTGGGTCACCCACCTTTTTGAATCAGACGAGGGAAATGTCTTCCTATCTTGTTGTGTCTTTGTCATTTAGGTCCAAATGTTTGTCAATAAGTAAGGTTCCGTCGTCCTGTTGGGGGTAAAGCATAAGGCATTTTGATTGCTCGTGTCCCAGTTTGGAAAAAAAAAAAATTCCTCTCCAAACTTCTCACTGTCACACCTACCCGGCTCAGTCGCAAGGAGTCTCAAACCAGTCCACCACTTGTCAGCTGTCCTGGGTCACGTTCATAGTCTGGATGCTGTCTGTCATGCTGTCTAAGGTCTGTCTTTGTAGTGCCTGCTTCCCGCCACTTGACAGTGCGGTTGGTGCCGCCCCCGGGCGCGGGATAATCCCGTCATCCCAGGGGGGCGCTTTGCCAACAGTTATATTATTTCTTATGATTACTTCCAAAGCTTTGCATTAGCTGTAGCAGCTGTTCGAGGATGTCTATGGTTGTTTGTGCATAGAGACAACCACTCAATACCACGTGTTCTGTATGTGGTAGTCAGAATTACAGATGGGGTTGGGAATTGATGTCTTTATTACCTCTCGTGGCCTTGGGTAACCTTAAACTGCCATTGTGCATACATAATAACGCATTACATTTTTGCCCATGTTCAAAAGCTCTAAATGCAATAATACTTGAAGATCAGGAAGGACAACTATACATGCCTATGATTCATCGGAGCCATTATTCTGGGGTTCCAAAGGCCACTTCTAATTTCTAATTAGCAGCATACCGACTGAATATATAGAGAGGCTTATAGAATATTGGCAGGAAACATAATGAAATGATATTAAAGCCAGTTTAGAAAAACAAGGCATTAACATGTTTCGCCCATAGCGACTAATGAAACTATTCCTGTTATACTTGAAAGCCAATGTTTATAATCGAAAAGATGAATAGAGGGAATGTCTGCGGGGGATCGACAAATAAGCAGCTCTGGCATTTACATTTTCCCACATTTGTAGGGGTAGTTAAACCCACCTAAACACAGATGTACAATAAATATTTGGCATCACCCCCAGCTTCATAAACTGCTCAAAGCCAAGTGTAAGGTGCTTAGGTATACAAAAAATATTTTATGACAACTGCAGATTGGGGCCAGTGAACTGTGTGTTCTTTATTTGTATAATCAGTACTAGTAAAGGAAACCTGTTACATTAGGTTTATAGACGATGCTATTGGTGCCATCATTCATATCCTAGATTTATTACCTAGTACAGTGATGGCGAACCTATGGCACGGGTGCCAGAGATGGCACTCGGAGCCCTCTCCATCAGCCAACACAGAGGCTGAAGGGGGAAAGAACTGCAGCCCATTGGCTCTCAATGCTGTCAGTTTTCTTCCCCTCTCTTCTGATTGCACACAGCGCCCCATACCTTCTACTAGCACTGCCAGCCTGGGCTCGGGGAGGGACAAGCAGTAAGGCAAGAAAAAGGTGTGTGTTTGTGTGTGTGTGTGTGTGTGTGTATTTAATGTGTAAGAGAGAGTGTGTGTTTGTGAGTAGAAGACAGAATCACAAGAGAAGGTAGAATAATTCTCACAGGTTAGAAGTTTTAATTTTACAACAGCTAGAAAAGGCAGCAGGGCATGCTGGGCAGTGTAGTTCTTTAGCAACAGGCAGAATGCAATGCTTGCAGTTGTAGTTTCTTTACACAGCAAGTTGGGTCTCTGCCTTTTATGCTTTGTCATCAGAATGTCATGGGTCACTAACAGAAGACTATAAGCATGCTGGGGTCTGTAGTCCATCAGCAGCCTAGAATTTACAGGAAGCCTATAACTGCACTGATCCCCCATGAACGACAACGAAACCCCCGAGTTATAACCCCCGAGGATTTGTGTGTGTGTAATTCAGGTTAGATTGCCATGCCGGCACTTTGAGATAAATAAGTGGGTTTTGGGTTACAGTTTGGGCATTCGGTCTCTTAAAGGTTTGCCATCACTGGGCTAGTAAGTCTGTACTCTGGGACACCTTGGAAAGGAGAGTGTTTAGAAATCATGGCTTTCATGCTTGTTGCTGCAGCGACTTCCAGGATAGTAAAGCTTATATAAGCATGTAAAGGAAGCCAAATAAGTGATCCGTTGATGTCCATTGAGCAGGGATCGATTCCTGCCTACCTGGTATGATCGACTCAAACTTATCGATATCGAACAGAAAAATTATCGAAAATTGATCTGACATGTTGGTAAATTTGAGTAGATTGTTCAAGTATCTGATGTATTCAAGGTATTTTGATCGATTTTAATCTGATGGTACTATGGAGCATGTGCACAGAACTCAGGAAAGGAATCGATCGATTGTGAATCCATCAAACTATGTGGGGGTACAATCGCTTGATGTTCAAGTGACAGTCCATATTTAAATTGCACAAGACGCTCAGATCGATGAACAATCGTTCAATTAGGTTGTGTATGGCAACCTATAGCCCTGCAGCCTGCAAATACAGTCAGGTCCAAAAATATTGGGACATCAACACAATTCTAAAATTTTGGACTCTATACACTACAACAATGGATTTGGACAGTCAGCATTTGAGGGTATTTACATCCAAATTCCAAATAGGAATTACAATAGTTTGCATATGTGCCTCCTACGTGTTAAGGGACCAAAAGTAATGGGACAATTGGCTTCTCCACTGTTCCATGGCCAGGTGTGTGATATTCCCTCATTATCTTAATTACAAAATTACAATGTGCAGATAAAAGGTCCAGAGTTCATTTCAAGTGTGCTAATTGCATTTGGAATCTAATTCTCCCAACTCTCAAGATGCGATCCAAAGAGCTGTCACTATCAGTGAAGCAAGGCACCTTTAGGCTGAAAAAACTAAACAAACCCATCAGAGAGATAGCACAAGCATTAGGCGTGGCCAAAACAACTGTTTGGAACATTCATTAAAAGAAGGAATGCACCGGGGAGCTCAGCAACTTTTAAAGACACAGACCACGGAAAACAACTGTGGTGGATGAAGAATTCTTTCCCTGAAGAAAACACCCTTCACAACAGTTGGCCTGATCAAGAACACTCCCAGGAGGTAGGTGTATGCATGTTAATGTCAACAATCAAGAGAAGCCTTCACCAGACTGAATACAGAGGGTTCACCCCAAGATGTAAACCATTGGTGAGCCTCAAAAACAGGAAGGCCTGATTAGAGTTTGCCAAACGACATCTAAAAAAGCCTTCACAGTTCTGAAACAACATCCTATGGACAGATGAGATCAAGAACAACTTGTACCAGAGTGATGGGAAGAGAAGAGTATGGATAATGAAAGGAACTTCTCATGATCCTAAGCATACCACCTCATCAAAGAAGCATGGTGGTGGTAGCGTCATGATGTGGGCACGTATGGCTGCCAATGGAAGTGGTTTCTATTGTATTTATTGATAATGTAACCGCTGACAAAAGCAGCAGGATACATTCTGAAGTGTTTCGAGCAATATTATCTGCTCATATTCAGCCAAATGCTTCAGAACTCATTGGACGGCACTTCACAGATCAGATGGACAATGACCCAAAGAATACTGCAAAAGCAACAAAGAGTTGTTGAAGGCAAAGAAGTGAAATGTCATGCAATGGCCAAGTCAGTCACCTGACCTGAATTGACCTGAATAGTTATTGACGGCAAAGGATTTGCAACCAAGTAATAAAAAGGGGAAAGTTTGATTTATGATTATTATTCTGCCCCATTACTTTTGGTCCCTTAACAAGTGGGAGGCACATATGCAAACAGTTCTAATTCCTACATTGTTCACCTGATTTGGATGTAAAGGTTACAGTCTGCAGTTAAAGCACATTGTGTTCAACCCATAGCCATTGTGGTGGTGTATAGAGCCAAAAATGTTGTAATTGTGTCGATGTCCCAGTATTTATAGACCTGCCTGTATGTACAACAAGGGGAGTCTCTTATGTTTCAGCTTAAAGTTATTAAAAAAACAAGGTAAGGAGGTTAGCGCAAAGGTACAGTATTGTATGGCTAAAGACACAAATAAAACTGCCCATCAGTTTCCTTTCCTCCTTGTTGCATTTGCCATTTACCTGGACCTTGATGTCTACAGCAGGGCTCCATTCCCTGAGGACCAGGTCTGAATTCATGTATATTACATAAAATTTTAGCTGGCCATTACAAAGAATCTGAATATAACTGTCAAAACCAAAGCCTGCTCTCATGTAACTCTCATGGACAGGAGGACTTTACTTTGTAACATTCAGAGCAGTTAGATTGACTGTGTCTGTCATAGGAAATGATGGAGAGAGAAGTGTTTGTGTATTGTAATGCAACAGACACAACACCAGGTTATGAAATAACTGGAGGAAGAACACCTTTCTCTTGTATCCGGGGTCTGTCTGGGAGTAGTGCTGTGAGCATCCCTTTATCCCATACCCCACCTGTGCGGTATACAGATGGTGCGAGGCACAGATGGTGGAATGTACGGGCTGCTACCCACACACAGGGATGCTGGGAGGAGAGCTGTACCACAGCCAAGCGAAGGGTGGAGGTTGGGAACATTCAGTTTCTTTCCGTTAGGTATATGGAGAAATTAGATTTGTTCCTGAAATATTTGAGATCACAAGGGTAGCATGGCAGTGTGTGGGCTCATGAAGCACTGGGTGTCATATATTATGAGGCAGATATAGGGAACAAATATCATTGGAGTAAAGGTGAGGAATCTTTGGTGAGGGTCGTTGGGGGGTCTGGGAAAACATTGATTTTTATTTGTGGAAGCGGATTTAGGGAAAATGAGTGGTTTGTGGGTCATCTGTGGAAGAGTAGTGGTAGAGCTGTGTATTCTAGGTCAGTACAGGAATAGCAGAGGGGATAGTACTGGGATAAAAATGTTAGATCGAATCTATGGTTATAAATATTCCTCCTGCCGGCGTGCGCGTGCTCTGCTGACTATGTGATGCTGGTTTCTATGGAGACCACTCTGTCGCATCCCCCCTCCCCAGCTGAATCTCTCAGCTGCCCCCTCCTCCTCGCATCCCCCACCTCCTCGATTTGGGAAATAAGCCTAATATGTGCGAGATTTAACCCCATCGACACCAAAAAGACCCTCTTAAGTGTAACCCGTAAGGTGTTAGAGGAAAGATGTGCTTTGCCAGAGGTTTTTGGAGGAGTAAATGAAGATAGTTCGTTCTTTGAGGAATGAACTGGACTGTGCGCTACTATAAAGATAGTACACCTCTACGGACCATATTAAAAGGACCACTTTATGGGAACATAATGGCAGGGATTCAATGACTAGGTCAGTCCCAAATTCAACTGAAATCTTCTAAAACCATTGCTAGAAGTTAGTATAGATCTATCTGATATCTGAAGCAAGTAACAAAGGAGTTAAAAAGTTTCTGTGGTCCAGCCGGCAAATGGTCAATAAGATAGATGATCAGCTTCTACCTGTCCCTGGTTAACAGATGTTATACCTTCACCTGGCAGGAAATGGATAAAAGCCCAGAGGATCTACATTTAATTGTCAGGGAACTGGATCAGGAACATCTATTTAATTTCTTGCTGGAAGAAAGTAGATTACGGGCTGGGAGGGTGTATTCTATTAACCTGATACAGATGTAAATGATGCATGCGGCCTTCGTGTGTTGCTTTTACCAATGTGGGTTTTGTTTTTATTATAATCATGTCCTATCCCCCAATTTGTACTGTCTGTATCTCCCATAAAATCATACACCTATTAACTGGCAATCCCACAGGGATCTTGTTTAAGATCTGTGATATTTAAAGTCAACTGAATTCCAAATATAACCAAAAGTATTCAGGATTTAATGTGCACCCACCACCAGAAACTCATGTTTGCATGAATGTCACGAGAAGTACAGATAGAGAGGATGGCATTTAACAAAAAATAGTACCTGTAATGAGTAATTTAAGAATGTCCCTCGCAGCCTCTACTCTCTCCCTGGCTTTGATGACATGTGCCGTGGTGTCCCTGGGAGAGCCTGACATCTCTGCGTGCAGTGACAGCTGGGCAAGTCCCTAATTTTGCTTCACATACACACATACAATTTCCCCGTAGAAAACCATTATAAACCCCAGTGGCCACTCGCGATATTGCACCCTGAGTTAACCCCTGGAAGCCTGGCAGATAAAGATGGAATCTCTCATATGATTCCAGGGAACGCCACCATCATACCAGGTCAGAGGTAAGTCAAATGTTAATTTTACATATATATTTTTTAGATTTTGAGTATACATTGCTTTAACCCTCTGGGCGTTACGAGGTTTTCGCGCCATTTTTAATGGCACAAAAAGCCGTTTCCCCCGCAATCGTGGCGGAGTACACTTTACTCCGCCATGATTGCCGGCTCTCCACCCAGCCCTCTACACACCGCCAGTGTCAAATAGACGCCGGCGGTGTGTGGAGAGCGCCGCCCCCTTCGGCATCACAGATGACGCCGAAGACACAGGCCGGAAGGGCTACGTGCGTCAGCGGCTCTTCTACAGAGCCGCAGGCACACAGAGAGGTGGCGGTTGTGCCCGATCCCGGCACGGGCGCAGTTTGATCAAACTGCACCTGAACTGAGTTCAGGCAAACCGCCCAGGAGGTTAATATATATTGAACATATTGTTCAAGAAGGATTCTTATTACATCAGTTGGGTGCACATGTTCCATAGATATGTGCAAGAACAAGGACAGAGAGGTGAGGGGATAAGCAACACAGGTATTTGAAGTTGGGCATTGACATGATCAGATTCTCCAATTTTGCTTCAGATATTCCTTTACAATAACTGCTGAAAGAGCAGAGACCTCCTCTAGAATATAGATATTGGGCCCAACCCAGATAAATGAGCAAACGTCCTGAAGATTATTACAATCAAGTGTCATGACTCCAAAATAGAGAACTTCTATGCAATTTCTTTATTCAGTTCTAAGCGGAAAGCCCACAAGATGACAGGACCAGTAGAGAGGTGCACAAGGAGCTATGCAAAACCCCTAAATTTACAACAGTGTGACCTGGTTTTCAGGGCTCCAGGTCAAAAAATGGCATGAAGAGTACCTTCGTTTTACCTAATAAGACCTACCTGGAATTTGTTTAGATCATATCTAAACTCAGAATTTCCTTTGTCTTGTAGTTTTTGGCTGAGCATGCTGTTTTCGATATTTTCTTTTTTAACCTGTGTGTTCTGTAGGGGAGAGCAAATATACTTGTCCCAGAGTCACAATAGGTTATGTCAGGAATAATTCTTGTCCCTTAACTTCCTGTCTAAAGTCCCCCATACACCTTACAATCTTACCATACAATTTCGGTACAATCATCTACTAAACCCATGTAATATGAGGACCTTTCTAAACCTTCCAATCACTATGTATTCTATCAGGGAGGACCTGGTCCTACATATTTGTTGGTAAATCTAAAGGAAATTGTATGGAGTGATATGGTGTATAGGAGGCTTTAGGGATCAAAGATACCAGGAGAAATAGGAGGATAGCTAAAATCCTCCCTGCAAGGATAAAGACAGAAATGAAAGATGCCCATACACGCATAGATATGCGTTAGATCGATGGCCACTTTGAGTGCCGTGCGCATCCACAGCCATCTTTCTAATGCATATTTAATAAGGCCACCCCGCTCGAAGACAGGGTTATCTGACATAAGCGTAAATCACGGTCGATGTCCATTGCTTTGGCTGGGGACTGTGGGTCCAAAGGATCGACTGAGCTTGATGACGCAGCAGTGCTGGGCCTAGATCTCCTTCGATATCATCATCGCGCTGAGCTCAAAGGCTGATCTATCTCAAGGGCATCGACCTGTGTATGACAACAGTTGTCATTTTATACAATGAGCCATCCAAGCTAGAAGAGAATGAAATGACTTGCTATTGGAAAGTAATTATTTGTTATTCATCATGTATTGTGTTTTTACCTTCTACAAAGCTGGTGAGTGAGAACCCTGCCTCTAGAACATGGCATTACATCAAATTTAATCAAGGGAGTTTCCTGCCTTGTTTGCTTTAATATTTCATGTTGGTGAATCCCTGTTTGATTGCCAAAGATTGCCATCACCCTCGGTCCCCATCCAAAGTATCAAACAGGATCAATTGAACAGAAGTGGGTTTATCGTATTGACCCGTGTATGGCCAGCCCAAGGCTATGTTTCCACGGCGACTAGGGCCCCGTGGACCCCCTGCATAACGTGCAATCATTGACGGGGATGCAGATGGAGCCCTGGTTAACGTAAACTTGCTGCCGGCGGATCGGCTCAACACCCTGTAAACAGTCAGTGTGAGAGGCAGGTAATATATATGGGATCCGTCGGCATCCTCGTCAAGGAATGCGCTTAACGCGGTGGGGTGACAGAGCCTTAGTAGACGCCGATCCACCTCTCTATTCTAATCATACAACTCTGAGTTTAAACTATCCTAACTACTCCCATTTCTCCATGATTAAGGCTTTTGGCCCCTAGAAGAAATGTCAAGTACTGTCTGGCTGCATCACCTCTCCTGGCAAAAATTTGCATTCTGCAAATAAGATAAATGAATGAAATTAAGAATAAATAATGTATGAAAGTAAGATGTATAATGGCGTGTTGGTTACTGTTCATAAAATGATTGAAAGCCTTCCCAATAAAAAGATATATAGAGAGACCCTGTCTTTGGGTACATTTTGCCTTCACTGGCTACATACCTTTCCAGGTCTATACGTTTTTTTTAAGACTTTGTTCAAACAAATCATTGTGAAGCAGTTTCTCACTCACATGTTATCAATCACCTACAACCAAGTGCAGGTTGACGTTTGTATGTGTTGATTCATAATGGTTGAAAGGGCTATTAAAAGGCATTTTTCAAAGCTTGTTGACCACCTAGCTAAAGCATAAACAATCGTAAAGGTACCCATACACAGGCCAATTTTCCACTCGATTTTTGACCGATCGATCACTGCGCTTGTTCACGAGTTCGATCGGCATGCAAAAAATTGGAATCGACTAAAAATCGGATCCGACAATGAACCGACATGTTGGTGTTTTTGGTCGATCATTTGCAATCAGAGTATGTTGGTGGACCCATAGCCCATAGGAATCGCATGCAGCCCACCTGGTCCGATGATCCAGGGGCTCAGAATCGGGAATCCGAGGCGGGAGAAAAAATGTTGGTCTTTCGCATGCGATTCTGTACGGACAGGGGGCCCCCTATCACTGCCAGTGATGACACGAGGTGGGGACCGCAATGGAGGTGACACGGAACACGACGCCGGAATCCGTTGGACAAAGGTGGATGCTGCGATGGATACTGAATTGGCCGATGAATACAGGCCGCGATCCCGGCGCGGAGAAATCGAGGAGAAACGACGGGAGAATGAATCGATTGGACATGGGAATACGACACGTGTAGGCTAGGCTTTAGGCCAAAGACGGGATCCCAGGTTCCAAGCAGAGGGTTCAAACAACAGTACAGACAGTCTCGACCCCTGGTGATGGGAGCAGTTCTCGCTTAACTACTGTTTGGCCAAGGTGGCACTCCCAGACACCATTTGAATGTGTTGGCCCAATCAGCTGCAGGAGATTCACCAGCTAATTGTTCACCAATCCTATAGCTTCAGATGGCACAATGTGATTGGGCAATCAGCCAATTTAACGAGACTCTGTCTTGCACACAATTGTCTGTTATAGCCCCTGTAAAGCAGTGTGCTACTGTGTCTACTTACCGGTCTGCCTGCAAGTGTCTTTGTTGCCAACAACAACGATTGTTACCTGGATATCTGGTGTTGGTAATGTGCCCAGGTGCATTACACTAGGTGGACTGTGCGCAGTATCAGTGATAAGAATGTTTTAGTGCCAATGATACAGGCATTTAAGTGGATGGTTATGCTGTGTTAATGTAGAGCAACCAATTCATGCCACATTGTATACACAGCGAGTTAATAGGGGGTTTTATAGGTGACTAGTTATCCTTTATCAGGGATAGGAAGGGGCATTTCAGCAGCCTTATCTGTAGTCATCTAGCAGAAGAATAAGTTGTGTTCTTCCTGCATTGGGGCAGTGTACGGGTTTCCCGATGGCACAGCATAGGTTATGTAGCAGCTGCTGGCAGACAGGGGGTTACAGGGGAGATGGCGGGCTCTGCATTGCAGGTAGTATAGGAGCAGCCTCAGTGCATCAGACAGAACATTCTGTGCATAACTAACAACCTGATCCAGACATAACCACACAATGCCAACAGACACACAGCAAGATAAACACTCAGGGAAAAATCTACTGCTAAGCATCCCCCAGTAGCCAGTATGTAATGGAGGACACATCCGAGCAAATGATAGGAAACAACCTCATATCCACCGATGGGATGATACAGATAACACCAAGTAATAGTCTAATGCTGGCAATACACGGCCCGATATTCAAGCTGTTTTAGATATCTCCCCTTTATCGAGCAGCAGCGCCTATACTTTGGATGGGGACCCTTGGTTTCCGTTCAGATAATAGGCATCTATCAAGGTTTACTGACATGTTGGACTGATCCAGCCTGAAGCTACCCATACACGGCTCGATTTATGCATAGATATTTGCACAACCGTGAATGTGCACGGCGCTTTATTGTGCAAAAATCGAGCCATGTATATTCCTACCTTAAAGGCCCCCATAGACCTTACAATCTTACCATACAATTTCAACCAAATTTTGTTCTACCAAAAGCATGTGTATATAAAACCAATATGAGGAGCTTTCGAAACCTTCCAATCACTATGTATTCCATCAGGGAGGCCACTATACTACCTAGTTGTTGGTAGATCTAATGAAAATTGTATGGAGTGATCTAAAGGTGTATGGTGGGCTTTTGGGTCAATGCTGGATTTCTGTTTTTACCAGTAACCGCTTATAATGTATCGACATGTGGAGAACTTGTCAGATACACTGTCTCCATGCAGTGTACAGTGTGTGGTTACACTCAAGTATGTGGGTCACTGGTGGTAGTGGATGCTGGCTCCTTTCCTTACGGTAAGTAATATCGTAGTACGTATGGGCTGGGATCCCACTGGAAAAAGAATGCTCTTGGAGAGGTTCCCCTAACTATCAAAATTCTTTATTCTGATTATACAGTTGCAATTTAAAACATCAACGCTGTATAATGAGCGTTTCGTGACAGGTAAAAAAGGGGTGTTTGGTCTGTAGAAAATAAAATTATGATATCAATTTTGGGCGGTATTTCAAATGATAAATATATATCTCTATATTGACCTCTATAATGTGTTTATAAGTATATAAGATGCTCAGATATGCATGCACTATGTTAAAATTGCATATTGGAGCATCTCATCATACATTTTTGTGACTTAAACATGTGAGTTTTAATATTTGGGCAAATGTCCAGCAAGTGAACATTATTGAATTGAATAGGGGACCATAGAGCACTTTCCTGCCTCTTGGATTGTCCTTGTCTATTTACAACCTTTGACCATACAGTCTACATCTGATGACACCATAGTGTCCTCAGACACGTTAGAGCCCAGGTGCCCAACCTGAGGCCCGGGGGCCGCATGCGGCCCTTTGGGTTTTGTTTGGCGGCCCCCCTTGGTCCTCCACTTGTGGCCCCCACAACCTGTTAATGTATATGGCATAGGAACTCACCTGTTCACCGATCCTCCTCCAAAGCGTCCTCGCTTAGAAACTTCTAAGAGTCGTAAGAGGAGGAAAGGGACTTGCTAAACCTCCAGCTGAGCACGCTAATTGGCATACATGAAAGTTAATAGGGGATCCAGACAGCGCCTGAGTGCCTATGCTTCCACTAGACTACTTTGATAATATCTGAGGCACATTGCATTTGTTAATGTATATGGGGCATTCCAAATATCACCATGTGTAGTGGTCACACGCTGACCCAGCTTTCCTAATCAACTTTAGCGGTCCTACATGTTATGTGCGGCCCCTTAGTGATGCCGAGGGCCGCACTTGTGGCCCTCCATATCACCTCAGTTGCCCACCACTGCGTTAGAGTAATGATTCTCCACATGCATTGCTTTTCACATACATCTTGTCCGATTTGGATCACCTTGTGTAGCAAAGTTATCTCAACACTCGTGATGTGTAACCTCATTCCAGCCCCTCAGCTGATTTTCCAAGGGACTGACCTCAATCTTGGGTTATAAAAAGCTCCACAGAAGGTGGAGCTAGGGAGTGAAATAGAGACAAACTGTTTACCGTCACTAAAATGAAATCACTTGGGAAAACTTATGCTTGTGACTTTTTTTTAGAACTTTATTGTTAAGTTTAACTTTAAGGTGTCCATAAACTTACAGATAAGTAGTGTGCACTCCTGGACGTCAATTGCGCAGCTATCTAACGCGCCCACCCCAGTCTTCAGCGCTCACCCCACGATTGGTCCAGACTCTGGCAGGACCTTGCTAGGTCGATGAGATGGTACCTGGTACCTGCTAGGTTATCTCATCTGTCTCATGTAACTGTTTTTGGGGCTGTGAACACACTTGGTGGGCATGTCCTTATGCCACTCGATTTTTGACCAAGCTTTACAGCAGTGGTGGACAACTGAGTTGATATGGAGGGCCACAAGTGCGGCCCTCGGCATTACTTAATCTATACTGACTGAAGCATTTTAAAATGAAGAAATGACAGCAGGCAGAGCTAGAAGACGTTATTTATATTTTTTAAATAACAAAACTTGTTTTTTGATACTTCAACTATTAGGGAACACTGTAGTATGGTAATGCACAATTGTGTCATATATATCATCAAAGGTTATGTGCCTCATAGATATCAGATCAAAGCCCTTGATGATATCTATGGGTCACATAACCTATAATTTAAAGGTTATATGCCCTTATTCTGAGGTTATATGCCACATACAATAATAATTGATCTGGCACATATCTTCATGTGTGTACCCTGCTTATGACGAATAAACTGACGGATAGATACTGAAGATAGATATCAATCAGCCTATAAAATGTATTGACTAATGATGTCAATGAGTTTGATTATCTTCATTAATCAATGTCACAACTTTAGCTTGCCACACATGGTTCAATTTTAGTGTTCGATCGGCGTTAGATTAGATTTTGTAGTTTGATGAAAAAATCTATTTTAATTTAATCGATGTACACCACATGGGGAGTACGATTATTGTTCAATTTCGACTGAAAAATTTATCGAAGTAATCAAAAATCGTCGATTGGATTCCTCTTACGATTGTAATCAAAAAACTTTGATTGAATTCCTCTTACGAATGTAGTTCAATGATTGTACAATCAACCAAAATTTTCCAACCTGTCCGATCACGATTCAATCGACGAATTCTTTCAATCGATCAAAATTTTAATCGGAAAACATCAATTCAACGCTAAATTCGAACCATGTATGGCTAGCTTGCTATGGCTAGAGGTATACCTACATTGTAAAGGAAACGGAAACTCTAGTACAGTTCACTTCTTAAAGCTGGGCATAGACGGGTCGTTTTCCTGTCGAATTCTCAGCCGACCGAACGTTATGACATCCAAGAATTGGCCAGGCACCCTTTGTGTGTCGGCCATTACTTATTACTGGGATTTTACCGGCATGTCGGATCACCAGCTTGACACAGAGTAGGACAGGTTAAAAAGAGGTATAAAACAGCCATATTTGGTAAGTAGAGATACTAAGATTACATTTGTGTGTGTGCGCCAGTTTAACACTTTTTCCAGGACGGCTTAATGCCCCCTCATTCATGGGTCGGAGTGTTAGGGTTTCGGACTGCCGGCACTGGGGAGCTGCAGTTCATTGAGGGAACAATGAATGACAACATACTGAAGCAGAGCATGATCATTTTTATTCATAAAACTGGCCTGCAGGACAGTATTCCAACTTGAAAACCATCCTAAACATACCTCCAAGATGACCTTTGCACTGCTAGAAGGATGAGTTCTTTAACATCCACAAGAGAGATAAGTCAGTGCTGGAAAATGAGGGCCACACAAAATATTGACACTTTGGGAACAATTTGTGGGTTGCATATTTGTGCCAAAAATATGGTTAGATGAAAAATTGACGTGGAACCCCCCCCCCCCTCCCCATTTCTTAACTAGATCCCCTTTAGGCATAGGGTCTAACAGGCCGAATAAGGAAGGAGGGCAACAAACAAGCAGGTTATGGGTCATATCAGTCCACCAACCAGGGCTGATGTCATACCTTAACAAGGGGTCTCATGTTCATATCGTGGCCTGGTGTTGGGGGGCACATGTTCCCATGCCTTTACGATATAACAAAGTCCTTCCACTGAATGAGTGCCAGTGTCTGACAGTCCAATGTCACTTTACTGGCACTGGTTCTCATGCCCCACTCGCAGACCCCACAACACCAAATGCCAAGACCATTGTAAGCTCTAATATGCTATAAAAATCAAAGAACAGAATGAACAGGGATCTGCTAAGATGGTAAATCCCTGTTCGGTCCAAATTATTTGTATTTGATACAAATACAAAGTATTGAGTGGGAATCGATGTGTCAGTGGCACACATCTTGATACCCGTTAGTTTTGTCGCCGACCACAAGCACGACCACTGACGTCACCACGCTGCAATTGATCGTCGGCATAAGAGACGGGCATATAAACGTGGGCTAATGAGGGCTCACGCTGCTGCAATAACAGCTCAGGCTGTCAGGCCGACGTGGTTATTTTTGAATAATAGATATATATGGAAACAGCGTAGGATCTGGAAAAGCCGTGTAAAACATAATATATTGTTGTGACATTGGAAGAAAATGCGATTTCGATGTTTTACAAACAGTGTTTTTTTTAATTGATTTTACTATTTAAAATTATTTTATGTCATGTATGTACACTGAAAAAAAAAGTGAAAGCTCTGGATTTTTCAGTCCTGGCTCTGCTGTGGCTAGAGGATATCATAGACACTAATAACTCAGTCTTTGATGCAGTGGTGCGAAATGGAACCAAATTTAAGATAGCAACTGATAAGAAATATCTATGGGAGAGTGCGATGCATGAAGGAATTGTGGTGTCATGACTTCTCTATGCTTAGGATGTTGCTGTATGACACTATTACTTATGAGAATATACACTTATGCCATAGGAGAATACATGTAATAATAAAGTAAGATTTCTCTGTGATTAAAAGGCTCGAAGCTGAACAGGCCCAGGCTGGCAAACTGATGAACTGAGCCACAAGAGCATTAAAAGACTTGTCTAAGATTTCGTGAGCAGCTCAGCTACATTGAGCCATCAATATGCAGTCTCGTGTCCATGTATCAGTACTGGCTGTGGATGATCATATTTAAAACTTATAAATGACAGAATCTTTAAGATATCTGTAGAGATGTCTGTAGATGTCTGTAGAGAGTTAACCCTAGCTATATCCTTTAAGCCTGATACACACCTTTCCATTTTTACACACATTTTACACACTTCCCCACCATGGGGAAGTCACCACACCGACCTTCACATAGAACTACACCAAGGACACTGCCAAGGACCCACCCACTGTGACGTGGCACCTGTCGGAGAAAAAAACATTAGTGCAGGAATGTACAGATGGGCAAACAAAATGAGAAGTGAGTAAAGCCTAGTCCAGGAAGGGAGATTCCGTCCCAAAGGGGATCTTCCCCTTCCACTGCCACTTTTTCATTTGAAAGGGGCTCCGCCCACTCACGCATCTATGATGATGTCTGCGAGCCCATTCCACCAGGTCTGCCCCAGTCAAGTGCCCTTCTCCTATGGGTACTCGGCTCCGGGCATGCTATTAAATGGTTAGGTGTTATCTAGGCCTTATTTTTGTAAGGTAAGCAAATATCAGTATGTTTGGGGTTCAAAAGCAATATGCTGACTTTTAGCATAATGAATGTGAGACAAGAAGAAAAGCACAGGGAAAATTCCCATATGAATATATCTTGTTAAAACAGTGATTTATGGGCAATTTTTCCAGACCACATTGCTATTAATCTAAGAAAAAAGATAGCTACAAATGTGAATGTGCATACCAAGATGTGGATTCTAAAAAAAAATGAACTATATATCTGAACTCCAAATACAAGAGCAGACTTGGAACAGATGTTTCTAATATTATACTTTTTGAAGCCAAATGTATGTTCTTATAATAATAATAATAATTAAAAAATAAATATATATATATATATATATAGTCAGGACCCAGCACTTCAACGGTTCCAGCTGTGAGTCAGTTTTATTCAGAAAAAAGTCCAAAATCTAACAAGTAAACTGAGAATGATGTAGCTTACTTCAACCCTGGACCTTCAACAGGAAAACAAAAACAACAAAGTCTATTCCGCAGAAGCAGTCAATAGGTGTCCCTCCAGGGCTCGATTTTTAATAGATAAGAGCACAATCGTGCAACATGCATGTTCACCGCGCTTGATTGTGCTCTAATCTATATACAAATCGAGCCATGTATGCCTTTCTTCGAACGAAATCAACCGATCGCTTAAAGACAAGTCTGTCAAGACCTACCCGCAGTGACAGCACAACTCATTTCATATATACCGTATTTTCCGGCGTATAAGACGACAGGGCGTATAAGACAACCCCCAACTTTTCCAGTTAAAATATAGAGTTTGGTATATTCTCGCCGTATAAGACTATTCCTCTTCCAACGCACACCAAATAATGTATGTCCACTCTGACTTTCAACCCACAGATCTCCAACACCCTTAGAAGTCCAATTTTTTTTTTATTAGTAATTTACATTCCCAATTTGACACCCCTATCTGCAACCTTTCATAGTTATTAATGTTTCCCTGCAGTTATTCAGCTGACATAAATTGTATACATTTGACAATAAAATAGCTTTAATCTCAATACTGCAATACCAATTTCAGATTTCAAGGTTGTACTACATAGGGTTTTAAAGACCTGGGTGTTCATTCAAACTAGGTGAGTGAGGGCATGCATGTAGCAGAATAAGCCATTATAGTCTTATGGAAGAATTATTTGATAACTAACTTCTTTGTAGGAAGTGTTGAAGCTAGGGGCATGAAATTTTGCATGAATGTAGTCTCAGGGGTAAGCTGGTAACCCCCAAAGGTTCTACCATGCAGGGTTGCAAAGATATATGTGTTCAATGTAGGCAAGTTAAATGTTGCATAAAGGAGTATAGCACTCTGGTAATGAAGAAGCATTTCTGATAGCTGGACTTTAGCTGAAATTTAACTTATAAGTGTTGTAGCTAGAGGGGTGAAACTTGGGGTGTAAGTAGTAGTAGGTGAGCATTACTGACCCTGTAAGTTTCATGATTGTACTGTTAATGGTTTTCGTGCTATAAATGTTCAAAGTTACAGTGCCACACAGGTGTTGGTTTTGCTTCTACAGCACAGTGGAGAGGGTGTGTCCCCTCCTGCGTTTTTTTATTGGCTGGGATGATGGAGAAGCATCCCGTAGCCATGGTAACACTGCTGTGAAGGAGTAGGGAGATCTCTTTCTTCCCAATATCATTCTCCTGCTTCTGTCGGCCAGCACGCAGCCCACAGAGCATAGATCCGGGGAGCAGATCTACCGGTTCCCCTAGGTGGTCCCCTGCACCCCCCTGCCTGCGGCACCCGGCGTATAAGACGAACCCCGACTTTTGCACACATGTTCCTGTGTTCAAAAGTCGTCTTATACACAGGAAAATACGGTATATATATATATATATATATATATATATATATATATATATATATATATATATAAAACATAAGAAGAGATAACAACATTTGGCACACTAATCACAGGATGTTATATGCCTTGCACCTATTATAGTTGACTAACAAGATATAGTGCCATTCAGTGCAACTGTGGGTAACACTGCGTTTCTATGCTGTGTGGTACCACAGGTGAACATACTATAGTGGACCCCATACATGTGATCCTGGCCTAAATGTCACACTTATACCTTGTCATTTCAAGAATCAAGGCTGTACACCCAGCTATTAGGCGCTTATTAGGCACATAACATATTCACAATTACTGACTGATCTCCCAACAGTAATAGCTGAGTTAATTTTTTCCAATATGATAGTATGGGTTGTGTATATGCATTAACATTCTGCATTTCAGTGATAGAATTATGTGACTCTTCTCTCAAATGTAAATAGGTGATGAGTAAAATGTAAGTGCCAGATTGTAAAAAGTGTCTCTCCACAAGTTGCTCAGTGGATTTATGCCCCCCATACATACACAGATTTTAGCATCCGACAGACTAAAAACGATCAATTTATTTCAATCGTACAATCAGAGATTGATTGATGGAAAATAGAATATACTCCACATGGAATAACCAATTTTTTATCGATTTTTTTATTTTTGATGAAATTGATAGTTTAATCGGTGCTGTGTACGTAGGGCATGGTCATTTGATGACAATAAAGTATTAGTATGCAAATGATCAAGAACGATCAAAATCCGTCAGTTACAAAATATTTTGTACTCAATTTGTACTCAAGCGATCAAAATTTTCTGACATGTCTGATCATGTTTTGATCAATTTTTTTGACAATTACGATCCAATTTAGTTGATTGGACAGTGTGGGCATGCACCAATTTTCAGTCGACCGATCAAAAAATTTATCGTTTCTATCGGTCAGCCACTAATATCTGTGCATGTATGGGGGCCATTAGAAAATGGGTACTGCAAGTGTATATACACATATTAAGTTATCAGCACTATACCCTATGCTTAACTAAGACCTCCCTCTAGGCAGTGGCCTTTTGACTTGGCTGGAGGGAATGGAACAAATATCAGCCTCAATGGATGCAGAGCTATTGCTCCCAGAATATTTGTAACATTTGGATCACAAGACACACACACAGTATTTTGTCTCGCTCTGAATACTCTTTGATCTCCCTCCTGCAAAGTGCCTACTATCAATACTTAGGAGAAGGGAGGGGGAGGATCAGGGAGCGATAAGAGCAGAGAAACATTCATGCAGCTCCTGTATACATGCTGAGGCTTATCTTCTGTTGCATCATATTGTGTGCAAAATACAGTAATTATTAATATTTACATGACAAATTCATGTCATGTATATATTCTATATGTTCATATGTTACATCATATATTATTAACATAAAACATAAAATTATGACTGAAGTCCCCTTGCCATACTTCATGTGCTGAAAACATACAAGAGTTTTGGTCATGAAACCCAGAAAAGAAAGAGGACAATTAGGGCTAAACTACCCGCCCTATGGACATACTGTACATGCAGCTGACTTAGATATACAGCGAACCAGAAAAATACCTTGCAGCAGTTTGCTGTTCTCTAGAGCTTACACGTTTCTACTATACAGACTCCAGACATTGGTGGGGTCTAGGGCTCTCCGTGTCACTTAAGGGCTTTTTTTTATAACAGCTAACCTATGTCTACAAACATATTTATGCAAACAGCTCCTAAAAGGACGATGTGAAGGCAGCACCACCTCTGAATATAGGCAGCATGTCTAAGATTAAAATGGTATGTGTCAGGTACAGTCATGTCCATAAATATTGGGACATTGACACAATTCTAAATGTTTTGGCTGGGTTTCATCCCTGGTGATGCTCTGCCAGGCCTCTACTGCAACTGTCTTCAGTTCCTGCTTGTTCTTGGACATTTTTCCTTCAGTTTTCAGCAAGTGAAATGCAGGCTCAATCGGATTCAGGTCAGGTGATTGACTTGGCCATTGCATAATATTCCACTTCTTTCCCTTCAAAAACCTTAGGTTGCTTTTGCCATATTCTTTGGGTCATTGTCCATCTGCATTGTGAAGGGCCATCTAATGAGTTCTAAAGCATTTGGCTGAATATGAGCAGATAATATTTAGATGTAGATTGGCAATTTTACATCTTGTGGTGAACCCTCTGTATTCACTCTGGTGAAGTCTTCTCTTGATTGTTGACTTTGGTAGTTGGCAGCCTCTGTGGGTGGTCCGATGACTGCTCTTCTCATCTGTGCCCTGCAGCCTCCTTATTCTTCTGCTGCAACTGCAGTTCCAGTACGGGCAATAAATGTGCCCAGTGGCGTAAGATGAACCATAGCAGTCATTGAGGCCACTATGGGACCTGTAGCTACAATAGGGGCCAACAGTTTCTGGCTGTCTGATCTTTCTTTGGTATTCGATATGCAAACTTGTCAAGTCAATACGTTTTCTCAGTTTTTGTAGATAAAATTAGGTACCTCTGCTTATATTCGGGTTGGCTTGTACTCAAGTTTATAGGTTTACATTAGCATTCATCCTTTTGACCATGTATCTTTCTTTCCTTGGCTCTATTTAACACAAGAAGCTGAAAAAATACCCCTTGAGTATGACATATCATGCAAATGTACTGTTTCTGGACAAAATTGCTCCATGCAAGTTATGACTTGTAAGATATATAAGACTTTCCTCCATTCCTATAAAACAGGGGTCAAAGCTCACTGTGTATCTGAATTTGACAACCCAGCTGTAAAACATGTAGCCAGCAGGAGTGAACAGTTTCCCAAAGAATCAATAAACATTGAAACGGTCACAAACATAGAACTGCATTTCTATGCCAAACTGCAGCTTTTCTGTAAATCCAAACTCTCTTCCCTCATGAGCCATCTCATTGGCGAATGAGACCATGACATAGGATAACAGTGAGTCAAGTTTAATATTTTAGATATAGAAGAAAGACAACACACATATCATCAGTTAGTAATCCTCTGGCTAGTTTTGAGCATGACAGTTTGAGATTCAGTACTCTGAACTAACGTGCATTGTGTTCGCAATATGCGCATGTACAAGTGCCAATTTGCGCAATGAAGGTACTAATGACTGGAGATCACAAATTCTCAAATTTATTACAAATATTATATTGCGATATTTTGCCACTATTGCCTATGCTGCTCATGACTACCTCTAACAAGAATGAAATAGTTAGGTAACAAGTTGATACAGAAGTTAAGCAAGACATATAAGTAATTGGCTATTTTGGCAAAACATTGTCCACAATGTAACATGGCACCAAAAATGCATGCATACATAGACACCAAACAAATACTTCTTACATGTTTCAAGTATTTTATCACTTACTGAAATGTGATGTTTTCTATAGCTTAAAATATAGAAGAGTTTGTGTATAAAAAAGAAAAGTTCACACTGAAATACTTAAAAAAAACAACCTAATTTAACTTAAATATTCAAAGGCCATTTGAGAAAACTTTGTGGCTGTCAGAGCTGAATTTACAAATTTTATATACCTGAAAAATAACAGATCTGGCTTGGCCATCAGCAATGTACCTATTTTCACAGTCTGTGTACTAATATATAGTGTTGATCACAAATATTCTAATTGTGAATTGTTCTTGCACTTTGAGAATTTGCAAAGATCACAAATATAGTGCTATATCTTCGTAATCCTGAATATTCTAGACTTTTCACATCAGTACCCGGAACTTTCGTGCATTGCATTAACAATATTTATTCTGCTAATTTACAGTGAATATTAGGTGAATAATTAGCGATATTTTGCGAATAGGAATGTACTACCTATGCTGCTCATCACTACTAATGTATATATTTGAGACTGCAAGTCCACATGAGACGCACGTCCTACCAACAAGTTTTTTATGGTAAGAGACCTGCTAATGTCTGTGCATTGAATATACTTGTTTCTTCTCATTTTGCAGATCATCAAAAACTAGAGAGAGAAGCAAGGATTTGTCGTCTATTAAAGCACCCAAATATTGGTAAGAAGTATATATCCTTCTTTTATTGTTTATTTCTTTATTTCATTTTTTTAAACAATGTAGGTAAGCATTTCCATAATTAATGAAAAACATTTGCTCTGTTTTCTTCATTACATATCAACCAACTGTATCACATGGCTTTGTTGTTAGGATAAAGGTCACTTGTTCAGACAGGCTTTTTAATGCCATTTGGGTTTCTTATTAATTCCTTCACTGACATTTATTTATGATATAACTTTATTATATTTTATTACCATGATCATTGCTATTTATTTCCAATCAAACAATAAGGCCTAGTCTCCATTGAGCGTCATAGATGTATAAAGGTCACTATACACATTACAATCTTCCCATACAATTTCTGTACCAAGTATCAACTTTTCTTCTAAAACCAGGTAATATGAGGATCTTTCTAAACCTTCCAATCCTATGTATTCTATCAGGGAGGACCCGGCACTACATCGTTGTTTGTGATGATGCATGTGTTACACAAGCAGAATGCTGGGTTTTCTACACAATGGAGACTAGGCCTTACTGTGTATAAAGGCAGTTTTAAACACTTTGTTGCAATCTGAACCATCTATCCCTAGATAGCAGCTGTAAAACCTGGCATAAAAATCTACTTTACTTTCAGAAGTTGGTTCTGCAATACCTAAGGATCCCTTACACCACATACAGATTTCCTTTAGATCTCCTTTTGTTTTACCAAAACCATGTAATGTGTGGCACTTTCTAAACCATCAAGAAAGCGAGTTGCCAGACAATACAAACATCAAACAAAAAGTAAATTGAGAGTTACACATCTGTGACTCGGTGAGGGCTAATACATAGGAAAAGGTGTTATGGCAAAGTATTTACCCTCCCAAAATGTTATACCAATACCTTAAATTATATAAATGACAGAGACACGCTGTTAGGTGTTTGATATGGCTATAATACGTTTCCATAATCAATTACAAATGTAATACAGTAGAAAGTTCCCTGACAGTACCATTGTGACTGAACAAGAAATGCCACATATTTGTACCCATACCAACCAACATGCCCAATTTCCCAGCTCGGGGGGTACATAACCGAAATTCCTCACTCCAAGAATACTAAAACCAAAAATGACTGCCAACATTAGACCCAATCCATGATATCCATCTTAAATTAAATCATTTTAAACCAGCAAACAGGAATACCAATGGCACAAATTATCCAAGATTTCTAATACAGGCTCTGTCAAGGACCCACCATGCTGTGACCAACAAAAGTGCAACTTAAAACAGAAAAATGTAACATCACAAATCTAATTAATAACATTACATAACCAGAAGGAATTGGAAAATTTAGGAAGTGGTCATCTTCAATCCAAACGGATCTTCCTTCTTTACACCTTCACTGCTCATCCCAAACTTACACACTCCCCTTTTCCTTCATAGTCCACCAGTCAAGCACCTTTTCCCCTACTGCTTTCCCTCCATGTCAGGGTGTAGAGAAGATACAACAAACAGTTTACACCAGCCACTGATACTGTTAGATAGGATAGCAAGGGATATAGCATGAGTTACCTTAATACTACTGTAGGAAATTAGTTATACTAGGCTATCTACCAGTATAATGATAATATACACAACATGACGGTTGAACTGTTATGCTACATAAAATTTGCCTTTGCATACAGCATCCCCTTAATGCATTCTGCATCTCTCCTAAACTAACTAGGAGACAAAATCCAATTTTTGATCAAACAGAGTACCCATCTGTACTAATATGGAAATGATTACTGCAGCTTGACAAATGAGAAAGGTTGCATATATTGTATATGCATCACATATAGGATAGGATAGGATGTGGTGATAGTAGTCTTTTTTATATTACCGGTGTCCACTGGCTATGAACCCATGTATGATTGCTGCATGAGTAATCCCTGTCTTCAGCTACTTTTTTCCCTGTATATGAGCTATCTTTAAGGCTTCTTTAGCCCCCAAATCACAAATCTCTTGGTAGCTGTAGCTATGGAAATAATAATATTATCTTTTAACTAACCTCTACATATATCTCCATATATGTAGATTCCTAACTAAATATCTTCTCTCTATGTGCATACTTGTGAAGTATACCGTCTTGGCCGGAAAAGTTGCATTTGTGTCAAATCCCAATTTCAATCAATTTCAACCAATAAACCAATTTTAAATACATTTTAAAATTGGGGTCATTTTGGAGGGAGGGGCCGTTACTCTAGCTCTTAAGTTCCCATTCTGTGGGGTGGGAAGTTAGCAGGAAGAGTAACGCCCCCTCCCTCCTAAGTTAGCCAGCTACTAAACAGGAGGGAGAGAAGGTAAATCTCCTGATAGCGAAAGTGACATCAGTGACTGCACTTCCTGTATTTGGAAAGTGGAAGTGACATTCCTAATACCGGAAGTAACTTCAGTGAAGTAGCTTCCTGTAATTTTTGCCCTGAGGAACTTGACAGGTATGTATGTGTTGTACAATCACTACTTGAAATATGGGACAGGTTTACAAACTCAAGGTCTGTTAGTCATTGTATTAGCACCATGTCTGAGTTTATATAAGCCATTTCAAGTGTACATCCAAGCTAGAAATGTGCCAATATGTTTTACTGAGATATATGGACTTCAGATTATGTTGAAACCTGTTACCAAGGACAGGCAGGGGATATGGTGGTATATATGATTCTCTGGTTAAACTAAAGATTCCTCCTACTCATGTGACTTAAAAGATGTGTTTCTATATGTTTAAGCCCCCCATACACCTTTAGATCACTCCATACAATTTCCATTAGATCTACTAACAACAAAATGTAGTTCCTCAAGCTATATTCTTTTTTTTATGCGCCATATTCCATTACATATCCATACTTAATCAATTACCACTCTATAGTCCTATAGTATTATGGTTGGGGGATTCTAAGCTATTGTTTATATTATTATAGTATATAGTTTTGTTGTAGTTTGTGTTTATTTTATTATGAATTAATACTAGGTCATCTGGTGGACATCATTTACTATATAGATGTATTATATATATATAGATAACTCTCTTCCTTTTTCATAATATTTAGATGAAGACCATTGTAGAATTTCTGAGAGAAACTACCTTTTAGAAATAAAGCGTTTCTAATTATGTCTTGGATGACTATATAATGTTGTTTTTGTTCTTATTCTTGTATTTTATTTTGTAAAACTTAAAAGAAAAAAAAAGTTTAAATGTAAGCATTGACAGCATGACGGGAAGTGAGGGTAAATGTCTTTAATGGAACTGGATTTCATTAAAAAAAAGTTGATAGGGATGGTAACTGCTCTTGACTATACACAAAACTAAGAAACACATTTTGTCTTAACATATACTTTAAAACCGCACTGATCACAAAAATTTAAACATCCTGATCTGTAAAAAGCTGGCCAAAGTATGGCCATGTTTCCATGGCTTAAAATCCATGTGATTGCAACTTGTTTAACGCACTGTAAACGCATCCATTACTAGTCAATGGAATTGTTTCCATGGTGCGTTTGGAGATCCATTGCATTTATGTCAAGGCAGAGCACCACGTTGACATAAACGCAATGCAACGGAACTCGAATAGATGCATTCACGCACCCATGGGGAATGCATTGGGCCATACCCTTGCACTCTCTACATTGAAACGGGAAAAAATCCCAGACGCTGCATAAGAAATGCATCCCTGATGCAGCAAAAAGGGACTCCCTTGTTAAGGGGGATGCAATTACACCAGGGAAACATAGCCTTAGTTGTATCCAAAAGAGTCTCAAAGGAATAGAACAGCTGTATTTATAAGTGAAGTTAAAGTAAGTAAAGTGTTCTTCTTCTTATTATTATAATTTATTTACATAGCGCCAACATATACAATAATAATAGAGATGAGTTAGAGATCCATGGACCACATTCAATTATCACTGATTTTATTTGTCTTTTAAAACCACAGTTTTTCATGTGCGTATTTTTTTTTTTAGTACGACTCCATGACAGTATATCAGAGGAGGGGTTCCACTATCTCATCTTCGACCTGTAAGTACATTGCTGTCTTATTGTTTTTAATATATTTCAGGAAAATCTGATAATTTTATGAAGGTTCATCAAAGATCTTTATTTTGCTGTTATATTTTTCTAGGAAACTAGCACAGAAGAATTTAGAAATAGTGAACAGTAAATACTTTTGTTTTTTTTGTAGCATCTGATACATGTAACTGAGAAATAGAGAGAAAATATTTTTATACACTGGTTTTTTTTTCTATAGACCATTAACGCTGACCTGTCATATTTGAAATGGGAAAGTTTCCATTAGTAATGTTGGTTGGTCTTGGTTGTTCATGCTGGCTGCAAACCTTTCTGAGCCTCTAACTGGAGCAAGCAAACAAATTCAAAGTCTGAATGTAAACTATATTTTTTGCTCTTTCCCCCCCAAAAAACAGAGCAAAGCTGCGACCCCCCGCATCCGAAAAATGTGGCTGTGGGTGGTCGTGAATTTGCAAAAGAACACCACTGAGCTTAACCTTTGGAGGCAGAGGTGAAAGCATGCAACTACCAGTCACCTTCCGAGCTTGACTTACAGGAGGTAAGGGCGCAATTCTTACGAATTTTGGGTGTCAAGGTTAGGGGTTTGGGGGGGTTAAGGTTAGGGGGTACCAATGGTTAAGGGATTGGGGAGGTTAGATTAATTTTAACCCCCCAAACCCTTAACTCACCCCTTCTATCAAGCACCACTACCCCTTACCCTAACCTTAACCCCTAACCTTGACATCCAAAATTCGTAAGCCTAACCCTGAAATGCCCAAAAACTATCTGAGCATGCACAGTTGTAGGATAGGAAAATATCTCAGAACAGACTCAAGTAACCACTTCTTTTTTTAAGATTAATGTAATATTTTACTGTTTTATACATAGAAATATGATTGTAACAAATTTTGTTTATAATCTAAATACATGTTGTTCTTTTATTATTAAATGACATTGAGTTAGTACTGACTCAAGTAGGATGGGCACTTGTCAACTTTAACTATAGCAAATGTATTTTTATGAAGTGTAATTTGCCATCCCAAATTTAGCTGTCCATCCTTGAACAATATTAGAACTTCTACCTGCCCATTACTATGGCATCCCCAAAGCTATACCCCTTATCGAGGATGTAACCTTTCAAGTGGTTTATGAGGGCCAATTTATTTTCTGGTTAATCTAAGTGATGCTTAGTCCTTCTCCATGTTGGTGTCCCTTAACGATGTTCAGTTTATTGAATATGGGATAGTGCTTATACCACAGCCTAGATTACCGTAACAACCTTACATCTGTAATAGAACTGCTCCTATTGCTATTTAATGTGAAGACAAGTGGCATATGCTGCAAGATAGGAGATAATTAGCAAACAATTTTTTACATTTTTTTCTTCTTCAAAAACAATTTTTGTCTGCATCTAGAGATGGCCACACTTGTTACAAGGCCTCTGCATCTGCTAACTGAATATTCTCTGTTCTATGAAAAGGACTTAACCCCTCCATGTTTATTTTTCTCTAATGAATTTAAGCCAGGAGGATCCTGGCAAATGTAAATCAAGACAGATGGATCACTCTGAAAGAGATCTGCCCAATTCTGGCCACTGTAAACTTTCAATGTGCCATGGATTAAGGAAAAATGACAGATCCTTCATTGAGTGACAATATTAGCCAGCTATACCTGTATCCCAGGCTTCTCTACTGTGTGGCAGGATACTTAACATTCGGGACATATAATATATACCTCATGATGCCCAAATTGTAAAAAACAATGCTGTAGAAAGCTGTCAGTTTGGAAGATGTATTTGGCATTAAACCAGAAAGAATGTACATTGAAATGTTGGTGGAATATCTGAGCTCTCGATTCTGCTCTTTCTTTGCAGAGGATTTTGGTGCAGGCACAGAGGAGGGGGGACGCAGCCTATAAATACACCAGGCTGTGTTTGGTGTTACAGCTCTGTGGGCGTTAGATGAAGACAAGACATGAGCGTTGCTGCTATACTCTACATCTCTATCCTCCCCTGCAGCCACCTCTGCTATTCTTATGCTGACCTCGCATGCAGCAATCCCACCAATCTACCCGGCCGGAATAATGGAAACTACCCCCCAAACCCGTCACTGTCCTCCTCTTGTGCACACTCCCCCACCTCGTTTACTGTATTTCCATCCTTCTGTCTCAGTACACTCATATACTGATATTTCCAGCATCTTCTTCTCCAAGCTCTGTGCTGATCTTACACCCACCCCATCATCAATTTCGATTGTAGTTCTGTACTGCTCCTTAAATACATGCACACCTCTTAGTATACCCCCATCCTGACATGTACACCCCTTTGTTCTCGTCCTGTGCACATTCTGTCCCCCCTCCTGCACAATTTATTCTGCACACCCTCCCCATGAGCTTCCTTTGAAAGCAGGTGCTGCAGTGGCACTAGAACTCATCGTTCTATATATAACCCAGTGTGTGGCTCTCAAACCGTATTTAATTAGACAGATCCTTTAACAGCCCCCACCTGGCTGAATGCCAACATATTCTTTTTATATATATATATATATATATATATATATATATATATATATATATATATTGATCACCAGTGCCTTCACATTTCTGTGTAACTTTCTGTCTCTTTTATAGCTTAAGGCTCTCCTGTCATTAGGAAATGTACTGATCAGCAGCCCCAACATTATATATATAGGAGACGGAAACTCTCCTGTCTATATAATGAGCATATATTTTTCTGCATATAATGTTTTACTGCCATTTTTACAAATAAAAAACATGCTTTGAATTTTTTCATTAAGTATTTATTAGGGAGGGTGTGCAGAGCCCTTACCCAGGATAATCACTTAATGCAGAAGAAATCCCTTAATATAGGTTTTGGAAGTTTTAAAAGTTTCAGTAATGCATAATTTGATTCTATGACACTATGTTGTGCTGAAAAATCAGAAAACAAAGCCTGAGTATGTTCCTGCATACATTCAGCTGCCCCCATCTAGGTATAAAATGTAAAAACTACACACTAATAAGGGTTAAAGTGATGACCGTGAATACAGATTTTAACCGTTTAAAATGTATATGTGTAATGATCTAGGGTCAGGGGAGAGGGGACAAACGTCAATGTAGTCAGGAACAAGCCGAGGTCAGTAGCCAAAAGTGTTGAGGTGGTGAGAAGAAGTGTAGTCAGGTAGTTGGCAGCCAAGATCAGTACTTGGGTAATGAAGGAACAAAGAAGCAGCAAGATATTGGCAGAAGCACAATACCCTGACAACAAACTGGGTTTCAATGTACAGTCAAGCCCATAATTATTCATACCCCTGGCAAATTTTGACTTAAACTTACTTTTATTCAACCAGCAAGTTATTTTTTTTTTTTATGGGAAATGACATCGGTGTCTCCCAAAAGATAAAAAGACGATGTACAAGAGGCATTTTTGTAGAAAAAAAAAACATTTCTTAGCTTTTATATACATTTGAGCAAAAAGTGTCATGCCCGAAATTATTCATACCCGTCACAAACTGTCACAGTCTCTGGGTAAATCCAAAGTTCTATACCTCTCCAAACAATCCAAGCTGTTCTAAAGCACCCTAATTACCCTGATTAATTGGGAACAGCTGTTTAAATCAAGTCAACAGGTGGAAAACAGTTGGTTGTCATGTCATGGCTAAGACAAAGGAGCTCAGTGAGGACCTGTGGCTGTGCACTGCACATTTGTGGCTGCTCACAAGTCAGGAAAGGGATAAAAGGCCATATCTAAACATTTTCTAGTTCCAGTGGCTACAGAGTATTATTAAAAAATACAAGATGTTCCGCACTGTGGAAAATCTCAGATGATGTGGTTGGAAGCCAAAAGTGACACCTTTGCTGGCCAGAAGGATAGTGAGAAAGGGGAAGAAGAATCCAAGGATCACCACCAAGGCCATCCTGGTCAGTCTGGGCTCTGCTGGTGGCAATGTCTCAAGGCAGACAATCCTATGGTCTTCTGTGTTATGGTCAAAAGAAACAAAAATGTATTTGCTTGGTAACAACGAGGTTTCCTTCATTTGACATAAAAAGGAGAAGCCTTCAACCCACAGAACTCCATCCCCACTGTCACACATGGTGGTGGGAACCTAATGCTTTGGGGTGTTTTTCAGCCAATGGACCAGGGAACCTAATCACAGTAAACTGCACCATGAAAAAAGAGCAATACATGAGAATGACAATCTCAGTCTGCAGAGAAACTTGGCCTTGGTCACCAGTGGACATTTCAGCATGACAATGACCCAAAGCACACAGCAAAAGTGAAGAAATGGTTAGCAGACAACAACATTAACATTTTGGAGTGGCCCACCCAATTGAGAATCTGTGGAGGGAGCTAAAGATCAGGGTGATGACAAGAAGACCCTCCAACCTGAAAGATTTGGAGCTCATTGCTAAAGATGAATGGGACAAAATACCTGTGGAGACATGCAAAAAGCTGGTCTGCAATTATAGGAAGCGTTAAATTGCTGTAATAGCCAATAAAGGCTTTTCTATTAAGAAGGTATAAATAATTTTGGACATAACACTTTTTGCTCAAATGTAAATAAAAGCTGAGAATTTTTTTTCCACAAAAATGTCTCTTGTACATTGTCTTATTATCTTTTGGGAGACACCTATGTCATTTCCCATCGAAAAATAACTTGTTAGTTGAATAAAAGTAGCTTTAAGTCAAAATTTGCCAGGGCTATGAATAATTAAGGGCTCAACTGTATCTTTGTCCAAATGGATACAACAAGCTACAAAATCGGGTGGTTTAGCAGACATAGTTGAGCAGACAATAAAGCATAAGCATAAAGATAGTTAATATAAAAGTTTTTTCCTGGTCTGACCCTATACGGTGGTTCTATTACAGGATTTATACAGACAGGTTATATGCATTAGAATGACAGGTATAGAGTGTGCATTACAACAGCTAGTCAAGAGTTATGAAATAGAAGTTATGGTCTCCGGAGTCTGTACTCTGAGGACTAAGAGCTCAACCTGTGGAAATACCAGCCTCACACCGGATCCCTCAATGTGTAGGGGATCCGGTGTGAGGCTGGTAATGTGAAATATGAATATCCTTGATTTAGCTTCTGTTGGAAGTCTTACCTCTTGGGATAAAAGACAAATGTCACAGTAAAGAAAAATGATGAAGCTCCTATCTCTACTGGATACTATTTCTGAAAACCTGAACAGTGTAGTAAATCATGTGGGGACTCAAGAGGGAACATATAGTATATAGTCTATATATAATAGTACATATAAGTATCTAATATATGATGCTTGCCAATAAGCAACTCTTCCCTGAAAGATCTAATTAGCTCTTTTTATTTACAAAAATGAAAAATGCATGTAAAATGCACATGACGAAATACTCTTATTCAGACCCTGGTCACTACCAAGGACCTGTCCTGCTATTACAAAACAAGTCAAACCCATTCATACATGTACATATCAAAGCACATGAGCAAAGCAACAACAAAAAACCCCAGACCCAACTAAGAAGAGAAGGTAAAAAGGCAAATGGACCCCACCGCTCCCCCCCCCCCCCCCCCCCCCCCCACGCCGCCTATGTCACTTCCTCTTTCTGTGAAGTTGCTCTCCTGACACATTGCAAGCAATGCCTTGCCAGTGGCTGCCCATAGACACCAATCTAAACCAACATGTTTTAATGCTGGTGGCATTGGAGAAGGTTTACTCGACTTATATGAAAAATTACTTCACCGGATTGGGAGCTGCACATGATTGGATATTCAAACTAAAAAGGAAATAAGTGTGTGCTATCGTGTTTATAACAGCGTTCATGTAATGATCATGTTTCCCCTTGTATTTCAGGGTCACGGGAGGGGAGCTATTTGAAGATATTGTGGCCAGAGAATATTATAGTGAAGCAGATGCAAGGTGGGTATCTTCATTTACTACAGCTCCCCTTTCCCCTCTCACCCATTACCCCCACCCCCAACCAAGTTCAGGTTGATTTAAATCTGTGCTGTAGTATTTCATTCAGGGTTAATACATATGGAAGAAATATGTTTTCATTATAAAATATAGAAAAGAATTATGAGCAGATGATATTTTATTTTCATGTAAAACTGCCCACAGTCGATATGTCAGATATGTAACACCACATAAACAAAACACATTACATGACACTGCTGCCAGCTAATAACTGATTGTGTATTTTTTTGTGATCAGTTTTCTATAATTCAGGGATAACAATGTTAATCCTAAATACACTCTCACCCCCAATAATGGCATTACCTGCAGTCAGTTTATCATTGAGCCTGCTACACAAATTGCTTTTATTATTGTGGTCTACTAACACTATATCTTATAGAAAAATAATATATAGTACCCTATAGATGTTATCAGTGAACCAATCACATTTCACTTAATTAAAGCTAGAATCCTACTTATGATTCAGTTGGTGGGTGGGGCAACTACCTAAATGATATTTTTACCCATGTATAATTAGGAGCTCCCCTTGGGGCAGAGATACTGTAGTTTTTAATGTTACCTGGAGTTTATATCATAGCAATTGGCTTTACTTTGCCAAAAGAGGTATCCATGCAGCATGGCTCCCATAGTTTATTTGCAGATTCAACTTTGGAGAAGTTTTAGTAAACACCACTGTGCTTCTAAACTTGCTGTATTCACAGAGGGATCCAGAAAATCCATACATATATTTGCATTTAAAATGGCTGGACAAAGAGCAGTAACAACATGTTCAGTACTTTAACCCCCCTCCTCACCACCACCTCCACCACTTGCCAATGAGGATACATTTCTTAGTGTTCAATGCAACTCTGATTTGTTGATACACTTTGCATGTAGTCACTGCATTCGCACTACCTTGCTAAGTAATCCCAGAAGTCCCAGGCTGACGTTTATTTTGCTGTAGTGTATATACAGTGTGTCCCTGTTCAGTCCTGCATGCTGCCCCTTTTCTGATGTGATGTTTTGTGATGTTAAGACACTGTTTTTCTCCTCTTGTCCCTTTTTTTCAATCCATGTCTCCCCTATGTCTTTCTCCTTTTGTTGTGACATTTTGATTTTTGCTCCTCTCATTTCATTTGACCTTAAATGTTGTGCCTATGTCACCATTATCATTACCCTCCTACCTGCCTTATCATACCTGATTGTTTCCTATTGTCTTTTTGCCTCCTTTGTATGTATACACTTTGTAACTGTTCCTACACTCCTTACATATAATGCTTATGAATTCCAAATTACGTTTACCCCCAAATGCAATTGTTCCTTCCCCATTGATGTCAATTCTTCACATGCCCAACATACTCCCTTCTTGTCTGTGCCACACCATTGCTCTTGTCCACTGTGGGTCTGCTGGTTTTGTTTTACAGTCACTGTCTTCATCAGATATTAGAAAGTGTTTGTTTCACACACTCCTGTGACATTGTGCACAGGGACTTGAAGGTTAGTATTTCTGAAGGGGAAAGGGGTGACATGGCATGGGGGTCCAGGTGAGAAGCGGCGCATTGTGGGGTACTGCACCCTTCACTACACCATTGGCCTCTGAAGTGCATGGGGAGATGGGGGTGTTGGTATGAGGATATGGTGGACGTGTGCATCCAGGTAGGCATGAAGGGGTACAGATAAATACTGCTAACGTTTCCCTAATAAGAATATGGACTTGTTATAAAACACAGGGTTGTCTTCTGATTAATTACCGACACCTAATCAAACAAGTTTATTTGTTTGGACCATTCCTGTAATAAAAAGGGTGCCTGTCACCTATTCAACCAAGGCAGACATTTTGAAGAATTACTTGCCTGGTAGGAGATGATCCTTTTACAGACAGGCCCAGAGCCAAAAGACAGAGACCTAGGCGGAGGGACTACATAACGGGGTTAGAAGGAGCTGGCACACTAAGGGTTAGCAATTCTTATAAACATGCTTAGCTATGTTGTTTATGGTATCCATGTTATGATTAGGTTATCTTGTTCCAGCTCTATCAGATAGGTTGGCTCAGTTGCTAGGCGGGGTTCTCCTGTAGTTTAGTGTGTGAGGAGAATTTACCACATTTTCGTCGGAGACAAGTCATTTTAATCTATAATTAATGATTAATTAATGATTGTTATATATAATATTTTCTTAGTTACGTTGGTAATAAAAGGCTGCCAGGCCATTTAAAATCCAATCTGTCTAAATCTCAATTATTCCAGTTTGGTTTTTGGGGAGTGAATGTTGTCAATTTAGACAAAAGGGACAGCTATCTGGTATACCCTAGTCATGAGTAAACGCATTCAGGAAAGCGAAACCCCATTGTCTATTTTCCTAAAAGTCTCTCTCTACTGTCACTAAGGGACAGGAAAACTGCACCTTGCAGGAATAGATGAGAGGCACATTATGCCAACATTTCATTGATCAGCTTCAGTACATTAGATGAGATTGTTTTGGTATCTCTCTATATGGTAATTAATTTCAGAAGACAACCAATCATAAGATCTCATATAGCTCCATCTACTGGATGATAAAAGGCAGTACATGCCCTCATCAAATTTCTGTACTGACTAGCCTCAATAATGCATCTTCTCATTAAGTAACTCTGTCATCAGAGGAACCTGCCGTACAATATATGTATTCTTGGAAGTCATATATTTACCTTTATCTCGTTCACAGTACTCTCTGTTTATTGTCTGTTACCCTTCATTGCCACATTTCCCCCTTTATGCTCTTCTTGCCTGATCTTCTTTTTTATAACGTGACTTGAATACAAATCTTTCATCCAATAAACAGAGAGTGAGTGAGCTCTGTACAGTCAGATGCATTACAAGTCCCAGCATGCATAGCTCTGTACACCTGCCCGTGGAAACATGGAGTGTGCACAACTGCAGGAAGCGTATACAAAGCATTGCATAGCCTGTGGTGTGTTACTTGCATGATATGTACTTGTGCTGCATTGTATATACTCATAAGTGGCCTTTCTCCTCATTCCTTTACTGAATCCCCGTTTTCTCTTTTATTTCTGCGCATTGTTTTCTGTTTAGCGTGTAACCAGCATTTCTGATCTTCTCCCCTACATCTCTCCCTGTCCTCCTCCTCGGGCCCTCTCCCCCTCTTTTCTCTGAATTTTTTTGCTTGTTTTTTGCTCTCTTTGGCACCTATTTTTAGTCTCTCTCCTCCTCCATCTGTCTATTCTATGTCCTCCCCCTCTTGCGCTCTCTCCTGTCTTTTCCATGTGTCTCTCAGTTGATAATATTGTGTGCCCACAACCCTAAACAGCATGTCTGCATTTCCCAAACTACTGCAATGATGGGCTTATTCAAAAAAGCAGTATAAAGAGCAATGAAGGTGTGGAAAGCGTTTTAACCCGTAGCAATCAATCAGAATGTTACTGAAAAGTACATTCTCATTATTTGCTTTGGAGTACTTCACTTTACATATTATTTGTCTTTTGTATGCTAAAATCCAAGGACAATTGTGAGAGGTCACAAAGTAACTTTTACACAAAATCTATCTATCTATCTATCTATCTATCGTCAACATTTTAAAAACATTTCCAGGGGTGCTCGGCTGCTGAGCCAAATATAATCCGTCCTAGACAGACATCAGTACAGATCAGTACCGACGTCACATGTCTGAAAAATAGAAAAGTTTAAACTCGGATTTAATAAAGTGAAATCTCAATACAACATTTCAATTAGCCACATATGGGAAAGAGGGCTAAAATGTCCCATTTTCAAATCAGTAATTGACCCTGGAAACTAGAAGATGGTTGGCAGCTATGATATATGTTATCTTCATTCCCATTTTCCATCCTTTGATTCCTTGACCTCTCCCACATTTGTCCTATCTGCTTTGCAGTACTAGAGACTGCCTTGTGCTAGGTAGAGAGAACTATACAATATGACTGTAGAGGAGTCGGGGATGCATTTTGGAGAAAATCTAAGGTTTCTAGAATAAACAAGTGGGGTAAAGTAGATATACTTTAAGAGAGAAGCCTCTGTCACCGGAGGCTTGTACTTGTCTAGGTGTTCTGTTTATATTGGCTACAACATTGTTTCTGGTCCTGTGTTTCTTTGTGATCTCTGTTTGTACCTTTGAACTATGTAGTTGACCTGTGTGCTTCATGTCACAAAGATACCTGTGTCACATAATGTCCCCACACCAAAACAGAGATGGATTCTACATTACCTGATCACCTGCCTGCCTTTATTGCAGATAGGCATGTTATGTGTTTTTTTGACCTTCAAATGGCAGGTATTTTTAGAAATACTGTTTACTGCTGACCATGGCTACTATGTGTGCACAATCCTTTTTAATGCACATAGATCATATGTATTAAGGCGTAGGAACAATACCAAATGTTGGCAATACCAATATTCAATCTGTAGTGATTTAAACACAAAGACAATGTCTTGTTAGATAATATACATATACCCTATATAAAAATAGATTTATCCTGGAGCACAGCCCACACAGTCTAGAGCAGGGGTAGGCAAACATTTTGACTTTTTTGGCAAAGGGGCCGGACCAAGAGCCCAAAATGTCTGGTTTGCTCACTTGCCTAGCTTTATTGATGATGCTGGGGGCAAGGACACTGAAATTCCTTTTTAATTTCCTGTATGCTTTCAAAAAAGAAAATCATGCTGCCAGGAAGGTAAAAAAAAATAAAAGAATTTAAAAAATTTAAAAAAACAAACTTAAGTACCATATCTCAAAGAGCAGAGATAAGGTGGACATTCAGACTCTCTTAAACATTATACATGCTCATTGCAGGAAACAAAGAGGGGACCCAGGGCATCATCAAGGTGATAGGCCATGTTAAAGAACTAAACTGACCGGATCTGGCCCCTGGGTCTTCGTTTGCTCACCTCTGGTCTAGTGTCCCTGCCATGAGTATTACACAATTAACCCAATGTTTTATTTTTTAGAGGAATAACTCCTCACATTGTGTTTTCTCCCAACTGCTAGACTTTAAATGCCACCACAATAAATTAGATAAAAATTGTTTATATTTTATTTAATCATACAAGATTAAACCCATAAATACTCTTCATCAATCAAGTTTGTCGTACAACTAGTTATTCTAGAAGGAGAGGCACCTGGAAGCTTATATGAACTAACTGCAGAAATGTAAATGTTGGCTATCAATAGGCCAAAGCGCACATGGATACTGTCTTTTTAGTCAAACTACTTATTCAACTTGATTAAGTTGGGATATCCGGTTTGGCCTCTCCTCACATCTGCAACTTCTTTACAACAACTATAGGGATAACTAATGTTAATAACTACAAAAACTTGCCTTTGAAATCATCCCCCTGATGAAGCACACATTAGTGAAACGCATCAGGATAATGCTATCATGCTGTTGAAACCAGCATGTCAAAAAATCCAGTTATGTATGTATCATGTATTGATTGATGAAAAGTAATAATGGTTTTAATCTTGCACAATTTTGTATTATAAAATATAAATAATTTTTACCTAATTTATTATTGTGGCCTTTAACCTCACTAGTGTCCATGACGAGCCCAGCATGTACGGAATAGCTGGGCTCACCTGAACCCTGCATATACTCAGAAAGCAGCGTCGATTTTCTCTGTGGCCGAAACATAAACCATATTAATGGAGGGGCGTCGGTCTCTCAGCTAATGGCACGGTACAGGCAGAACGCTAGGGAGGTTAAAATTATACACAGATGAGAGTTGACACGTTGCTATTTTTGTGTGTCACTTTACAATATTGTTTCTCTGTAAGTTGCAATTAATTGAAAATAAAAAGATAAGAATTCATCAGGAGGAAGAGGGTGAACTGAAGCATGAATACAGGAGGTCCATGGATTAATTTTAATTTCCTTGACTGAATTTTTTACATTTTGGATATTGGCTATATAATTTTTGGATATTGGCTAGACTCAATATACTGTATGAAGCATCAGAAATACTTAGAAGTTAGAAGTTATCCATGACGGGCAGATTTTTCAATATACATGCAAACGCAGCCTGTAGCATGAGCTCAATATTGTTTTATTTTTTCAGTGGAGACGTGAAGTGTGGATTAACCAACTGCAGATATGCAGCTAGCCACTAATACCACTGCCACATCAGTTAATAAAAACTCAAAGGGAAAACTTATCTGAACCAAAATGTTTTATACAAAGGAAGGATAAATAGAAATTGTAATTTTATGCCAGGATAACATTAAAGGTTATGGTAGTGATGCTGCTGTAGGATGTATTGACTCTGTGTTTCACTGGGACATTGTTGGTAGGAGGGAACTATTGGAGTTTCCATCTCTGTCCCTACATCACCACAACCATGTTTCTATATTTTGCTACTACAATTTTGATAAAAAATTGCCAACCAAACCACAAAAAGTAGTCCACTCACAGGTTTAGGTTAAGGTTAACAAATGCAGGTAAGGAGGTAAGGTTATTTCAATAAAGGAGCTTCCTACATTAAAGTATGTTTAGAGAAAACATGGATGAAGTTGAGTATAACCTTTTAAATATTTATAAAAAACTGACTCAAAAGTAAATTAGAGTTTTGGATTAACAACTGCCCATTTCATAATGGTTCAGTTTAGGGATTACAGTGATCCTATATCCCTCTATGGCAATACCCCATGAATAGAGTATGATAGGTACAGCACGTTGACATGAAGCATCTTACATTATTACTCTTCACAACCTAAACTTAACAGCGGATATATGCAAAATAAGTTATGTGTAAAGGCTGCGTGCCGGATTCTGGCGCGATGGATTCCAGGCGTGTGCACGCGGATCCATCGTGCCGGAATCCCCTGCAGCCCACCTTGCCCGTCCGATCGCATCCGATGGATCAGGGGCACAGAATCGGATCCGAGGAAGAACCAACCTGTTGGTCTTTTCGGTCCGATTCTGCTCTGATCAGGGGGCGTTGCGGTCCGGGAGGCGAGCCATCGGACACGGATCCCTCCCGGATCCGGCCGTACAAGGTGGGCTGCCACGATCGGATTCCCTAATTGGCTAATCGTTCTCACCTGTGGATGCCGGCGGAATCCATCGGGTGCTGAATCGATCAGCCAGGGAAACTGTGCCGTGTATGGCTAGCTTAATAGCCTGACTTTACTTGCATTGATTAACATAACTAAACTAAACAGAAGCCAGGCCTAATACTTGTGAAAAGAATAGTTACTACTTTGTAGTATACTGATTTTTTCAAACTATAGCTGTTCCTATATTTACTAAATCTTCCTATGGAAAATATTTTTTGGCTGCTGAAAATATTTTTTTACCTTCTTCCTATGAGCCCAGACAGTCCCCATGAATGAGAGGGGCTGTATCACAAAAACCTACAAATCTATACATCATTATCAACAGCTTACCCATTCTGTCACTTGTAATGTTGTAAATGAGAAGGTGGCAAGGTTCTGCATAACTTGAGTGGCCAACACCTTGAAAGTTGTCTTTGGTGCATCCAACACATCTGTGGATAGAAAGAACATTTTGTGATAACACACCTGGGATATTTCAATTTACTATAGTTGGTGTAATACCAATGTTATATAAAGTACTTTATGTTGTTTACATACACCCAATAAGAATTGTCTGTGACACATATAATGGCTTATCCATATAAACTGTTCACCTGAGTCATTGAAACGTTCACGGCAAAATGTTCGAGGCACACAGGAAAATTGCATGTTTCAGAGATATAACTGGCTATAAAATTGTATAATTACAGCCAGCCCTGCTGTGAAAGGAATTCAATCAGTTCAATGCAAACGAGTCACATCATTAAGGCAGGAGGAACATTGAGCCTCGTGGATTAGTCCCATAATTCTATGGTTTACAGAGAATTCTTGCTAGGATTAAAGTTATGCTTACATAACATTAGGGGTATGATGTTTATATTGTATGTTCCAGCAATCATAGTCACAGTTTTAGAAATCAGTGTCCTATAGCTAAGATTATTCTTTCTTTCTTTCTTTTTGTGGCTTAGTGGTATCTAGCTGACGTTGCTGACCCATGTGGTTAAAGTTTACACCAGTGGTTCCAAACATTAAAAGGGCCATTATGCCCCCTCTTTGACATACAACTGTATGGGAGGCTCTAACACATATGGTACCAGTACACAAAGCAGTACATACAGTGAGGAACATAAGTATTTGAACACCCTGTGATTTTGCAAATCTTGGTGGGGAACTGAAATTCACATTCTCAGTGTGAAAGATAGCATTTAAAAAAAAATCAGGAAATCAAATTTCATGGTTTGTAAAGAATGTATTTGTATTGCACTGCTGCACATACAGTCGAGCCCATAATTATTAATACCCCAGGCAAATTTTGACCTAAACTTACTTTTATTCAACCAGCTAAAGTTATTTATTGACAGGAAATTACATAGGTGTCTCCCAAAAGATGGAAAAAAATTAATAAGACTGATAAAGCACTTGGGAGATTGGATTCCAGTTGTCGTAGCCTAGGGAATGGGAATTCCGGGTGTGAGGCCTGGGCCTCCTGGACCCCTTTGGGGAGCTCAGGGTTATGAGCTTTTAGCCTCTTTAGAGGCGAGGCAAACAAAAAAAAAAGTGTGTTTTTTGTAGTTCATTTTTGTGCACTCACTTTGGTGCACCGGGTGTTATAATTTCATGGTTTGTTTACACACACCGAGGACACTTAAAAAAACCAAAAAAGACAACCACTTTTTTGGATAAACCATAGTGTTGAGAGCTTGAGAATTTGCATTCTCAGGTCACCAATGGCGGACTATATAATGCTCTCATGCCAGGTAAGTCTTACTCCTTATATCCCGGGATCTATAACAGAATAATAGGTCATTTCGGCATGGAAAGCATGGGAATTCTGTCAATATTTTTAAGTGCTTTGTTATTGCTTCCATCCAATAAATCTACAGCCTTTGGTGTCAGGAAAAATATGTTTTTTTCGGGGGGAAACAAATAAACATCTTTGGAGTGAAGCAGTAATCGCTAAAAAGAGCATGTACAATGATGAATGTATGTAAACTTCAGGGTCAGTTTTCACCTGAACACAAGGGTTTTTAGACCCCATTCTTTGCAAAGGTTAATTTTGGTTGGCAGACATCCCTACCCTTCTCTACCACCCCTCCCCTTCTCCATCAGCTCGCAGGGTGCACACAGATCTTACTAACGCCCCCCCTGCTGTTTGCACGCAGTCATTGCATCCAGCAGATTCTTGAAGCAGTCCTCCACTGCCACCAAATGGGGGTTGTCCACAGGGATCTGAAGGTGAGTTTTGTATCCCCGTCCATACCATCTCTTTACCATATGCATGTCAGGCTGGACATCTCCCTATCTTTCCTCCCTAGGCAAGCCTGCTGTTGGTTTGTCGCCTGCATGCTGGTGGCGAGTTGTCTCTAGCTTGCTTTGTGGATGGTGGAATAGTTGTGGTAATCATGGCATGTGAAGGTTTGGACTGTTAAAGCAGCTTAATTTGGGGGTGCATGGCATGCCGAGAGCAATGATCTTTACTTTGTGTTATTCTACGTGATTTAGTGGCATATATTAGTGGTTTAGTATATACATATATGTTTCTTATTTGTACTCAGTGGCTCTTGAATCAATTTGTATTTACACCACCATTATTCCAATCTTCTCTATCCTTTTACAATTTTCCCTGCTCAGCAACAGTATGCTCACCATCTCTCTAAAACCTACCTGCCTCTGCCATCTGCTGTGCCATACAGTTTTGGCAGAATAAAGAGAACCAGTAAGAAAAGAAGGAGAATAAATCAGTGATTTTTAAAAACATTTTATAAAAATAAAATGGGGAGACCACATTTATGTAGCTGTACAGCAGTTTGTAAAAACACATATTGCGTCCTATGAGAGTATGGCAATAAAAAGTACCTTTTTTGTTTCCATACAGAGAAATGCACTGAGCTCCTTTCCATGAACTAAAACCTAGGTATCCTTTATGTCATGAATCTCTTATATTAGTAAACACCTAGATGTATAGATAAAACATGAATCGGTTAGCCACTGCAGTTCTGGTTTAAAATCAGATCAGAAATTCCACCTAAACATTTACAATGAATACATATAAATGTTCTATCCGTCAATCTAAAGGTGGCCATACACAGGTCCTGTTCATTGATGAACCCTCAAGCGTGTAATGGCAATGAAACAGGGATTTACCAACATTGGTTCCCTGTCCAATCAAGCTTTCTTCAAGCAGGATCGACAGATCCCGCTCAAAGAAAGGCTGGATGCAAACGATTCGAGAACAATCGATTACTGGGAACACGCACAGCGATCAATTGTGCTCAAATCCATTTAAAAATTGACCCATGTATGCCCAGGTTGTGAATAAGTGTACTTGAGCAGTAGTATCTGTAAATGTGTTTGCAATTGAAAAAGTCCCCCACCTTCAGATCACTCCATACAATTTCCTTTAGATCTACCAACAACTATGTAGTGCCAGGTCCTCCCTGATAGAATACATAGTGATTGGAAGGTTTAGAAAGTCCTCATATTACATGGTTTTGGTAGAACAAAAGTGCATTGTACAGAAATTGTATGGTAAGATTGTAAGGTGTATGGGGTCCTCTAATACTGAATTGCTACCATTTATACTCCCCCTGTCCAGTCACAGAACACCTAGTATTGTGTCATTGGTCAAGGATGAACTGAGAGAGGATCAGAGGAAGTGTTCTTATTAAGAATCTAAACGTTTTTGTTTATACCTTTAGCATACCTTAGTGTATAGACCAAGGAAGAAAAGGCTATAAATTAGAATGGGTACCCTCATACCCTGGGGCTATAATAGGAGCAGGAGAATAACACCCCTCAATACATGTTTTTTTGTTAAAAATTCATATTTTATTAACACATAAATACATATTCTTGAAATTGAAACGGGGTATTGTTCCCTTTTGACATACAATTAAAAAATATTGAAAA
>CM070034.1:113191082-113207137 GCA_036250615.1 Ptychadena robeensis
GGCAGTAAGACGCGTGTCTGCACCCCCTGAAATCCCTTTAGCACACAACGGGACCCTATAAACTGACATGGTAACATATTGTTCCACCTATAAGATGCAATGAATGTCATAAGAAGCATCAATAGTTTGGAGAGGAAAATTACTGCCCCCCCCCCCCCCACCTAAGTACACACAGAATAGAAAGCTATGGCCCCCAATTGATATAAAGTAAAATTACAGATTGTTCTGCAAAGGTGGGGGCTTAGACATGCAATATTTCCCAGTATTCCTCCAGCCAAGCCAAAAGGCACGTTGCCTAGAAGTGAAGTCCATTATAACCATCTGGTCTCAGAGAATTTTTACGCATTATTGTATAGACACATGATATAGTTTTAGTGCAACTAAAGACTTCCCAAGTGGCAGGGCGTATTTTATCTTGGCTGGAGGGAATAAAACAAATTCCAGCCTCCTGGGATGCAAGATCTATAGTATGAAAAGATAGTACTCTTATTCGTCTTTGTTAAACTAACATGAGTAGTTTATCCCAAAGTCATTAATTCTAGTAATCTGGAAAGTAAAGAGTAATCCATGATAGAAGGAGGTCTGCCTTGGATTTGCCTCTGCTTAGTTGAGATACTAAAAGAAATAAAAATGTCTAGATTATTAACTACCTAAACATGTTCAGGGAGCCACCAGTGCCAACAGAAATTACGTTTAAGGTAGCCATATACACATCAACCTTTGCCGTCACTCCTTCTTTACACTTTTTTCTCTTAGGAAACTAATCAGGTTTCTTAATAAGATTCTAGGGTTTTGTCTATATCCTTAGCAAGATTATCATCATGGTATGTTATAAACAATTCTCCATTAGGGTTTTTGTGCTCCTGAATCGAACCCCCCTGATTAGTAATCTAAACTTTTTGTTGATACCTTTAGCATAACCCTGAGTTATATAGACCAGGACGAAAAGGCTATAAATTAGAATGGGTACCCTCACTACCATGGGGGAAGATAAGAGGAGCAGGAGGAAGATGAAAAAAACCAGCAAGACTGGGGAATGGGGGAAAAAGTCAGATTTAGGACCAACAGAAAATACAGCTGCGGGAAATGGAAAACGGGAGTGCGCTGGATGTGTTCCTTTTGCATACAAATTAAAAAATATTGAAAACAAGTGACAGCAGTCTATGACAGTGACCACATCATACACAATTATTGTCGAGATGCTTTCGACGCGTGTAGAACACCTAAATAAAGTAAGTTGTTTATGGGCTATTCAGGAAAGATTACTCGGATGGACGGACTTATAACACCCGTTTTAAAGCAGATTAGAGAGATATGGTGTTCCAGTAGCGATTTACAGTTTGACAGACAATCTAAGAAATGAGGGAGAATATAAGTTATTACTTTGTAGTTAGACAACCACTATGTTGGGACAGAACATTACCTACAAAGGGCCAAGAACTACAGTGTGTGTTCCGTTTTTGTTTATCCCCCTCGTAACTGATTACATATTGCTAATTTATACCTAAATTGTTCCTTTAGCTCTTCAAGGTTCTATTATTGAAATAAACATTATTTTAACAGCATTTTAATGAGTTTGTAGATGCTTATTCATTTATATTTGTCTTTTATACAAGTTTAGTTTGTATAAAATAATAAATATGGTTTTACCTCTGGAGATATGTGGGTAATTCAAACATCCATTGCGGCACCCAAACCTCGGTACTCCATTGGGGGAGGACCCAGCACAGATATATGGATGAGGAACATCCACAGAAGGTCCCCGACAGGTTCACACAGCGCTCCTGCTTCTGTATTTAAAAACCTATAATTTATATGTTAGTCCCCATCCAAAGGGATATATATGGACATAAGAGTTAATAAGTTAAACAAGTTAACAATAGGGAATTCGCTCACCCAGCTAGTATAGACAATTGCATCTTGCTCAGAGTCCAAAATTATCTCTAATGTCAGCAGAAACTAGTCTGGGCTCGATAGTTGTGCTCTGTGAGGATATTATAAGGGGCAATGTTTTAGAGGGAAAAACCATGATGTATGATAAGCTGGGAGATAAAAAGGATGTATTTCCCGGTTTACCACCTACCTTAGTTCAGTTGTAAGTCAATCTAGAGAATCAAAGAAGTTCGATGGTCCAAAGAGAAATCTTTACCTCTTCCGACGTCACAGGCCATTCCTCCTGGGTCAAGGCGCCCTCCTCCTAGCCTGCTGTCCCTGCTCCAGGCGCTCCATTCCTGCCTCACACAAGTCAATGTTAATTCAAAATACTTTTCCAAACTTTAGACTGATGCAAAAAAGAAGCAGCTTAGACAGCTTTTTGAGCAGCCGAAAAACAATAACAGTGTTATTAAGGCTTGTGAATTCAGTTTTTTTCACCTGGGTGGTTTCTTCTGTATCACCTCTAAAAATCTTCAGGCAATGTTCCTCTCTGTGTATTTCAATGGAGAGCGTGGCCACGCTACGTTTATTATAGATGTTTTTCTCTTTTTTCTGAGGGTTTAATAACCCTTTAAGCTATATTTTGACCGGGTTACCTGCCACCAAACGTCATGACATGACAAGTCTGGATGACATTGCCAGCAAACCTGTGCCACAAGGAAATTTTTTGTTGTCGGTGTACACCTTGTACATAGTGTCAAGGTACAAACACAATATGAATATTCAAAACTCTAATATATTCGGGAAATAGTAGCTATTCGTCATTTCCCAATATTTTCTCAATATTTTGCGAATGTTGTTTTGAATATTAAACATCCGGCTGATTCTTTGATCGGCTGAGATCAAAGAATTATTGAAAACAGCCAATCTTTGCAAAGCATTGCGAAAATCTCTGCGCTGTGTAAGGCCATAGAATACAGTCCAAATGAGTTTTATGAATTTTGAATGTGCCTTTATATATTTTGCGAAATTATGCGAACTCGAATATACCATATGCCACTTAACACTAATCAACACCACTACGTTTTGAACCAAGCACAAAATACTACTATGATAATCCCCATTATTGTTAAAAAAATGGTTTAAAAATGAATAAAAAAAGTGAAAAGGTAAAATTTGCTACTAGACTGTCAGGTAGAAGAGATGGAGACCATGCTGTCTGATGAAAGGAAGGTGACCAGACCTCACTTTATGAAAGGTTGCAGTGAAGCCAAAGCAGTTTCATGCTGCACTTGTACCATTACCTAAACATATTCATATAGCTCTATGTCTGGTCACCTTTACAAAGGGCACTTTATTCTGCCTGGGTGACGGTAAGCTGGAAACAGCGAATATTGGTGATCTGTCAATGCAACTAACAACATCTCTATTGACAACAGCCAGAAAACCTTCTTCTTGCCAGTAAATGCAAAGGAGCTGCTGTGAAGTTGGCAGATTTTGGCCTGGCGATAGAAGTGCAAGGAGAACAGCAAGCCTGGTTTGGTAAGTTTGGGGAGCCAGGGGGAAATAATCATTGTTTGAAGCTAGCCAAACAACTATGCTCACTAGGCACTTACAATACCAGAGATACTTAGAGAAGCAAATGTTGTTGCCTATCAATCTGGAAAGGGTTAAATTAAAAGGACAATTCTACAGTGAAAAGATTATTCGCAAATAGAAAACTCAAAAAAAATGTCCTAGCAAAATCACCTGTTAAAGTCAGATCCGTTACTAGCTAGCATTTCAGATGGCCCTATGCAAAGTTATTGCATGGGGCCCACTGATACTGAAATGTTGAGCAGGATGGCCAAGTTGTTGGGGTTTAGCAGGGGGGTTCCCTTGTTTTTCTTTTCCTTTATTCTATAAAAAGCTATAGATATGCAAAAAATAATTAGTATGATATGATAAAGCTCTGTTTATCATTATATAAAATATTTATCCCAAGTGGTAGACAATTAGGGCTCATTTAGATGGGCTGTTTTTAACTGCCCGGTAAACAAGCAACTGCCTAGCAAATTACTGCAATTGCCTAGCAAACATGACATGAGGCGTTTGGTTTTGGGGCTTTCACCTGATAGACCTGTCATGTAGACGTTAGCTAAACTCCCTCTGATCGCTGTACAAGTGTGTAGAAGCTCGCATACTGGAGTGCCGGTCGTTTTCCAGGCTGCTGCCGATTGATAGCAGCTCGGAAAATTACCATGTAAATGTAGCCTTACTTTAAAACCAAATTCTCACTAACTGATATTCTATGTTTTAAATGACATAGAAACTGCTTGTTTACTTTGCAGGATGCAAATATAAAGGATTGCTGTGCTGTAATGCTGCTGTTCTATAACCCATGACAACTGTTGAAATCTGATTGGTTGCTGTGTTTGAATGCATTTAGGATATTAGTTTTGCTCTTTGCGCTACCTCAAACAAGTCACAGAATGTAACAAATAACAGTATTTGTAGGAATGCTTTGTCAGATATTTATAAGAAGGTTGTCTTGGTAGATTTCATCTCCCTCTAAGTGTCTCTGACATTCATTGGAAGGAAAAAGAGCTGTGCCTATAATTCTGAGCGCAGAAAATATCGTTCATGCACCATTTCTCCTAAGCGAGCGCATCAAACAATCTCCTAGCACATAGCTCTCTGTGTAAACTACAGCCAGCTGGCGATACGGGATGGCTCTCATTATGTTCTTTCTGTGCCAGGTTTTGCTGGAACCCCGGGGTACCTGTCCCCAGAGGTGCTCCGAAAAGAAGCATATGGAAAACCAGTGGATATCTGGGCATGTGGTAAGCAAACACAAGTTGCCGTAAATGTGACTTTATACTTTTAAGCACCATATGGTGGGTTCTACCATTCCCAATGAGAATTCAATATGTGTGCTTTCAGGAATGATTTAGTGACCTCCCAATTGTCTTTGTGATATACCCAGCATGGCAAAGACTAGAGCTGGCCATTAAAAGGGTCACATTTTCTGTTACATCAACTTAAACAATTGATCAAAGGAAGTAAAAAAAATAGGTGGCTTTTTTTAAGAAATCAATTGATTGGATCAGATTACGTTTATTCAGCTTTATCTTCATAACTGGAAATGCATTGAATTTAAGGAATCACTGTTGCCCAAGATCATCTCAGAGAAATATCTAGTGTCTTTATAGCTGTAGGGGTCAGTTGTTTAGGAATCGAATTGAATGACCATCCTTTCCTGAGTCCTATGGGTTAGTATGTAGCTAGGTACTGATCCTCTTCACCTCTTCACAGAAGCAAGTGCTTGTTTTTCCTCTAGTTACTTAATAGATCTACAGTGCTGCTTGAAAGTATGTGAACCCTCCAGACATGGTCAATGTTTGTGCAAAAAAACATTGAAAGAACATTATAAGACATACATCTAAATCCCAATTTGTAAAGCACACCTCCAAATAGTAGACCACACACACAAAAAGAGATATATTTCATTATTTAAAGTAAACAAAGGAGGTTTATGTCCCCAACAACTAAAAATTTACCTGTGCATCAGTATGTGAACCCTTGATAGTGCTTGTGGCTCACTCCATTTGAAGCATTACTCCAACTAACCGCTCCTGTAACACTAACCAGTCTCTCACATCTGATCATGGGGATTTTTGCCCCACTCTCCTTGCAGAACTCAGACAGTTGCGAGACGTTGGAGGGACATCTGGCATGTACCAAAACTTTTTCAGGTCTCCACAACATTTCAAATTGGTTAAGGTCTGGACTGTGACTGGGCCAATCCAGAGTGCGAAATCCCTTCTCTGAAGGCCATTTCCTTTGTACTCTGCTGGAATGCTTTGGGTCATTGTCTTGTTGCAATCCATCTTAGTCCCAGTTCAACTCCACTGACTGATGGAAGGAGATTCTGGTCGAGAATCTGGTGATAAACCGAGAGAATTCATGATTCCTTGGACAATATGGCGTCGTCCTCCAGGCCCGCAGCGAAAAGCACCCCGACTTTCAACATTTCCACCGCCCAGACTTAACGGTTGGGAGGAGGTTCTTTATTCATATGCCGTGTTGATTTTTCTCCAGCAAACAGGTCGGTTTGATTGTGGACCAAATAATTCTATTTTAGATGGTTGTCCAGAGAAGGACTTCCAGAGGACTCTGGTTTGTCCAAGTGCTTTTGGCAAAGTTGAAAACGGGCAGTTTTGTGCTTTTTTGAGAGCAGAGGATTCCTTCTAGCAACCCTCCCATGAATGTCATGGGCTATTCAATTTTCATTGATTGTAGACGATGCAACATTTGTCCCAGATGCGCCAGAGAGCTGCAACTCTCTAGAGGTGATGTGTGGGTTGGCCTGACTTCACTGGTTTATTTTTCTGGTGCTTCTGGGTGTTTTTGATGGGGGCCGTTTTCCACTTCTAGGCAAAGTGATGTATGTTAAAGGGCCATCCATTTGTAATATCTGTTGTACAGTGGATGGATGGAGCTGGAATCTTTTTGGAGATGGTCTATAGGCCTTTCCCAGACTGATGGCTGTCACTACCCTCGTCTTCATGTCCTCGGATCATCTCCTTGCTCTGGCATGTGATTTGTATGGGAACCACAGTGGTTCAGTTGGTTTCCTCTCTCTTTTAATTAGTTGCAGGCCAAAACATTTACAAGGATGTCTCATTTCATTGGTCGCTTAAGTGATTGATAAGCACCATAATGTGTTTCACCTGGCGTCTTTACCTGGTCGACTTCTTCTTTAACCAATGCAGCGGGGGGTTTCTTTTCACTACTTTTGCAAATAAACAAAAAGTCAGTTCATGTCGTTTTTGGGCTACTTAAACAAACCTACTAAAACAAGTACATGCAAATTGATGAACAGATATCTGACATTTCCCATGAATCAACACTGGTTGGTGATAGTAGACTGAGAAAATCATGGTTAAACAGAAACATCTACACCACTTGAGGGGTTCACATACTTTCAAGCAGCACTGTATATAGCATTTCTCTATTATGCTTAACTCTATGGACTGCAAATTACTATACATAACACTTGTGAACACGGTAAAGATGGGCATAGATGTGCCAATTCCTGCCCGACCCGACCCGCCGATCGGATAACGTGCGCATTCCCACATCCAAGCGGGATCGGGTCGGCAAGGAATCAGGTGCACCAACTTGCAGAATTGGACTAAAATCAGCAATCTTGTCGGATCGCACACTGTGATCCGACATGACGGATAATTTTGATCCGATCCCATTAGTTCTGATGGGGACGGCTGTCCCCAGCTGAAGTAATGGGCAGCACACAAAGGGTGCCAGCCGATTCTCTGGAAACTAGCGGGAGTGTGTGATGACATCATCAGGCCCACTAGGTCGGGTCGGGGATCGACTTTATAAAATTTATATTTATAAAATACATTAAAAAAAACATTAGCACATATTTAAGGGATTTATTATCACTAACACCCATTTTTTTATTTCACAATTAAGGAAATAATATGGTAGATGTCTTAATAAAGATTTAATGTAGATGAAACAACCATTGAAAATTTCAGGTCACTTTTTAACAAGTAGAAAGTCTTCTGGCCTTAATAATAGAAACTTTTTCCAGTGTGGTTATTTAGATTTTCTTTACAAGTTTGGAGACTAGACAATAGCCTCCCATTATACTCCTATGGCTGCCCAATCGCCCATTACATATGACATGTTGGGACTACAGGGTGGCCGTAATTCCTGGGTGGTGGGAACCACATGTTCTCAACCAACTGTGTGAACGGGACCTTAGTGATTCAGCAGAACAAATTACAAATAATGAAGGCAGTTATACAGATGCTACAGATTCACCTGCAGCAACCTGGAATTAAAGGTTCTGTACAAGAGACCATAGTGTCATAATGTTCTAAGCACGCACAGGTATCATTCTTTATTTCCTAAATTCTGATTTGTTTTTTGAAAAGGGGAGCTAACGTATATACTTCTTATGTAATTAGTTGGTATTGGAACTTATATGAACCTAAAATTGTATAGTCACAAACAACAGTTCAACTTTATAAGCTAAAACTAAATAACTGTTTACATTTAGTTACATTGAGCTGGACTTGGTAGGGCTGAGTATAAATCAGGGGGTTCATTTTAACAGAGGAATTCATTCTGATGAGTAAATATAAGCAAGTCTTGTTAAATGTGAAAAATTAATACAAGCTATACAGTTGTGTTCATGTTGACATTGATTTTGATCATTTCAGTCATCTGGTTTACAATGAAATCAGCAAGGCACTTGTTAGTCAGACAAATATAACATAACATTAATAATGAAATAACCACAAATGTCTTTTCTGTGCTCACATCATTATCAGTTGTATTAATTTAACAGCTCTGGTATTATAAAATATACTTTGCCTAAGTTAATTCCTGCCTTCCCTAGTTTAAACCATCCTGAAATGCCTAACCTTCCATGGCACTACCTACATTGCTCATGAGTACCACCAACAGGGTCTCCTATGCATTGGGAGAGGCCAGTCTGTGATATACCTCTAAAAAGTGTATCTGTAATTTAGTATTTTTACATTATAAACATGACTCCTCCGTGTATTGTCCCATCAGGTGTTATTCTCTATATTCTCCTGGTTGGTTACCCACCATTTTGGGATGAGGACCAGCACAAGTTATATCAGCAGATTAAAGCTGGAGCGTATGATGTAAGTTCTATTTTCCTGCTTAACCTATTCATAGATGAGCTGCTTTATACATCAGAGCACAAAATAATCACTTTACAAAGATGTAAATTCTGATTTGTTGGCATTGGTTAATAGATTCTACATACTGTTAAGCTGGGCATACATGGGTAGAATCCCGTGCAGTCGATCTGCGATCAATCACAGTGTGGCTGTGCACCAAAGTGCACATCAATTGCTGTTCGATGGGGACCTGGTACACCCATGTTATGAGAAAACCTCTCGCAACACAGGCTGACAGTTGCATAGAGGAAAGCAGACCGCCTGTATGCCCCCCCCCCCATCCTCGTACACAGAGCAGTGGCAGTCCCTGCCCTCTTCCCACTCTTCCATTGATTCAGCTCTAAGGAAGGCATACACGGGTAGATTTCTTAATAGATTAGAGCACAATCGAGCTCATGACGCTCGATTTTACTCAAATCTATTTAGAAATCTACCTGTTTATGCCCAGCTTTAGATTTTCATAAAAATAGCTTGAACAGATGTATGCCACAAAGGATACACTCTGAGAAATATTCACAAGATCTTACATTGTATTGTATTGTGGCTAAAGTATTATAGGAATACATTTTTAGAAAATTCAAAACCCACTGGAACCAGGTCAATGCAACTATTGTTAACTCTGCATGATCTCAGTAGATTCCTAAACTGTTGTCATTAACACAAGATTGATGTCTGTCAGCACTCGCCTTTATTGCATCCATACATTGAGGAACTGAACATGGAGTGATCAAGGCCTCACAAAATGATTTTGACTACAGCCCCCCATACAGGCCGATTTCCGGCCATAGCTGCAGCCGACCAACCGGCGTGGTCGCTCCCGCCGAGCACATAAAGGTTGGTCGGCCGCAACTATAAGGGAGCCCACCTTGAGTTTGTTAGAAAAAAAGCCGGCAGGTCGGATCGCACACGGATCCGTCCTGCTGGTTCTTTTTCTGCACGATCCTGCTGCAGGCTGTTAACTCGGAGTTAATTGGCTACAGTCTGACAGGAATCGCGTGTGTTAGTGGAACACACGGGATTCCTGTCCGTTCTGTAGCCGACTCCTCACAGCGTGGTGACGTAACCACGCTGTGATGAGTCTGCTAGAAGTCTTAGAAGTCGGCTTAAGAGGCAGAAGCAGATTTATTAAAATAATTTTGTAGGTTCCCATCACTGAATGAGGCAGTATATAGAAAATTGGGTTATGTTTATCTTTGATTTATGCACTAGTGGCAGAAACAGAGAAGGCATGCAAGCTGAGACAGAGCAAACTGACTGAAGAGCCGCAGGTTGCTGACCTCTGGTCTAGAATAATGAATGTTTTATTAAAGGCCCATGTCACACTAGTGGTTATCTTGCTGGTGGTGACTTTCCTCCCAGCCAGATTATTGAGATGCTACACCTTTTACATTTTGTATTCTACAGCATATAGAAACAAAATGTATAGGTGATAGTAGACACTCAAAGGTGTTACCAGTGGCTTAATCACTAGTGTGACCTGGGCAGAATTGGCCTGACTATAACACATACTATACTGACGCATGAATATCTCTACAGTTCCCATCTCCAGAGTGGGACACGGTGACACCAGAAGCCAAGAATTTGATTAACCAGATGCTGACCATTAACCCTGCCAAGCGTATTACTGCTCATGAAGCTCTCAAGCACCCATGGGTCTGCGTGAGTAACCCATGTCTCTATCCCGGATACTTTCACATCTACTTGGCTCAGCTTTACTGGAATCATAACAATAGGTATTTGTTGAAATATTACATGATATATGTTTCTTTACAGCAACGTTCAACGGTTGCCTCAATGATGCACCGACAAGAGACTGTGGAGTGCCTGAAGAAATTCAATGCCCGTCGAAAGTTGAAAGTAAGTGTTTCTACAGTAAACCATGGACTTCTGTCTTCATATATGGATACCATATTAATCTAGATGACATTTTTTCTGTAGGGAGCCATTCTAACAACTATGCTGGCAACAAGAAACTTTTCTGGTAAGTGATTCCATCACCGAATTTAGAGAATTATCTACAGGCAATCAGCAAACCCTATGAATATGGTAGTATAATGCTCCACAGGGCCATTGCTGATCCATTCTGTATTGCTGTATGATAAAGATCCCACTTTCACAACCAACCTTACACATTCCAGAAATACATTTCATGATTTTCCTAATGCTAGCCTGACCCTACAGATTACAATACCATTACACAGATACACAGGGTTATTGCAGGGGATTAACAATAGTTGGTGGCAGTGAGGGAGTTAACAGAGGGTATGGCAATGAAGGGGTTAACGGAGGGAAATACACCAGGGAACGGAAGGGGTTAACAGAAGGGAATAAGGCAGGGAACTAAAGGGGTTAAACAATGAGTGGCAATTAAGGAGTTAAGGAGAGGCAGGGATCCTAACAGAGGGGAATAAGGCAGGGAACTGAAGGGGTTAAACAATGAGGAAGGGATTCAATTAAAGAGTTAAGGAGGGGCAGAGATATTTAGCCGGAACAGGCTGTGCTTTGGTCTCCCTGCCGGTTACTGGGATAGGCTGGCTGCTGTTGGGGTCTGTGCAGTGGGTCTCTGCTGGGCAGCTGCTGGGGGGGGGGCCGTCTTGAAGGCTGCTTGGCTTGGGGTCTGAAGATCAGGCTGTAGGTCACACATAGAGACCGGTTGCAGCAAGCCAGCCCTTTAAATCTCCCGGGCTCCGTGATGTCATAGAGGCATGATCATGTTGGCTGGAGCGTGCCCAGTTCCAGTGGGTGTGTACCAGCAAATAGCAATGCTTTCATCTACTCAGAGTAACACATCTGATTAAACAAAGGGTGGAGGGTTTATAGCCCTTCACTCTTTGTTTTGCAGCTTGCAGCTGCCTGCCCACCCCCTGGTGAATATGACGGGGGGAGGGGGACCTCCTTCCTTCCACAGATTAAAGCCCCCCATACACCTTTATATCATTCCATACAACTTCCTTAGATCTATCAACAACTATGTAGTAGGCCTCCCTGATAGAATACATAGTGATTACATAGAATACATAGTGATTGGAAGGTTTAGAGTCATATTATATTACATGGTTTTGGAAGAAGAAAAGTTGATTGTACAGAAATTGCATGGTAACATTGTAAGGTGTATGGGGGGCTTAAGGCTGGAAATACACAGGCTCGTTCTCCATGATTGAAAAAAGCACGATTGAACAGGAAACCAACATGTTGGTAAATCCCTGTTTGATTGTCATCTCTGAAATTCCTGTTTGAACAGCCAAACAGTGTGCATCTGTATATTTGGTTATAGGATTGCAACACATACACTTTGCTCTAGCTCAGCAGAACTTCTGAGAGGTTGTCTCTATTCATAATACAAATATTCACATGAAAACTATGAATGTATATTACACATTAACATTGACTAGTCTTTGTGCACAATTAGTTCAGAGAAATGCAGAGGCCAGTTTTTACAATGAACGAAGGAAACGGCACTTAACACCAATATGTTGTGATCTAATAAGCCTATTAAACTAATAGAATTTCCTTTTTTTAACCATGACCAGTTAGCAGAGACCAGTCTCCTTGTGTAACCATACGGTGCAGATAATGTGTTTTTCTCTCTGCTATTATCTTTGCTTTATTTTAAGTCTGCCTTATTCTACTTTCTTCACCTCTCCTTCCTTCTGTTTGCTCTCCTACATATTGTTACCCCTTCCCAAACATTACCTTCCAATGTATTTGTCTTGTTTGGACCCTTATGTTTTCTTATTTGTCCTTCTTTCCCTAATAATGTATCCTTCATGTATTTGCATATGACCAACCTTCCTGTGTTCCCATCACTGTTCAATGTGATCTATCTAATCACCACTTTCTTCCATTGTTTATACTTTCTTCCTCCGTTCCCTTTTCTCTGATCTCTGTCATTCTCACAGTGGGCAGACAGACCACAGCTCCTGCCACAATCACCACTGCCGCCACTAGTACAGCCCTGGGGTTGGTGGAACAAGGTAGTAGTGCCCCTCCCTATTCAAACCCGCCCTCCCCTCCCGTCAGAAGTGACTGCATGTAGCTGCTTCTTCCTAGCTGCCTGCCTGCGTGGTATATGGAAGGGAGACTGGATTGCAGCTTGTCCCTGCCAGGACTAGGAAGAGACAGTAGGGACTAGAATCTACTTTATTATATTGTTAGTATACCACGGGTATATCAAGTACTGGAGTGTTTTCTTTTAATGGTTGAATGTGGAATGGAAATACATTTATCATCTTGTATATAAGATTGCCCCAGACACTGAGATGTGCTAGTGTCTCTTTCTGCTAATTAAGGGTTATCTAGGCAGTATTTAAAGAGGTCTTTTTAGGTGTCCACTTGGAGACGCTGCATGTAGTGTGCGTACCTTGGAGCATGCTGTATGCTTGGGCATGTCATGTGCATGGCATGTGTTGAGGTACAACCCAGCAATTACCTGACAGTGTACATGGCATCTATGACCTTACTGTGCTCCTCCGCAGTTTTTTGTATACATGTACAGTGCATGTGTGTGTACACGTTGTATTCTATTCTGTAGTCTATGCCCAGTGTTCTATCAGTGTTTGAATGTTCCAGAGTGTAGATTTTAACGCAAAACCCAGTAAAAAAAAGCTACATACACTCTATATATTAATATATAAACAAGAGTTTTACTTTTGAAGTCTAACACCACTTGACAACAGGTTACATTATTCCCATATGCATTAAATATGGAACCCAGACACAACAACAGTCTATCACAGGGGTGGGCAAACTTTTTGACTTGTAGGCCACAATGGGCTTAGATTTGGCAGAAGGGCCGAACAGAGAGCCTCTAAGGGCCGCCCATCCCAGGTCCTCCCAGACTGGGTGGAAACATTTAATAAATTACACTTGATACAATTCCCATATAAGTAAAAATCATACTACCAGGGAGATTCAAATAATAATACAATAAATAAATAAACATAAAAAGAGGCTTTAGATAGTCAACTTAAACATTCTATTGCAGATTGGGCAAATGACTGGCCTTACAAGGAGACCTAAACAATTACCCTCTATGCATTACATCCACTTATTACAGGGAACATGCAGAGAGGAGCCAGAATGTCTTGCCGCCAAGGTGACAAAGGGCCAGCCAGTTTGCCCACGTCTAGTATGTCTCCATGTATCCCTGTATATAGGCACATTGAAGAACATATGTTTTCTGTTACAATGTAAAATCTAAATATATAATGCAGAAACTGTATCTCAGTATGTGAATTACATGTGTGCATAAACAATTGTCTTACTTGTTTGAGTCTACACAAAATACATGTGGTTCAGTGAGTGATATATAGAAACCCTTTAGCTGGGTTCAGAATGGTTTCTTGAGGTAAAACGTTAATTCCATAGATTGTATGATAGAATATCCCTGCCAACAGCTTGCCCAGTCTAGTACATAGTATTATAGAGTACAGCTCCCTATAGTAAAAGGTGTTATAGCAAACCTGCTACAGCTTACTACTGTATTTAACGTGCGAAAGGATACAATGGATCATAAGAGATGCATCCATGGTTTTGGACCTCACTGAAAGACTCATTCACATATAGAGGGAACATACAGCATGTTCCAGCAAAGTGTGCAGGGCTTTACCATGCAGGATGTTTTAGCTGTGAGAGGGGAAGACTCAGCCCTCCTCCCAAGTGAAAATTTAAATAACATGTTTCAAGGTTTCAAGACTATAAGTTAGTCTTTGAGCTCAGAGCAGTGGCTCTACTCTGAAAAGCAATAAAAAGTATGTTTCAGGCCTGCACACCCAGTATTATCCCTTATTCAGGATTACAGGAGAAGGGACATACAACAATCACCCAATGTGCTTTTAATTTGTGCACCAGGCTTGTATTTTAGATGATGATGTGTGCATTCACATATCACAGGCTTCTATGAAAAAATATTTTTTTACATTTATTGTATTAGATGCACAGATGCTTTCCCCTTGCTTTTGGGGGGAAATCTTAAAGAGCAAAAAATTGTCATGGTCTACCAAAGAGAAAAAGATTTCAAAATGAAGGCACAATCCCCTCCTGCCACTAAGCACTTCAATGTGGCTTCAGTGTATGCCGGCTGAATGAAAGCATACATAGTTGAGTGTCAAAAAAGGATGTGCCTTAAACCCAGGTTTGGGTGTAGCTGATGCCCTGCGTGCAGTTGTACTGTCTTAAGTCAAGGGGATCCATGTGTATAGTGACTTCAATATAAAGTACCGTATTTTTTGGACTGTAAGACATACTTTTTTCCACCCAAAATTCCAAATGCGCAACCCCCCAGGGCAGAACACAGCCATTGGTGGTCGTGCTTTTGCATTAGCTGTCATAGCTCTGTATGAGAGTGGACCAGATCGTCTGCTCACATACAGAGACCTGCAGACAGATGATCTGTACATCCATTTATCCATCTGCATCTGTCACAGCTCTGTATGTGAGTGGAATTCAGCTGCCGCTCACATTAAGAGATCTGCAGATGGACGACTCATCCATAGGCAGATCATCCGTTTGCAGATCTCTATGTGTGCTGCAGCTATTCACATACAGAAGCAGGGGTGATCTGCCAGCTGGCAGATCTTTTCCTGCTTAGAGCTGTATGTGAGCGGACTGAAGCTGCAGCTTACATACAGATCTGCAGACAGATGGTCCATCCACGGACGGATCGTCCCTCTGCAGATGTCTGTACTAGAGAGGCAGCTGCTTCAGGCTATGTTCCCACATAAGCGATCAGCCTCAGGGCCGACGTGTCTATTTAGTTGAGTGGGCGGTTGAGGTCCCGCGATCTTAAACATGGGTCACCGGCCCACCGCCCCCTGATCACGGCCATAGACCTGAATGGGCATGGCTAAAATTTATTGTCACTTCAGCCGTGCCTATTCACTGTCTATTGGCGCGATCAGACGGGGAGGGGCAAGATGTCCTGCCCCCCCCCCCCAATCACTCAGCCACGAGTGATCACTGGGTGCTAGCGATCTTCCGCAGCCTCGCGCCGCGATTAGAATGGCCAAGTGGGAACATAGCCTTAAGGCCCCCATAGACACCCCGATTTTAGCGCCGATCGATTAAATTCAATCGATTTTTGGATCGGTCGTCCGATTATCGGTGATTCCCCACATGGTCCGATGGATGAACTCCGATCGAAATTGTGGGAATAATCGGCCGAAATGTGATTGGACATGTTGGAAAAATTTTCTCTGTCGGGCTTTGATTGTATTCCATCGGCTACTGTTTCCTACTGTTCCCTATGAACCGATCAATTAAGGTCCGATCTAACTAATTACCTTTTATTTTGTATCTTGCCCAGCTGGTACAGAATGTGCCAAACATAGGATTTTTTTTTGTAAAAAAGTAGCAAATCAGAAACATGTTGGATGGTTGAGATGGAATTGCGGGTGCCATTATGGTAATGAGATCCTAGGGCAGACGATGTAATCACATGGTGGATGGACCTGTAGT
>CM070034.1:113207237-113233708 GCA_036250615.1 Ptychadena robeensis
GACAAGAACACCGATGGAAAAAGATTATAAGGTCCGATCGAAATACCTAAAATCGGACATCAATTGGTTGCGCTATTTGGGGGTATACAGAAGTATCGTCCGATCGATAAAAATTTCTTGGATCGGAAAACATCGATTGATTTTAATCGATCGGCGCTAACATCGGGGTGTCTATGGGGGCCTTTAGTCTGCTCACATACAGCTCTGCAGAACAGAACCATGAGGAGGGGAAAGACACTGACAACTCTAGTTTTGCCGGAAGCAAGGACCTCAAACTGGCAGAACTGCAGTTTCCTGGTATTTTTACCAGGATGAGAAGCTCCGCTGTATAGGATGTCTTATAAGCCAAAAATATGGTATAAAAGGAATTTTACATTCATAAAATTTTTTTTACTTTCAATGTCTTGTCATGTGAAGCCTGAAGTGTTCCCAAAGTCAGGAGATGAGGCACTAAATAAGTTAGATATATGCATTAAGTATAATCACAATTGATTATACTTGTTTTCAGGTTCACATAGAATTTTGGGCCTGGTCCGATTCTCTTTAACACAGCTCACTTGGCTATAAATTACTAAAAAACCACGGACACTTTGTGGTGTAGAAGCTAAAGGCAAACACTTTGTCTTATTTTACAATTTCCGCTTCCGGGTCTAATATTAGATTATAATCCTTTATGCAGTGTTTTCCACACTGTAATATTTAGGGAGCAGTAAGGGGTTGTGAGTGTTAAAGATGGACAGTGTTTTCGTGGCTGGGCATGTGTTGGATGTCCTGTCTTGCCAGCCTGCTGATGCCCGAAGTATATGCACAGATTTGCCATTTGACAGTGCCCACCTTGTGTTTTTTACCTATGTGTATCTTTTCCTCTTCCCCCTGTCTTTTTTCACTGTTTCTCTACTTCAATTTTTTCTCTCTATTTCTGTTTGACTTTCCTAATTCTGGCTTCTTTCTTTTATGTTCTATCTTTGCTCTCATCCCTTGCTTCTCTTTTTCTACTATGTATTCTTCCGTTCCTTTTCTATTTATTGCAAGGTAAGTTCTAGCACTTTGGTTATCCTTTACATCCTGTTTTGTCATTTGAAGTTATGTTAAGAGGGGAGCAGTTTAACTATTCTGAAGCCATAAACATCACTATGGCAAATCTATTAACTGCACTTTTATAAAGCAAACGCCAATGCTAGTTTAAACAGGGTTTATATTAAAAATGACCTTTCAGGTTTGATTGCTCCACTTCTAATTACAAAGGAAAACTGGGCTCTCCAGACGTTAAAATGTAAATAATTAGGCAAAAACATGGCAAAACATAGTGGCCTTTGTACACGTCTTATGTGGGTACCTGCGATTTTAAGAATGCAGCTTACAGTGTTTTTAAAATCGCGCCACGATTGCACAGATGCCTGGCACTACGCTGTGTTTCGGCAAAACATAACAGTTTAAAACTCAGAGATGCTCAGATCAAACTTGCTTGGATCCATTTGTTCAGGATGTTTAGTGCAGAGTAGGGGAGGAGTCATGCAGGACGTGTGGGACAAGAGGGTTCTTCGGTACTGCACATCAGACATTTCACCCCTACTAGTTTATATCGGGGGCCCTTACGGTCCGCATAGTCGTAGTGGGGCACATGCGTGTGGGGCTTTTGCTCTGCGTCGCAATACAGGTCGGAAGCTGCCTAAAAACGTACTTGTTTTTATATACTTTATAGAAAATAAAAGTAGATTTTTCATCAAAAAATAAAATAAAAAAGCACTTTTCAGCACATTTTAGCACTTTTATTCTTAACCTCTTTCTCTTCCAATGTTAAACTGTCCTGATCCTAACTTGATAAGATCTCAATGTTGTGGACTTATGTGTACCACCCAAAGTAATGTGTCCATAATCCCATATTTAGGCTGTGATATAGAGTTAAATATATATATTGAAACATTATATTTTTCTATATTGATATAATTTACTGAGACAGTTTTTGAATTCACTAACAAATTAAACTATTTAAGATCAAATATATGAGTTTAAATACTCAAAAAATGTCAGCAATAAAATATTTTACCTTTACTAGGTATACACTATGCAACTCTTTCAATGACTAGTGCCTTTCATTACTCATATTTACATGTAGATTAGGAAAGGTCGATCTGTTAGGTGTTTTGCACAGGAAAGAGCATCAGACAGTGGGCACTGAACATCCTCCTCTAATACAAATCTAGCGGTGGCAGCATTTAGTCAGATTTCTACTAACATCTGATTTGTCTTGGAGAAGGGAGTAAAATTGTACATATTCTCAGATTAGGTCATTTATATATTTATTTACTCTAATGGAGTTTACATTTATTAGTTATACACATACATATCCCACTAAAGATGGCAAAACAAGTAAAGTAAAAGACTACCAATAATTTGTTCAACACATGGCACCCCACTAATCAGGGTAGCCTAAGCTTTTCCCTGATAACCACATTGAGAATTTTAAACGGTAGTCTATGTTTCAATAAAGTAAGGATATCCTTACTTTATATTACAATTGAAACATAGACTGCTGTTTAAAAGTGTCCCAATGTGGTTATCAGGGAGAAGCTTAGGCTACCTTGAATAGTGGGGTGCCATGTGTTGAACAGTTTATGGAGTTTATATTTAGTTGCTTATACTTTTAGTCTGGAGTATGACTTTAAAACAACTTTCCTGAACCTCTAATTTATTAAGAAACTTTGGATAATCATAATGAACATGAGTCACACAAAATTTCTTAGCATCAAAACCAACATCCCTTAAAAGGAGTTACAGTGTATCCTGAATATCTTGTGTGGGTTCAGCCTCAAAGGGGGGTTCCTAATAACCTTAATCCACAAAAACAGGTAAAGACTTCCTGCCAGTATTTATTTTCAAAATGGAAATCCAAACCATATTACCCTCACAGGTTCTAGTAGCTTTAAGAAAACAAAGTCCACAGAAAATGTTAGGCCTCCCAGCTTTTGAACCTCAGCATAATTATTTTCCTTTGCACCAAGAAAGCCAGACTCCCAGTAGTCAGTTTAAATCGCCAGAGTGTACCTGTGGAATGGGAAGGCCTAGCCAGTTTCTTCCCTCCCCTTCCAGAATCCAGGAGCCTAGAACAAAAAAGCAAAAACTGTCCAGTAACCTACTGTTGTCATCCAATACTATCCCTCAAGGGTACACCACCTGAGGGGACAACAATCTGACTGTAGAGGTCCCAATATATAAATGGCACATCAATATATAGCACCATAATAGCATATGAAACATTGAGTGTCATACCAGGGAAAACTTTCAGCATCAGTATCTCGTCTTGATCTGAATCATTGACTTTTGCCTTAGGGCTGATTTCACATGATGAAACTTAAGGTCATAGGTAATAGAGGTGAAATCATGTGTATTTCTAGAAATATTCCACTTCTGAAAAAAATACATCAAATATATAATTAACAGAAACCGTTTCATGCACGTTGACCACTTTTTTTTTATCTTTTGGTTCCCCTGCAGCAGCTAAGAGTTTGTTGAACAAGAAGACGGAGGTTGGAAAGGTAATATTGATATAATGCAATATTTTACTATATGTCTTCTGTAAACTTGTATCTTATTTAAACAAGAGAGAAATTCTCTAATTCTTCTTGTTATCAATACTTATTAATAAAAATGGTTGTCTATGATGTCATAATATGCTTCAGCTGGACAATGGGAAGCTGCCTGCTTACAGCTCATCTTGTGCGCTGGCTGCCCTATCTTTATAGCTAATTTTGTTTCCAGAATTTAAGCATGAAGGTGATATGTTTGCAGGTTCATAGCACAATCATCTGTAGCTCACAAAAAAGTATTGTAGCTCATCCAAAAATGTTTAGTAGAGCAAGAAGTAGTTGTGTGATATGCCTGGAATGGATACAAGTTAACTAGCACAGGAAGAATTTACTCCAGTCATCAGTTGGTCATTTTACCTTGAGATGCTCTTAAATGTACACTCTCCTATAGGACTCCATAAACATTTTCTTGGCGTACATTTCAATATTCAAAATTTTCTATGGTGTCACATACAACAGTCCACACAACCCTGCTTCCTTGCTGTCAACCGGACTCTGAAAAATCTTTTCTTTCCTTCCAAGCCTCAGACGAACAGCACTAAGAACAGCGCTGGAGTGACTAGTCCGAAGGGGCCCATTCCACCAGCTGCCTTGGTATGAGAGAGGGGCTAGGCAGAACCACCTATTTTGTTCTTTGTGCTATTTTGTGGGGTGCAAAACTGTTGGGGGGAGGGGAAGGTGGGTATAAGGACATATTTTGCCTTGTCTGTAAATTAAGTGCTGCCTCCTTCATGTCTGTATCTTGGAACGTTTGTGTTGTGTTCTTTGGAGTACAGACATTTGTGGTTTGTCTCAGGAAGGTCTATCTGTGGGTTTAGAGTTACGTGTTTTCATACGTTTGTTTGTGGTATAGATAAGTTTGTGGTCTGTCTTTGGATTGGGAAGTCTGTTATCTGTCTGTGGCTTAGATTAGTCTGTATTCTTTCTGTGGGGTAGTTGGTTGATTTGTGAAGCACTCTTTATCTGCCTTGCTGTTCTTCCATTTCTCAGTCCCTCTACCCTGTCACCTCTCCTTCCATCCTCTCCTGTACCTCTCCATATCCCTGACACCCCTATTCCTTCTTACTCCTATTCTTATCCCTACCTTTTCTTTTTCTCCTCCTTCCCATTTCTCATTCTTTCTTCCTCTGTAGGAGCCTCAAACCACAGTAATTCATAACCTGGTGGACGGGATAAAGGTATTTGCCATATCTTTACCTCTCTCTTCATGTGTCATGAACCTCTTTACTCTGGAGGCACCAGAGGAAAGGATGTGTAGGAGATTCCCATCATTGTATACCTGGTGTAATTGAAAACATAGAAATTAGATGATAGAGGTCACATTTTTTTGTAATGCTTACTCCAATTTTATATTACAGACATGATTTGGATAAGGTCTTGTTTGATTGGTAGACACTAGTGATGAGAAAATGGCTTTACAGAAGAGTACAATGCATCAAAACATTTGTGCTATTAATGATTTTTTAATGTGCAGTATAAATCTGATATTTTGTGTTGTGTATTTAAAATTGTCCAACTACATTTATTCTTTGATTTTATTTTCCTGGGTAAAGGAGGGAGTAGTTTATATATTAATAGTTGTGCAAAACTGTCGACAGTGATTGGATGGAACCAAGTAAAACTCAGAGGGTACATTGGGTCAGTATGAGGGGTGGATAATGACGTTGTGTGGAGGTGGGTAGCTCCTGTTTAAAGAAAAATGTCTGTCCGGCAAATTGCAGGGAAATGATAAATAGTTGTAGATCCATTGGACCTAACTATTTATGGTTAATTATACTCAGAAATGCCTACACAGTTTATGGAGAAAGTACAATTTGCTAGTTATTAGTACATATAGTACTAATAATGTTCTTATAGGACTTTATTACTACATATACAGTGAGTACACTGAGATATTGAGGGGGAGTGTGACCCCCCTGTAGACAGATAGTAACAAGGTCACTAGCGCACAACCAAAGTTGAGAAAAAAAATTACATAATGCACTGATCAAAATGGAGTTAGCGTGACCAGGAAGTGATGTCATCCATAACCAGGAAGTGACATCATCCTGGTATACACACAGCTGGAGTGACAAGCACAAATGGCAACTCCTATCCTTGTAGGAGATCACCTCTCCTTGCTTAGCCTGCATTGTACCTCAGTTAATGTAAGTGCATTATTTTATCTTTTCTTTTTTACATTAACCAGTTTAGGAAATGCACCACCATTTTATATATATTTATACATAGTTTTTTTCTCCCCATACCAATCTTTATAGAATATAACAACTATATACAGTACATGAACCCTCACAGCACACAAACATATCTCATCTTTCTCTGATATCATTATTCAAAGGTAATGCTAGTAGGAAAAAGAGGAATCGTATGCTTGCCAAATAGGTTACATGTCTATTCATTTTAACTTATAGATCAAGCAACGTGTGATCATAGAATTCTTGCAAAATAAAATCAACATTTTGTTTCCATTTAGGATGCATACATTTTTGCTCTGGCTCATCATGCCTTCTTTCTTCCTGATACCAGACAGTATGTGCAAACACACTGGAAAGAAGAGAGAGTAGCCAAGATTAGGGAAGCACCTGTAAGAGATCTTGGATGCTCTCGTATTTCAGCATGTGAGCTTAAAGCTGTGGGGAAAAAAACAAGGCCAGGTACCAGGCAGTTGTTTGTGTATCAACTAATCAATTCCAAGTATAGTTTTCTAGCATATAGAAATATGCATTTGTAAAGTGCTGGCCGTTTCTGCAGTGACACATAGATGTATCACTTAGGGAGCAGCCACACAGGTTTCTGGAAACAATGCGTTTCCAGTGGCCGGAGGGAGTTAGCCCAATAAGAGATAACATGGCAGCGTTTTAGTATGCCCCCCCCACCCCACTATGTACAGGCCCCAGAACACAGGGATGGGCAAAAGCTTTCCAGGCTGCTGCCAACTGTCAGCAACCCAGAAAGTAAACATGTGAATGCGGTTTAACTGTCCCTTAGAGCATATCTGTCAGCTTTTCTCTTTTTAAATAAAGCCTGCCACACACCCACAAACGGGTGCCGACAGACGAGCTCCAATGAGCTCTGGAATGCAGCGTGATGACGTCATCACGCTGCATCCCCGGGCTGACTTCATCGGCCAGGCACCCTTTGTGTGCCAGCCATTACCTTCAATGAAGACGCCGGTCTTCATTGAAGTTAATGGTATCGGCCGGCATCGGCCAGAGAACATCGGACATGTCCGTTCTCTGGCCGGCCGAGCTGTGAGGCGACAGGGATCTGTCACCCCATGTGGGCACATGCCAATTGGCATGCCCGTCAGGCAGCGGCAAAATCGGCCGCTAAACGGCATCTGTATGCCAGGCTTTAGTCACTGAAGCCACTTCTATTATGCAGAACAAGACGTCCGCATACGAAATACAGGAAGTGATGTCACTTCTGGTATGGGGAGATTTACCCCTTCTCCTTCCTATTTAGTAGCCAGTTAACTTAGGAGGTAGGGGGCATTACTCTCCCTACTAACTTCCCACTCGCACATCCTCTGCACAAGCCAGGCGGGAATTTAGGAGGCAGAGTAACGCCTCCTCCCTCCTAAATTACCCCAATTTCAAAATCCCAGGAAAAAAACGTGATTTATTGAAAGCGGGATTTGTCTAGGAAACACGTATAAAAACACGACTTTCCCGGCCAAAACGGGATGTTGACAGGTATGCCTTAGAGAAGCTCAAAATCAAAAGTTCCTGCTATATTTATAAAGGTACCCATACATGTTGCGATTTTTCGTGCGATTTTAGCCCTTCCGACCGATCCGGTCGGTCGATCGTTCAGGATTCATAACATGCAAATGTAGTCTGAACGATGCTGTTTTAGAAAAATCAGCCGAAAAGTCGGTAGGGTCCCCAATGAGGATGCGCGTAATTTTCAGTCGGTCGGCCACTTTTAAAAGATTCCCAATCCAACCAGCCGATCAGTCGGCCGGGCAGAGACTGCAAAATCAGGCATCTGACCCACTTTTAAAAATAGCACTAAAGAAAAATCGCTACGTGTATGGGTACCTTTAGTCACTAACAGTCTAAACCTGAAAAATATGCACACACCTTTATCTTTATAACTAAACTAAAGAAATCGAATTCAAGGAATTGTTTTTTATTTGGAGAACTCTGTTTTATATTGATTCAACTTTACTACGTTCCACCTTGTTAAGCAGCTATACAGTGATTAGGCAACTTTGTTTCTTTAATTTGTTAAATTGATTTACACATGTGTTTTGCCCTGTCATTTATTTACATTAGGGCTGGGAAAATCTTTGGAATGTTTTTCGTGCCTTTTTTAAAGTCCTGTTGCTTTTGGAAGCTGCTAAAAAGTTCTTGGCTGGCCGATAAGTCTACTTGTATGGATAATGAACTATATGCATTAATGAATCCAAACTTAACATTCAAAGCCATTTCTGTCTCAAATTTTTTTGGGAGTATAACAACTTGCTAATAGCATCTTCCCAAGCAACCATAGCTAAGATTTCATGGCTGGCTTACATATTTATGTTTCTTTAAATGTAAGTGGCATCTGGGAGAAACGGGTGGGAATGTGTTGTGATTTGAGTCTTTGATTGTGATAAGAGAAGTCCGCATATAAATCAATTTACAAATTGGAAACATAAGTATTGATTAGCATTGATGTTTAGAGGTTCTTGCTGAAGGATGAGGAGTCCATGCCACTAGGTTTGTGTTAGAATGCAGAAAAGTCTAATGATTTACAAAAAAAAAAAAAGAATGCAGCAGTTAATTGAGTTTATTTATAACTCATTACATGTGTTATGTTTGGAAGTACCTGTCACTAATCAAGGTTTCTTTCTTTTGTCTCTTCTTTTCCTTCCTGTCTTACACAGGAGTCCTCAGACAGTACACATACAAACCCAGAGGACGAAGAAATGAAAGGTATTGTAGACCCATAAAACATTCCCCATCTTACTACCATTGAATGAAGTAAGTCTTCATGTATCCACTGACTTCTTTCAATATACCATCTGATTAACATTATTGCAAATCATATTACATTCACAACTATACCTCACCAGCTCCTCAGTGCATCCACATATCATTGTTTGTTACTCCTTCACACATGCTGATCCTTGATAAAGAAAATTCCAACAGACAAATAATCTGTCTCTTGCTCATGTGCTAGGGTCATTCTACATTCCCATGTTGTTTCTTAACTTTTTTTTTATTGTTTCATCATATGGGATTCAAACTGCTGATTCAAAATGGTGCCAAATTATACATATTGGTACATTGATTGGACCTACCTATAGATAGTAAATGGTTTTCAGAGATGCCTTCTCTCTCAAGACGGGTTGGCTATATGCACAGTTTATGCAGGAAAATACAATTTGCTATCTATAAGTACATAAAAACTACTATACTATATACTATACTACTATAGTACATATATTACTTTATCCGTACAAAAGTATATAGAAGCAAATCACAGGATCTTATTTTCCAAAAACATTAAAAAGATAGTATTAGGTTCCTGCAGTCAACAAACAAATAAGGGCTCATTTACACATCTGGTAAACAAGCAATTATCACAACTGCCGGGCAAACGCGTCATGAGGTGTTCAACGGTCGTTTTTTAGGCTTTCACCTGATAGACCTATCACAGGGTTATCTTAACACCCCCGAGCGTCTGCACAAGTTTGCAGGCACTCGCAGACAGGAGCACACAGCTGTTTTCTGGGCTGCTCCAGACTGACAGCAGCCCAGAAAATGTCCGGGCACTCCTGTCTGTGAGAAATAGTTGTGTAAAAAAATAAATTGCTGATAAGGATAGATAGATAGATAGATAGATAGATAGATAGATAGATAGATAGATAGATAGATAGATAGATAGATAGATAGATAGATAGATAGATAGATAGATAGATAGATAGATAGATAGATAGATAGATAGATAGATAGATAGATAGATAGATAGATAGATAGATAGATAGATAGATAGATAGATAGATAGATAGATAGATAGATAGATAGAACTGTGACGAGATATTTACTTTCTAGAAAAAGGCGGGCCCATGATGGTCTTGAGTCTTTGGGAATGGGTTAAATGATGATGGCATTATGCTTGGATGGTTGAGGGCATCTTGTGGTGGTAAATAATCCATGATGTTTATTATTTTAGCCTTTAATCGTTTAGTAATGTATTTTCTTTTGGCTTTATTAAGCTTCGAAAGGAGGTCTGGTTTAACATTACATCAATAATATTGTAAAAAAAAATTAGACTTAGGAGTAGGAAAATTCTAAATTTTTTGGGCTATAAAATCAATATTTTTCAGGATTTTCAATGATTAAGTGTCTGAATACTAGCAACATGAGCATGGTAAGTCAGATGTTTTGGAAGGGCAAGAGATACTGGTATATACTGTATATATATATATATATATATATATATATAAACTCTATATATATATATATATATAAAAGTTTACAAGGTGGTACCTGACTATGTAATGAAAAAGCAAAAGCTAGAGATAACAGAACTGAGATTTAATTTGCAGAACGCTTTGACTAGTTTGCCTACCCTCCTGTGATTTTTCCAGACAACCTATAGCCTGAGACTAATTAAATCTAATAGAGGATAAGTTGAATAAAATGTGGTGTGTTATCAGTAAATAACATTATTAATAATTTATGAAGGATAATGCCTTTTAGCATATACAGAAAAAATATAATAAAAGCATGAACAGGTCATAATATTGTGCTGATCACTGAAAAGAATAAAATATGTACCTCTCACTAACTTTTTAAAGCGCACCTAAACTCATAAACAAAAAAACAAAAGAAATGTTTATTCTTTACTTATTATTATTATCATTTATTAATAAAGCGCTAACATATTATACAGCGCTGGCATATTACTTACCTCTGAGATGTCTCAATGGCTCAAATATACTTACTTGCTCTGTTCTCGTCTGTGGAAGTTGCCATGTTGAATTCTCTGTAGCTTCCAGTTACTACCATTAAGGGACACAAAGTACATCAGGTCAGTTTTAAAAAATTGGAAAATAAAGAAGTCTAGACACTCTAAATGACCTTTGGTTTTATAATGTTGGGACTTATGGTTCTAATATTTTTTGTAATGTCATAGCCCTCTCCATAGGAGTGTCCCGATGCTGACCCAGTCCCTAGTCTGCTGACCTGTTCCTCCTAGCTTCCTTTTTTTTAAATAACAAGATTAATTTAAATATTTTCTTAAGATGTAAATCAGATACATAAGTTTAAAAATATGCAAAAATACAGAAAAGTCAAGGTATCTATTCATCAACCCCTCCACATGGAGGTAAGTGAAGTTAGGCAGAACATAGCCATATAACTTTTATGTAGATGTCAGGGAAGGGTGATGGGAATATTGTTCCTTGAGTGACAAATAAAAAATGGAAATACTATTCATGATGGCAAACATATTGATGGAACCATATTCTATCAAAATTTAAATATGGAATATCAACCAGAAATCATTGCCTGGACTGCATCCCAATAGTAAAGTGAAACAGTGAATAGAGTCCAAAACCCAAAGGTTGGAGTACTCTGAGGAGAGGTGTACGTCACAGGACTTTAAACGTGCAATGATTACATAAAAATCTCAGTAAATATGTTGAAATACAATATTATAAAGATCATCTAAAATACACAAAATGTAATAACAATCACATCTTCAGTCAATGAAGGCAACTGATAATGCCAACAACAGTTGGGGTCCAGTAGAAATCTTGACCCGTTGGTATAAACTTGACGCGTTTTATCCCCTAAGGGCGCTACTTTAGGAGTCTTTAAAGGAAGTACTGATGGAACCAGTTTTATTAGCCAACAAATTTATACTGAAATAACCATTTTACTCAGCAGGAGGAATGAATAAGATGTTCTAAATGTTTGTATCTTCAATTTTATTTTAACCATGTTGTCTTGCAGTTTTTCTATGCTCCTAATTTCCCTCTATGAGCATAATCAGATTCTGCATGTACAGTTTGTCCCTAAATTCTTCTGCATCTCACACAGATCTTTTTCTCATGAATAACTCAACGTATTCACTTCTTCATATTCATTTTCCTTCCTTACTCTGTCTGGCTTCATCTCGTCTTCTCTCCCCGTTCTCTCTCTAGTGCTGAAGTTCTCAGACATTTTAAGCTCAGTGAGAAGGGGTTCGGGGGCCCTGGAAGCTGAGGGACCTCAAGCAGCGGTCGCTCAGCAGCCCCTCTCCCCATCCTTTCCCCATTCACCACTTGCACAGCGTAAGTAATAGGAGTGGGACACAGGAATCCCTTAAAACTACATGCATGGATATTCCATCAAAAGAATTGAACCAAAACAAAGATGTTATGAGATCCTGCCATTGTTTAAATTAAATAATTACTAAATGATGTGTTAATGTATTAAGTATACAAGGAAATTATAGCATGGACGCAGAAATATTTTAACCAATATATTTAATTACAGGAGTAGTTGGTGCTGCAATGGGCGGTGGATTTCAGTTTAGATTATTAAGCAGCCCCTTGTGTTTCTGTCATAGTTTGTATGTGCAGGGGGTTTTGGCTTTGCCCCTACTTGCTTTCTTGGGGGTGGAGACTGTTGTTGTCTTTGGCTGTTTGTGATGAGATGTTGTTTGTGTTTGTCACTCACATTGCTACTGTGTCTCTGCTCTTTCTGTGTTGATATCTGTCTTCTTTTTTCCCCCCTTTTCCCTTAACTTGGTTCCCTCCTTACTGATCCCCTTCCCTTCCCCCCACCACCATTCTTTTATATTTGCTATGGCCCCACCTCTTCTTTACCTTAATTCTTGATTTCCAAATCTTACTCTCCTTTTTTCTGTCATTTGCTCTTCTGCTATCTGTGTTCTACTTCTAAATTATTTGTATCTTGTTTCAATACTGCTGCTTCGCTATGTCGCCATTATAACTGTTTCTGCTTTGTTTTTGTGTATATCATCCTGTGGTGGTATCTATGTCCTATGATTTACATTTGGTTTCTGGTTCTTTGGTTACTCAATTTGCAATCATTTTGTTTCTTGACTCACCCCTGCTTATGAGTTTTGCCTTTCTACATTTGCCTCTTTTGTGTTTCTTGTGTATGTTTCCTTCTTCTTGGTACCATGGCTTAAACCTGTCTGCTTATCTATTTTCTTGTCCTACTATGCCTTTTATTGCTTCCATGATACTTGTACTCAAAACATTCCTGCTTTTCCGTCCTGTGTCCTTATTACTCTGTTTCTGCTACTCTGTCTCTTCCTGCTTTTCCATCCTGTGTCCTTATTACTCTGTTTCTGCTACTCTGTCTCTTGTCCTACTACTCCTGTTTCTGCTTTCCTGTCTCTTGTCTCTATTTCTTTCCCTGGTTCCCGTCTCTTTGTCCCCCTCCCAGCTGCTAGATTCACAGATATATTTAACACAGTCAGACGAGGCTCAGAAGCAGAGGGGGTGCAGTATTCCAACACGCAGCATCGGCTCTCCCAGCCCCACCTTAACTCTCCGTTTGTACAGCGTAAGTAGAACTAGCGCATACAAACGCATCTCACATGGGCTCACTCTTCTTCTCCTTCCTTGTAAGACCATTGTTTCTGACTCCTCTTCATATTTGTGTTCTCTCCCAAAATCTCTCACCACCAGTGTGTTTATCTTCACCTGTTCCAGCCTGATTTACCATTTTCATCTTTATCTGCCACGTTCATCACGTGCCACGTTTTCTTTCCTATTGTTCCTGTTGGCATGATGTAAACTTTCTGATCCATTTCATACAGTTGTTGTTCTACTTTTGGTAATTAGCCCCTTTTTCTTTCTAATTTCTCACTTTTCCTTAGTTTGTAATATTTGTCTTCCCTTTATACAGGTTTTCTGATTTGCAGTTTTCTTTTCTATTGTGGATAGCATTGTTGTCAGTTGACATGGAGCCTCCATGTTCTAAGCGGAATGGATGTTTGTTTTCACAAGTTTACTCATCTTCATGACTTTACTTTCCAGTTCTCTGTTTTGTCACCAAGGTTGGCTACTTGTTCACCTTGGTCATCCCCAAGTCCCTGGACTAGTTAGCATTAACACTTAAACCTTCCTTTCACCATATTTGATATTCAGTCCAATCAGACCACATCAATAAACAACCTCATTCGACAGGCCATGACAGCTGTCAGCACGTAAGGTATTTGGCCAAGACGATCATGATAGATTATCTTGGCCAACAATTATTTTAGATGTATACAATTATTAAATGTATGAATCGCCAAGATGACTGAAATTAGTTTTTTTATGATAGATTTTCCTAAACCTAAGCAGTTGCAGACTAGAATGCTTATGACTATATTAACAACAACATATCTAGTGTATCCTATTTTCTCCTTTTCTCTGCAATGAAAATTAATTTAGTTTTATTTCATGTCAAGTCATCATGACCTACAGTATTTTCCGGACCATAAGACACTCCGTTTTATAGGGCGCACCCTATGCAGCGGAGTGTCTGATGCCTGAAAAAATCTTTCCAGTTTTTTCCCATTCTGCTGGCTGGAGCTCTGTGCTCCGACTGGCAGAGCAGATGTTAAACTGCCTCTGATAGCTTACCCACCTCCTGCCCTGACTGGCAGAGTTTCAAAATGTGAGCCTGTGGCTCTCCCAACTCCCTCTGCCACTGTATGTGAGTTGGGCTCAAGCTGTCTATCTCACATACTGAAATCAGCCGGACTGGTTGACTTACACAGTGCTCTGACTCTCTGTGTATGTGAGAGCTGGCAGCGTGAGGCAGCTCTCACATACACATGCAGAGCCAGATGGAAGAGTGGGTCTTTAATGGGGCTCTGCTACTGCATTGTGTATGTCTGCGTGGCTCCAGCTGCCTGCTGACATAAACAATGCAGTACAGATGGAAAATCTTCCATCTCACAGACTGCCAGGCTTGGCAGGGTGGGCGGATGAGCAAAAGTCCCCCTTGAATTGGGAGAAGAGGTGTGCAAAAAATATGGTGTTAAGATTAATTCATTTATGCCCAGTTAAAATATTAATATTAAATCTTAGATGTGAACTAAAGTGGTTGACATTTCATGTCCAGATGAGCTCCTGGTCTACTGGGGCTCTAGAAACACCCCGAAATACATGCCAAATTGTAACTCACATCCACATTTAAATTGTAGTATTTCTTCAGAATGCAAAGCCTTAGAAAGTCATATATACATTCATGGCCGGTCTTAGCTTGAAGACATAGAGGGATATCCTCTTTGATATCTCTTTACTTGACATACTAAATTCCATACAAACTACTCATTAAACTTTAAGTTTTTACCAAGCCATTCACCAGACCACCTTTCATGCGGCATTTCCCCTCTCTTCTACTGCCTAGTTTAACCAACCACCTTGTTTTCCAGCTCGAAAACAGGAGATCATTAAGATAACAGAGCAGCTGATTGAGGCAGTGAATAATGGAGACTTCGAGGCATATGCGTGAGTTCCTGAGCTCTATTACTACCATACATTACAGTCATGAAAAATTGTGGTGGGGGCACAGACACAAATTGTAATATAGTACATTCTATTGTGTTATGTATCAGAAATATGTTAAGCCCACCATACAACTTTCAATCACTCTGTACAATTTCTACCAACAACTTTGTAGTATAGTGACCTCCCTGATAGAATACATAGTGATTGGAAGGTTTAGAAAGATCCTCATTATCTGGGTTTGGTAGAAAAAAAGATGATTGTACAGAAATTGTATGGTAAGATTGTAAGGTGTTTGTGGGCATTTAAGCTTCCTCTTAATAGCAGAAGATATATTTTTCCCAAATTCTGTTGAACAAGAGAGTAATTGACTGTGTAGATGTGAAGCAGTCATTACAGCTCAGATGTCAATCCCCCAATCTCTGCTTCACTCTTCACCTATAGATAAGCTCCCCGCTCAGACTAGTGACACTAGTTGTGCTATCCCAGTACTCTCTGGTCCTAGGCCTTCTGTCCACTGTGTCTTGTTCCCTGCCTTGGACGCGTGTCGAACACTGGGGAAGAAGCAGACAGGACACTTCCCATTCCAATGATTAGGACAATGTCCACTTCCATGCCACTTTGTTTACAACGTGAAGTTCTGCATTGTCATCACGGTGGCGTGAGATTATATGTCCATTGATTTTTTTCATGCAAATGAATAGGATGCTTTGCAACTGTGCTGTGGGCAAGTCGCCCATGCATTACGGGCAGGTCGCCCACGGATCACTGGCAATCCATCTGCAAACGACATTTACAAAACAAACTCGCTCCGAACTAGGATCAGGCAAAGTTGCTTGGCGAGCCCACCCCTATTCTGCTGCCTCCTGGCCATGTGAGCTGGCGAACTGATGCCCATCCATTAGCATGGAGGTTTGCGGTCATCTGAGATGCCAAGAGGCCGCAGAATCGCAATGGGCTTGCCAAGCATAGGCTGTACAGGGGAGTAGGGGAAACACAAGCAGAGTACCATTGAAAACGGAAAAAAATCACAGGGCCACTTTACACTTCAAACTGAAATGTATACAGCATCTTCAGTGTTACTAATGGTTAGCTAGCTCTGCTGTTAATATGGAAGGAGTCAGGAAGTGTGTGGACACTGGAATAGAATCTGAAGTACCCACATCTTTAAAACCTCATGCTGGCTATATTGTGCATAACATATTGTTTGGTCCTGGTACTCTAACATTTAAATATTTCAGCTAAGCATGAAACAGTATGGAAGATCAGTTTCAATTGGCCTTCTGTAAGCATAAGCAGAGTATCCAATTTTGTTTTATACTGAATGCCAGGGAATGTAAGTGGATTTTGTAGGAGAAAAGTATTGCAATGATAAACTAAAAAAAATGTTTAAGGGCCCTTTCCCACTATACTCATTAAGTTTTTATAAATGCTTGCATTTTGTTAACGCATGTGTTTTTACATTACTGCGCTTTCTTATAGAAAACCAATGTTATCATTCACACTGCAGGTGTTGCGGTTTTATATAATGCCCTGCTGCATGAATTTTTCATGCTTTATTCTAAAACGCAGTGTAATGTGTAATGTGCAAAACTCATGCATTTTTGTATATATGCAGAAACGCACACCTATAAAAAATCCATGCCTTAAAAAAACGCACATACAATATTTAAAGTTTTGAGTGCTGGATAAATCCATGATATTTGTTTACAATTTTTTTTTTCTAGGAAAATTTGTGACCCTGGATTGACTACGTTTGAGCCTGAAGCTCTGGGTAACCTTGTTGAGGGGATAGATTTTCACCGATTTTACTTCGAAAACTGTAAGGAGACAAAGCAGGGAGATGTCACAATCATGTCACTTTCTATACCAATAGCAAATATGTTCTTTTTGGGTAGAGTGGATAAAGACAGCAGAAGACTGAGGTGTCTTTTTACAAAAGCTATAAACTATCATACCATTAAGGGCTTCTTTCCACTTGCCGTGTTTTGGATCGCAGCCATAATGGAATGAATGAATGGAATGAATGGAAGTGGTAAAAATTGTGTCTCCATCCATGGATTTTTTAACTGCCCCCATTCAATGTCTATGGGTGTGATCAGGCAGGAAGTGGAGGTGGAATAGGACCTCTTGTCACAACCCCACTTCCTGCCTGGAGGTCCGTTCAAATCTCTGGAGACCATGGGAGATCGCTGGGTGCTTGCGTCACGATTCAAACCGCGGGCAAACTAAGTGGAAACATGCCCTAAGTGATTGAAGACCAGTAAAAAACATTATAACTTAGGATAGATAATAATGTAAAATGTTAAAGCCATAAGTCAGATTCTGGATGTACAAGGCCATTAAATAAGACACTGATTGGCTGGTACATTTAGCAGAGCCAACATTCACCATGCAATTTAACATTCTAATTTTCCATCTTTTCTGATAAATTTCTATTATACAGTTTCCTGTCTACATCATCAGGATATCAACACTTGTAAATGTTAAGGCACACTAGAGGTACACCATGCAGTTACGGCAGCTTACTCTGCTGTGAGTTGTATGTCAAACGAATGAATGGGAAATTGGCCAAAGGTGGACCACAATGCACAGCATGCACAATTTGTGCATTTCCAGAGTACATTATGTTTGCCAAATTCGCATGAAACTAAGAAGGGGGTCAAACTCAATTGCCTAAGAAAAATATTAGAGAACTTTTGGGTTTGGTGTAATACATTAAAGCTAAATATATAAAACCTGATAAAATATTCAACATATTTTTAATGAATCTGTGACCTATGATCATTTACATTATGTCAGATTGTGAGTGCAGGTACCTGCATCAATGTTTAAATTTATAAGGAGAAATGGTAGAAAATTATAAAATTGCCCATAAATATTTACTATGTGGATGTTAAACAATCATTTAAAAATTAAATGCATAGTAATGTTTATCAAAAGAGGAATGGGAAGATACTGGCACTACCACCTCCATCTAAAAAGAAAAGTAACCTGGTCAATCTCTAGTGTTGATAATAACTGGAATGGAACAACAAGAGGTTTTATATGCTGGCAACATATAATCAGAAGGGGGTTTCTGAGGGTCTTTTGTTTGCCAAAGTAATTTTAAGCCAGACACTTCAAAGATGATTTAACCCCATCTGGGGTGCAATTTATTAAAAAATCTTATTTCACAAGACAACAACAGCTGTCGTATATGCCGGCATATAAGACGACTGGGCGTATAAGACGACCCCCCAACTTTTCCAGTAAAAATATAGAGTTTGTTATATACTCGCCGTATAAGACTACCCCCTCTTCCGCACACAAATAAAACTGCTGGACATTTGACTGCTGGACATTTGACTGCTGGACATTATGGTAGTGACTCACTCTCACTCTCAGGGCTGTCACCGCGGGTTTTTTAAAAAAAAAAAATCAAGTGCGCATGTGCGAGAGACGTAAGAGCTCATCTCGCACATTACCTCTCTCGCACATGCGCACTTGAGAGAACAGAGAGAGGGAAAATGGGTGGGCCAGAGCGGCGCTGCGCGGGATGAAGGAGCTGGCACCCTTGTCGCATTGATGTCCCGCCACGGCCCCGCTGATGTCCTGCCAGGTTAACGAAGCACCGAAGGAGGTACGGTAGGCATGAAAAGCAAGGGCATGTAAAGTGTACCCGGCGTATAAGACGACCCCCGACTTTGGGCAGAATTTTAAGATGCTGAAAAGTCGTCTTATTCACCGGCATATATGGTACATATATTCAAATAAAAACTAGAAAGGGACGGGGGCCTCCTACAAATGGTGGTCCCCGTTCCCTCCTGTCAAAGTAGTTGGTCAGACCTCCATTAACGGAGGGTCACAGATGATTTAATTGCACTAGGATTTTTTCGACGCGTTTCGTCTTTTGTAGACTTTATCAAGAACACCCGTGCTCTAAAAACATCAAACAATATTGCACAATTATTAACAAGCATTAGTTTTCTACATTACCTCTAGGGCTTGATGGTGGGCTAGTTTACCTGTACTTTTTTCCTTTTCTATTTAGACCATGAAGTTTGTTGTGTTCTACGTTTTTCACTTTTGTAAGCAGGTAGGAGGTCACCAACCTTTAAATCATAAATATACATAATGAGGGATACTCTGAGGGATACACACACACACACACACACACACACACGGGGCATATTCATGCACAGAGCACTTTAAGGGTTAAAATGAAACCATAGGCAATAGACAGTTGGGAGGCATAACATGACATATACTACATACAATTCCTACACACACACACACACACACTGGACACATACAATCTTCACACACTCATACATATACATATGCGTGAGACAAAGGTTTTTGTTTGATTGATTTTTTCTTTGATGATTTGGTTTTTACCGGTTTTTAACACAGAGAGGATTGGAGACATTTGTAGAGAATGTATTAGTCATTCAGCCACACGTAGTCGATTGTGGGGTTAGAGACACAATTGAACTAGGGGGAGCGACAGGGAGATAACTAGTTTAGGTTCACTTAAGACAAGGGATAGTCTGTGAAGCCTGAGTGGTGGGGGATACTTGGATGTTTTGGGAAGTGACCAGAGAGTATTCCTCATTATGTATATTTATGATTTAAAGGTTGGTGACCTCCTACCTGCTTACAAAAGTGAAAAACGTAGAACACAACAAACTTCATGGTCTAAATAGAAAAGGAAAAAAGGACAGGTAAACTAGCCCACCATCAAGCCCTAGAGGTAATGTAGAAAACTAATGCTTGTTAATATTTGTGCAATATTGTTTGATGTTTTTAGAGCACGGGTGTTCTTGATAAAGTCTACAAAAGACGAAACGCGTCGAAAAATCCTAGTGCAATTGAATCATCTGTGACCCTCCATTAATGGAGGTCTGACCAACTACTTTGACAGGAGGGAACGGGGACCACCATTTGTAGGAGGCCCCCGTCCCTTTCTAGTTTTTATTTGAATATATGTATGTATTTATCTCTGCAGTTTAACAAACTGTCAGCTGTTGTTGTCTTGTGAAATAAGATTTTTTAATAAATTGCACCCCAGATGGGGTTAAATCATCTTTGAAGTGTCTGGCTTAAAATTACTTTGGCAAACAAAAGACCCCCAGAAACCCCCTTCTGATTATATGTTGCCAGCATATAAAACCTCTTGTTGTTGAATTTTGAATAAATCCCCAGTAACTGGGGTGGGGGGAGAGTCCTTGTCTGTTTGCCCTTTTCTTCCATAGTTGCCAAACAAATATTAAATTTTTTATAAAATAACTGGAATGGAATAAACAGAAAGACAGTTAACATGATGCTGCCAAAATAATTTGAATTTCTATTGGTACCTTAAAAAAGCTCTTTATAGCTCAGAGAACTTCAAAATGACCTACCTGAATAAAATCAACATCTTATGTTATACAGAGATTCTTAATACTGATGTTGTCATTTTGTGTATTGGTTTTCATGATTGTGTTCAGTGCTGTTTCTTGATTGTGTTTAGTGCTGTCTAAGAACAACAAGCCAATCCACACGACCATCTTGAATCCTCATGTCCATGTGGTGGGAGAGGATGCTGCCTGTATCGCCTACATACGCCTGACACAGTACATCGATACACAGGGTCGACCTCGTACAAGCCAGTCTGAAGAGACCCGTGTTTGGCATCGTCGTGATGGAAAGTGGCAAAATGTCCACTTCCACTGCTCAGGGGCCCCCGTGGCACCCCTCCAGTGACAGTAAGATAACGCGCATATTGCTGTTCATTCTTTAGTCCCAATTTATATTGTATCTTTATATCACTGTAGCCATTTATATCCAAGATCCTTCACCAATTTCTGGCTCCCTTATATACACTGATTTACTGCTATAACACATACCTGTCAAGTTTTCCCTAATAAAACTATAAAAGGAAACATTACCGGAGGTGACGTCACGTCGTCAATTCTGATATTTGGAATGTAGAAGTGTTGAGACTTTCGCATTCCAAATAGAGGAAGTGACGTCCATGGCCTCACTTCTGCCAGTGGGAGGTTTTTCTAGCTGGCTAACATAGGAGGGAGGGGGCACTACTCTGCATCCTAACTTCCCGTCCTGCACATCATCTGTATGTGTGGGGTGGGGTGGGAGAATAACGCCCCTTCCCTCCTATGTTACCCTGATTTCAAATTCCCGGGAAATAGCCAGGATTTATTGAAATGGGCATTTATTGAGATGCGTCACATGACTTTCCCGGCCAACACAGGAGGGTAAATAGCTATGCAAAATTTACACATGTTAGGGCTCCGCTATGCAAGATGCAGGGGGGCACTATTTATTCAAAGCAATAGGGCTATGTCACAGCCTGCGCAACCACCACATCACGCAAAACAAACCACTAATGTTATTACTCGACTAAGGAACAGGCCCCCTGTGTGTGTTTTTTCCTGAGAGAAGGGGAAAAACCTACAGTTGAAAGCACTAAGGCTCCATTTCCACGTCATCTGGTACCATGCATTTGGCGCACTGTAAACACATTTATTGCTAGTCAATGGATGTGTTCAAGGTGGGTTTAAAATGCATAACATCTGACGCCATGAAAGCCTTACACTCCTCTAAACAGGGTGGCTTATCACCAGCCAGAAGTACTGTACATAAAGGGGGTGAGTGACCACACATGGTCTGACACTGGAGCATATATTAGGTGTTGAAGCAGTGGCAATGGGGTGATCTATAAGGAGTGCTTCCTGTAATAAGTGGTCTGTTAGTACTATATATACATTTTTCATTTAATCTACTACTACTTTAAGTATCTACTACTGTGACCAACAGATAAAAGGACAATAAAGAGTGGATAAGCAGGTACAAAGTTAAAAGAGGTACTAATCAAGGTGGGTAAAAGGCCTCATCCCTCTATCAATTGCAAAGAAGAAAAGACAAAATTAGGTAATAAACATAAACCTAATTTGGCTGTAGGGGCAGCTACCCCCCCCCTGTGGGACTTTAACCTCCCTAGCGGTTGAGACGAACCCTGTTCGTTCGGCTTCCTGTTCGTTCGGCTTTCTCTCACACGCAGCTGTTGTCAGTAATGACAACAGCTGCGAGTAGAGCTCCGGCGGGGAGCCGGAAACGAGAGGCAGTGTACTCTGTACTCTGTACACTGCCTCGATCGATACGGGCGGTGTGCTAGGAAGGTGAAATAGGCCTAGACATTACAACAGATACATATAGAGACATGAAATCCATATTTATTGCAGGAAAATACATGTTAAGGCCCCCACACACGTACCGAGTGGAGGCCGACAGAGCAGCACAGATCAGCTCTCATCACCCTGCTCTCCAGAGCTGACAGCATCGGCTGGCACACAAAGGGTTAGCTTCAATGAAGATTCCGGTCTCCATTGAAACAAATGGCATCGGCCAGAGAATATCGGACATGTCCATTCTCTGGCCGGCCGAGCTGTGGGGCAAAGGGGGGTCACCCCATGTGGGCACCCCCTGATGGCCGCGAGCGTGGCGCACACGCCCATCGGTCAGCGGCAAAATCGGCCGCCACTCAGTGCGTCTATGGCTAGCTTTACTCTGCCTGTTATCATTCAGAATAAAGATAAAGGAAGATACTACTGATATGCTACTGTTTAATAAACATATATTGATAATAACCATGTACAGACTCTTTCTGAATATCGCTGCCTTATAGAAAAAGGGAAAAAACAGAACAGAGCAGGAATTTAGCTCTAAAAATAGCTAGTTGCAACCTTCCCATTATGTCTTTCAGTAATACCCAATTGACACGATCGCCTTATATTTCAGATTTGCTGCTGCTAACAATATATCACTTTTTTCTCTCCCTACACAGCCCCCAGTAATGCCCTCCTGGCTTCACCAGTAAAGAGGAAGTGCCAGAGACTTTTGGCTCCGCCGCTCACAGAGTTTCAGCGGCGAGGAAAAGCACGTGACCGCATGCTTGTGCCGTTCCCTCTCATCCCTCCTCCCCCTCAACCCCTCCAAATCCAGACTCTATTCTTGTGGCCCTCAATACCCCCCATGTGCGCACATACCCCAGACATCCACTGCCTGGACTCATGAAATGTTTGCAAGAGGACAAGAAAATGTTGTAGGAAAAAGCCTCCTATGTATGTCTCCTTCTGAACTTTAAGCATTTTTACCCCTCCCAAGCTGGGGAAGGGAAAGCTCAAACCTGTATGACCCCTACCGAGCTACAGGGGTAAGTGCATCCATTGACTTGTTGCAGAGAAAAAAAAATTGACCTTCAGCCTTCTTCCCTCTGGTCTTTTTGGCTTTATTTTGGGGGGTTGTGGAGGGGTGGAGGGACCGTCTGATATCTCGAGGGGCTGGGGGGAGAGAACTGTAACTTCCCGTGGAGCTGTTCCTTCCCGTGTGTTTGCGCGTCCAACGTGAAATGAGTCGTCCAAACAGAACAAAGAGAAAACAAAAAAGGTACTTTAAAAAAAAAGACAAAAAAAATTTAAAATATATAAAAGAAAAAAACATTTTGTTTTTATTTCTGCAAAGCAGTTCTCCCAGGGGCCCCCACTGCTACCTGTTTCTGTTTTCTTTTGCTTTAGGAATGCAAAAATGATGTATATATATCTTTATATAGATATATATATTGAGAGATGAAAAATATATATATATTTAGGAAATGACCCAGCTCCCACCAACCCACACCTGTATATAATGGTCTTATCCATTGTCTGCAGTGGGAGAGCCAGTCCCAAAGCATGGCCGGTGCATTTTATGGAGTATGCTTAATGTCTGTCATTTCTCAGTGAGTACGATTCTCCTCTGACATGTGGGGTCTGCGCGCAGGATCCATGAAGACACTCGGATCCTTGAAGTTTGGATCTATCGAAGGGGTTTCCGATGTTCTTCTTACAGATTTCCTTTGATGTAGCTTGGGTTTTCATTCAGCGGCCCTCAAGGAGATGATGTTTTACTGAATTCTAGTTACTATTAAGTAATTATTTTGTAGTCTTTGACATTTTTTGCAGAAGGTTTAGGGTTTATAGGATTTTCTGTGTTTGTAGGGCGGAAATGTATGATCCAAGGATAATATGGGTCCAGTATAAAGGACTGAATCTTCCATGATGCACGGGTTTCCCATAAAAGGGATCTGTCTCACAGTGGAGGTGGCCATTTTGTGACTTTAGCTATCTATCTGAAGAATGCAGTGTATTGATGATAATTCACTAGGATCTAGTGTGACTAATAAATCTATGTAGGACGAGCTATGGTACTGCCCAGAAAATGGCTAGTTACACTGTGTTAGGAGTCATCCTCTTTTAATACGCTGGGAAAAAGCAGCAACCAAAATCTTCAGGGATTGAGGGGAAGCAGAAATCCAATTATCGCTAATGTGCCTGAATTTGTTGCAAGGACAGACTCTTCTGCGCTTCCCCAATAGGATAGGTGAGGGGTGTATGTGTAACACTCCTTCCACTAATGCCAATTTTACACAAGTTTACAGGGTTCAGAGCAGTGACCCCAAGGGAGAGGAGAGGCGAATCTCCGGCCTGACTTGTTTTCATTTGTTGCTGTTTAATTTTCTGCATGCCCTTTAAACAGAAATCCTATAAATACATATATATACATAAATCTATATATAAGAGAAATAAGAGGACAGCTTGTTCGTTTTCTGAATGCCAGTGGGGTTCTTTTGCTGCTGTCTTCCTTTATATTTCTGTTTTCTTGTCTCTTTCTCACTATTTTTTTCTGAGCCTTGTAAGTGTCAAAACAAGAGGCTAAAAACAAACAGAAAAATACCTTCCTCTTGATTTGTTTCAGAATATTGCAAATTAAAATGAAAACCCTAATATGTCTGGTCTGGTCTATGCTCAATCCTTTCTTCATGTCTACTTCTCTATAAATGAAATTGTCACAAAAAAATAAACCTTCCGTTTCCCTAGAAGCAACCTATAAAATTAGAATTTAATATTTAATTATATAATAATTTAATTATAGAATTAGAATTTCGAAAGAGAATGACTGAAGACAATGCATAGAGTGATTGCAACACTGCAGGAAATGTGTATCTCATAGGCATTATAAAAATTGAGGTTAACTAAGCAGTATCTGCAGTCTGTAACATATCTGCTGTCTCTAACCATACTTGTTACGTATCTGCAGTCTCTGACCACACCTGTAACATATCTGCAGTCTATGACCACACCTGTAACATATCTACAGTCTCCTACCACACCTGTAAAGCTAGCCATACACTGCACGGATTCCCTGGCTGATCGATTCAGCACCCGATGGATTCCGGCGATTCCGCCGGCATCCACAGGTGAGAACGATCAGCCAGTTAGGGAATCCGATCGTGGCAGCCCACCTTGTACGGCCGGATCCGTGTCCGATGGATCAGCTCCCTGATCAGAGCAGAATCGGACCCGAAAAGACCAACAAGTTGGTTCTTCCTCGGATCCGATTCTGTGCCCCCGATCCATCGGATGCGGTCGGACGGGCAAGGTGGGCTGCAGGGGATTCCGGCACGATGGATCCGCGTGCACGCGCCCGGAATCCATCGCGCCGGAATCCGGCACGAATCCGTGCCGTGTATGGCAGCCTTAACATATCTGCAGTCTCTGACCACACCTGTAACATATCTGCAGTCTCTGGCCACACCTGTAACTTATCTGCAGTCTCTGACCACACCTGTAACATATCTGCAGTCTCTGTCCATACTTGTAACATATCTGCAGTCTCTGACCACACCTGTTACATATCTGCAGTCTCTGACCATACTTGTAACGTATCTGCAGTCTCTGACCATACTTGTTACGTATCTGCAGTCTCTGACCACACCTGTAACATATCTGCAGTCTCTGTCCATACCTGTAACATATCTGCAGTCTCTGACCACACCTGTAACATAACTGCAGTCTCTGACCACACCTGTAACATATCTACAGTCTCTGACTACACCTGTAAAGCCCCCCATACACCTTACAATCTTACCATACAATTTCTGTACAACCAACTTTTCTTCTACCAAAACCATGGAATATGAGGTACTTTCTAAACCTTCCAATCACTATGTGTTCTATCAGGGAGGACCCGGCACTACATAGTTACTGGTAGACCTAAGGAAATTGTATGAAGGTGTATGGGGGGGCTTAACATATGTGCAGTCTCTGACCACACCTGTAACGTATGTGCAGTCTCTGACCACACCTGTAACATATCTGTAGTCTCTGGCCACACCTGTAACACATCTACAGTCTCTGACCACACCTGTAACATATCTGCAGTCTCTGACCACACCTGTAACTTATCTACAGTCTCTGTTCATACCTGTAACATATCTGCAGTCTCTGGCCATACTTGTAATGTATCTGCAGTCTCTGACCACACCTGTAACATATCTGCAGTCTCTGCCATACCTGTAACATATCTGCAGTCTTTGACCATACTTGTAACATATCTGCAGTATCTGA
>CM070034.1:113236870-113248078 GCA_036250615.1 Ptychadena robeensis
AAGTTTATTTGATTGTTATTATTATGTTATGTGAAAGAAAATGTTCTTTTTGTACTGCAAAAGCCATGTCTCCAACCGTTTGTCTCCGCGTGCGGGCAGAGGGAGACTGGCCGTTCACACCACTTTATCTGTAACATATGCCATTACTATCTGGTTCTGATGATTCTGACGCCTGCGAGCGTTGGCAAATGTCTATATGTATCACTTTCTAGTACAAAAGGAACCAATAAAAAAAAAAAAAAAAAAAAAGATCTTGGTGATGATACACGGCTGCATGTGATTGAGAGGTGTTAACATAGGAGATCTGATGCTGCAAAATCTATTTTAGTATGCCACGCTACTTCTTTATGCCCATTGTGTTAAAACTCAAATCCAGGCAAAGAGCTAAGTATACTACTTTTTAAAAACTGACATCCGTTAACTTTCATTATACTAGTAATATACAACTACAGTGTTTAAGGGGGGCTTAAATTGGAGAATTCGTGCTCTCCAGTCATTATTACCTTCATTGCGCAAATCGGGACATGTACATGCGCATATTGCTAATGTAGTGCATGGTTTTTCTGGGTACTGATGTAAAAAAATCTTGAATATTTGCAATTATGAAGATGAGCACTATATCAGAGGTTTGTCAATATTAGCAATAAATGCGCGAACAACACTACTCCATAGTACCAGACACAAATCCATCACACATACCCTAAAAACCCGTCAGATAGGCTGGGCATAGATATCTCGATTTGTGGCCTTTTTCGCTGCAGATCGACCGCGTGCATGCTCGTAGCAATCGGTCTGCCGCAAATCTAACGCGCAACCTTGAATCGGGCATAAATTGGATCTGAAGAATTACAGACATGTCTGTAAATTTTAGACCAATTTCATTACTTTGAATGGGGATGGCCCGGGCAATTCTCTGCATGACCAGCCGTGCATGATGACGTCGATCGGCAGCAAAATCAGGAGGTAAATGACATGTCTATACCTAGCTATACTAGTACAATCTACTGACATATTCCAACATGTCTGATCACTGCTCAATCCATTTCTCAATCCATGTCTGATCCAGCTCAATTCCTAATTTCTTATCAATACGATAAAATGAAAAAATTGAGCCGTGTATGCCCATTTTTACTATCAACAGGCAATTTCATCCCTCATGCTGGTCAATCTTGTTGCAGCATTTAATAATAGCACTGGAGACTAAAGCTAGCCATACATGGGTCGACTTGTGAGCGATCGATCGCCAATCCGATCGATTCCGGTGAAGCCACAGGCGTCGATCGATCGCCCAATCAAGTCTGTGCCTACCACCTTAGGCCACCGATTCCTGGCCGATCCGATTTGGAGGCCATGTCGATTGGGTGGGGTCGAACGTTCAAGGTGGGCTGCACTCGATTCCTCGCCGATTGATCGGCCAGGAATCGTGTGGGAAATCGACCCGTGTATGGCTACCTTAAAGCTTGATTCCTGTGCAGTCGATGAACGATCAACTGCAACATGGCGACGCAACACATAGCTGAACAATTGTTAGGCAACTAGATGCGCACTACCTTTGGTAAATGATCCATAGCTGATACTTTGGATGGAGACCCTTGCTCCCCCTAGAATGTAATGGTGATTCAACAGGCATTTACCAACATGTCGGATATTTGGCAAAGTTGATCCACATTTCTTGAAGCAGAACTGATTGCTCCAGGTGGGCAGTGTTCGATGACCGAACGATCATTTGCCGAATGCAATGGCCCACAGCAATCTATCGTTCGGCAATTCAACGCTAAATCTCCCTGTTTGCGGCCAGCTTTAAGAAGATAACTGCTACTTAATAATATTCATTAAACTTTCTTATGCCTTTATTTAATAGAAATGAATTAATGATTTATATTTATATATATATATATACCCAGGAGGTATTACAAGTCCAACTAAAAAGACGACCTACATTCACATGAGCAAATTGTGTTAATAGCCAAAGCTAGCCACACATGGGCCGTTTTTTTTTTTTGCAAGAATGATTTTTGATTCTATTGTCTTGGGCTATTTAAATATGGATCGCTAGTCTAACATCGATTGCTTGGACCACCACACAGTGTGATCGATATAAACACAATCAATTATGTCTGTAGCAGCATTGTTACTGCTCTCCTGGCGCCCCCTGGGGCTGGAAGTCTTTATTACATGTTTAGATCCATAATACAATCACATACAAATCGAAAAAAACTGTCAGATACTTGTACAATCGAAATTTGAATGAATGCTAATGTAAAATCATAAAACCCCATTAGATAAAAAAACAAAACATAGCTGTCTCCAAAGAATAAGAAGATTCGAATGCAGTATGCCAAAGTCATGTGGACAAACCGCAAAAGTTTTGGGATAGTGTTCTGTGGACTGATGAAACAAAATTAGAACTGTTTGGGTCCATGGATCAACGCTATGTTTGGAGGAGGAAAAACAAGGCCTATGAAGAAAAGAACACCTTGCCTACTGTGAAGCATGGTGGGGGGTCAATCATGCTTTGGGGCTGTTTTGCTTCTGCAGGTACAGGGAACCCTTAGCATGTGCAAGGTACCATGAATTCTCTTCAGTACCAGGAGATATTATAAGGAAATGTGATGCAGTCTGTCACAAACCTGAGGCTTGGGAGACGTTGGACCTTTCAACAGGACAATGATCCCAAGCATACCTCCAAGTCCACTAGAGCATGGTTGCAGATTAAAGGCTGGAACATTTTGGAGTGGCCATCGCAGTCACCTGACTTAAATCTGATTGAGAACCTCTGGTGGGACTTGAAGAAAGCAGTTGCAGCGTGCAAGACTAAGAATGTGACTGAACTGAAGGCTTTTGCCCATGAAGAATGGGCTAAGATCCCTGTAGATCGCTGCAAGACACTTGTGTCAAGCTATGCTTCACATTTCAAAGCTGTTATAACTGGAAAAGGATGTTGTACTAAGAATGAATGTCACTTGGGGGTTGAATAAAATTGATATGATGTGAGCACAGAAAAGACATTTGTGGTAATTTCATTATTAATGTTATGTTATATTTGTCTGACTTACAAGTGCCTCTTTCATTTCATTGTAAACAAGATGACTGAAATGATCAAAATCAATGTCAAAATGGCCAAAACACTCAGTTTCAGTGGGGGTTTAATAATTTTGAACACAACTGTAGGTTGTCAAGAACTGAAAATGGTAATCTGTTGAGTTTGCAGCATTACAAGGTCATATTTTCGAAAATTTTCAATCAAAAACATTTAAACAGGTCAACTTACATATTAAAGCGGATTTAAACTAAAAAACAAAAAAACATAAGCAAATAAACATATTACGATTATATTTTTACTATTAAAATATTACTCACCTACATTGGGTCGTTGTCTAGGGACAGCGACCCCTAAAATGAAAAAATACCTTTCCTGGTTGCTCACCCCCACGCCACCAGGTCCGCCGCTCCACATCACCCAAGTCACATGGTGCGGGTGCACTGGGAACATGGGGGGGGGGGGAGTAGATGTCAGAAGTGACGCCTAATTTTCCATGTTTCCTTGGGGCAGCTAGGATTTTTTTTCACATTTGACCTCAGGTCTGTCCTACTATCGCCACCTCTGGTGCCGATGATAGAAGGCAGAATCTGAGGTGGTAACTAAATTGTTAACAGCTTTCCCAATTCTTGCATCCATTAAACTTGTGAGTTTTGGAGAGTTCCATTGTACCATGGAAGAAAGTGATCAGTCAAAAACTCCACATGCTTTTCAGTGGTCGCTTTTGCAGCTTCAGGGATCCTAATAGGGCAGTCCGGCTCTCTCCCCATTATTCCGTCCCAAAACATGTCTCCTTCACTTCCTGTGAGAACCCAGTTACCGCCTGCTTGTGGCACTGTGCTTGCCCTTCCCTGGGTTGGTTCCACAGTCCCCAGCAGCTGGCTCCCTGTAAGGGTGGGCTGGGTGGAGGACACCTGCCTTGTTAGCCGTAGGGCTATATAGGTGTGCTTCATTCAGACATGCTTGCTGAGCATTTCAATTCTAATCCCTATCTGAGCCTGTATGATTTTTCTCCTGAACCCTGGACACTTCTGAACTCTGGACTATTTTGCACCTGTTTGTTCCTGTCTGTGTAAGTGAAACAGTAAGTCAGCCACAAATCACAGCATGATTATCACACTTAAGCAGGGTACAGACAGCTCGATATTTGAGCCGTCTGATGTTCCCTACAGCAGCGTGATGACGTCATCACGCTGCTGTCAGATATCGGCGGAGCTGGGAAGACAGATCTGCTCTCCCCAGCTCAGCCAATGCTTTGCCTGGAAACCCGCGGTCTCTATGCAAAGCATCGTATTAATGGTCATGTCCGATATGGCTGTTTTCACATCTGTATCCTGCTTTAGGCTTTTATGAATCGTCTAGCATTTTCATACCTCGTCCTAGGTATTCAACTATTTCACGCTTTCGGTGGCACAGAGATTTTTGTTCTAATCCTAATGACACAATTTGGAATGCAGTTTAGTTGATTTTTACGTTTCTTAAGCTGGGCATAGGCGGGACGATTTCCCGTCGACTGCTGACCTAGCGGGTGTGATGACATCATCACGCACGGCCGCTAGTGCTGAGAATTGGCTGGGCACCCTTTGTGTGCCGGCCATTTCTTCGGCTGGGGACAGCCATCCCCATCCGAACTTATGGGATCTGATCTGAATTTTCTGTCGTGTTGGAATAGCATTTGTATAACATTCTTATACCCCAAACTTTTTTCTTTAGTTTTAACATAGGAACACAAAATACTTTTAAATAAATGACTTCTGAGTAAAGCCCTTCATACACGCTTATATTACTGGCCGATATGCTGGCAGATATCTGATATACTGCTGACCCTTTGTGTGCCGGCACTTACTGGTCCAACCGGTCCCCATACAAAGTAAGCAGATTGATCTAAACATTAAGGACAATTTTAAGTTTGAGCATTCAATTCACAGCAGATCGATCGCCGGCAAAATTGAGCGCAAATCGAAGCGTGTATGGGGGGCTTAACTCACATCCCTAAAATTTCTTGACAGTATGATGTGCTCTCTACTATGTTGGTCACTAGTGAACCGTGTAGCATTGATCTGAGTTGCCAGACTTGTTTGTTAGCAGGTGCATGCCCCCCATACACCTTACAATCTTACCATAGAATTTCATACAATATCAAAACCACGTAGTATGAGGACCTTTCTAAACCTTCCAATCACTATGTATTCTATCAGGGAGGACCCGGCACTACATAGTTGTTAGTAGACCTAAAGGAAATTGTATGGAATTATCTATAGGTGTATGGGGGGCTTTACACTCGCTTTACACCCCAGATCAACCAGATTCTTTTAGGCAGTATATGCTATGCTTAGCATGTATTACATTACACTACAAATGTAATTACAAATAGTAATGTATGTAAAGAGAATTCAATGGTCTCCATGTGCACAATTACTCTTTACTTTCACCTTCAGAATACCTATTCGAGGCTCCTCATTTGCTATCCCCAAATAAAATCTGAAATATCAAGAAATGTAAAAAGATTTAGGAAGCCTGTGCTATAGTGTACAAGTTCAAGGATACACCAACGACAGGAGGCGTACTTACTGCAAAACTGTTTATTCAATGGGTAACACAACTTGAGGGGAGAAAGTGTAACTTAAGTTCAGAAGAAAAGTTCAGTTAAGGGGTTTAAGTTCATTAGAAAACTGCAACAGTTCAGCCTGTTCCTAGTAGGGGACAGGTCCTCCTTCAGTAATTGGCATAATTGGGTACTTGCACACCACTGAAGGTAACAGAGACAGCCGATCTCGTCCAGAGGAGGATAAGGCATGTGGTCGGTGCGCTCGGTGTCCATGGGTCACGCCACCCCACTTGGATTGGGTATCTTGGATGGCACCAGTACGGCCCGTACTGCAAGCAACTGGGCCTTATACAGAAAATGTGTGCTATTGTGTACACCAGCTGCCCGCACGCCGGTATATACGGTGGAGGATGACAAGCCTGAAGACAGCTCTCTAGCCCAGTTAATGCTGTCTCATCAGAACCTGCTCCTCTGGACTGCCCCTCTCCTTCCTGAGCCTCAGCTTTATCCCTGCTAGCCCCAGACTCTCATAGGATGCAGAGGTAAAGGGGACAGCACCTGAACCAGTTTGTGTGGTTACATTAAAATAGTATCTGGGTCATCTTTAGCCTCCATTTTGGGCTTCCAATCCTAACTTATTGCTATTTTTACTGTACTTGCTAAAATGTATAAAAAAAATTCAAAAGTGAGAGGAGATGGAGAGTTCAGCTCTCCCCAGAGAGGGGCTTTACAAAACATATACACATATTTACCTACGTGTAGGCTGCATCCAGAGACTTCATCTGAAAGGATATACTTACCTTTCCTTCTTCCTCTCTCCTGCGCCACCATGCCTGGAGTGTCCTTCAGCACTCCGGATCTGAATCCAATGACGCTCCGCCCCCTAGAGGCTATGTATCAGTTATTACATGGCTATTTACATATGTGAGGATTCATATTATCTATATTCACAACAGAATAAGCTCACTCAGCTATTATATGGCTATTTACAAATGGAAGGAGTCATATTATCCATATTCACAACAGAATAAGCTCACTCAGCTATTTCAACAGTAATATGGGTTTAGGGAAGAGTGGTGGCCAGAGGCATCGAAATTATGAGGAGGTTTACCTGGATTCCAGGTTCCGGGCCATTTCACACTAGCTGCTCTACGACTGAGGTACAGGGAGTATTTTAAACAAAAATATAGAGGCCAAAGGTATAAAGTAACAGGTTTTTTGTGTGCCACACCCCGAAAGTCCCTCAAATACAAAAAAATCTTATATAGACATTATTGGGCTTTCGAGGCACAAAACTGTTTACTATCCACGAGTTTTGTGCCTCAAAAGCCCAATAATGTCTATATAAGATTTTTTTGTATTTGAGGTACAGGGAGTACGCCGTATATATATATCGCAGTGGAGTGCTGCAACAGACAAGCAGTGATGAGCGGCATAGGCAATATTCGAATTCGTGATATTTCGCGAATAATTCTACTAATATTCGGAAATTCGAATATTCGCGGTATGACCATGTATTGCGAAAATAATATTCACATTGCGAAAATAATATTCGCATCGCAAAAATCTTTAAAATGAATGGTCACATGTTATGTTTATTTTCGCAATGCGAATATTATTTTTGCAATACATGGCCGTATTGCGAATATTCGGAATTGCGAATGTCCGCCGACATATTCGAGATATTGGCGAATTCTCGAATTGCCGATATTCGCGAAAAATATTCGCCATTCGAATATTCGAGCTCAACACTACAGACAAGGTTAATAGAGATTTTTTCAACCATTTCTACGGTTTCGAGTTAATTGCAAAGCCCCTGAAGATGGTATCATCACCAAACTTGCTGGAGATGTAGAAAAGGGTTGGAGGTATACTACAAAAAAAAGTATGTCTCTAACACAAATAGTTTTTTCACAAATTAAGTTCAAAGTCAAGTAAAAATTTTGAAAATCGGAATTTCGACTTTAACTTTGAACTTAATTTAGCGAAAAGCTCAAACCACCCAGAGGGTTAATGGGTGCAGTAGCATAACCGCTAGCAAGTCTGTTACTGGCCAAAAACCCACACCACAGCCATAGAGCTGCAAGTGTGAAATGGCCCCTAATCTTATTTATTGCGATGGCCTTCTGCATGACAGACAATAGAAGGGGTCTGAATGCTTTCCCTCAAATTTGCCACAAATAATGAGGACGCCATTTGCACATGAGGTGAAACAGAACGATTTCCTCTTCTCCTGTGTATACCTTGTAAGTAGAGAGTAGGGAGAACATTCCCTCACAGCCTCTTGTTCATCACAGACGTCACACCACACCGACCTCCTCACAGGATGGAGCCCTCACATCAGAGCCCAGGGACAGTTCACTCATCTAACCTACAGGTGGCGCGGTGTGCACCCCATAGAACAAGATTACCATCCTCTGCGCGTTCACATTGGCTGTGCCCGTAGGCACCAGGTTGTATGCCTCACAGCCGAGCTTGGTTGCTGTTCACTCTCCCGACAGGCAGATGGCGCTGTGAGCACACGCTTACTCAAGGTCACCGTCATCAGCCTGCTCGCCAGCACTCGTTGGTCTTCAGCAAGATGGCGGCTTCCTTATGGGGTGTGGGGCTCCGGTATCAGGTGAGGAGAGACATTGGGGTCATATTGTAACCCAGAATATTTTCTTTAAAACAATGTATTTGTTTAAGTGTTGATATCAACATGATGATAGCGGAATGTTTGTGCTGAGGAACATCCAGACGTGACGTGATGTTTAATTCACGTTAAGAAGAGATTTAAATATATTTCCGATTACAAGTCATTAGGTGTGAGGGTGGTTTTAGTTTTATTTCAGGTTGTGAACATTTTCAGCAAGTGTAAACTATCATTGTTCTTTTCAGAAATGACATGTCATTCATGTACCCTGCTGTAACAGGAGTGTAGAAGGCCTCCTGACCGCTTTAAACTGTTGCCTTTTAAGCCTTTATGTATGAAAGGGAGCGCTGAGGAGGAAAGGACTACACGGACCTGCCATCTTTTCCTCACTTGCTACAGCAATTAATGAACACTGTTAGGTTGGGTCTGCACTAGGCAGCACCAGAAACCGCTGGTGGCGTGACATGTCCATAATGGCCGCCCATGGTTTGACCAATGTTTGGGCGATTTTTCACAACAGTATTCTTTCCATTAGCATTCTGCACCCAAAAACACATTTGGCACACTTCACAAAACGCGCCCGTCACATAATGCACCCATTGTGTAGCAAAGGGTTTACCAATGGCCCGACGCATATGCTGCCCTGCCTCCTGACTGGCACGTCATTTCCCATAGGGGAATACAGCAGCCTAAGGCTGGGTCTTCACTGCATTTTTTCCCCAAAGGGAAAACCTGCTAGTGCTGCACAGATGCATTGTAAACACATAGCATGTCCATTAGTAAACAATGGTCATGGTGTGTGATTGGAGAATATCGCACCCTAAACTCTCCAAAACAGCACCTGAACTGCGGGCAAAACTTGGGAGGCTGCTATGGACACGTCACATCCACATGTCCATAACGCCATCTTTATGGGGCTGCCTATTGTAGACCCAGCCTTAGGTGTGCATTGTAGTCATGCTAAGCCTTTTATGATACAGGCGAGCAGTCTGAACAGCTATATACAGATTTATTTGTAAAAAAAAAATACAAATATACATCAAGTTTATTCTTTGGTCAGGAAGAAGCATTCACATATTAAAGTCTGAATTTCAAGCAGTATATAATGGCATGCACAGGACATAACCCAGCTCCCTGTATGATGATATCAGGTTTGTGGCGGCAGTATATGTTATGTGAAAGATGATTGTATCATCATACCTGTATAACCACTGCTGCAAACCCTGTACATTGTTTTGTGTTTGAACAACTGTTAAGCCTCTTTATTTCCTTGTGCCTCACTAAATATTTTGTTTGTAGGTTTTAACTAAAGGACTAGAGCTAATTCTGCCCAGATGTCAGATTCGTGCCATTCAGACAACATCCATATGTCTAAAGGTAAGAGCTCTACTGTAGTAATTTGCTAACTAAACTATAGCCCCTGGGCCAGATACAACCCTCTAGGGCAGTTTATCTGGCACCCAGCATCTGCCTCCAAGCCGCAGCTTGGAAGCTGTCGTGGATGAGGTGCTGAGACACTGTCTGCAGGAGAGGGGGGGGGGGGGGGGGGGGGGGTTTGGAGTACATGGCAGCAGGGATGACTCTGACGGGTACTGTGGCTGTCATCAACTCCTTGGCCCCCCAACCTCCTCTGCTCCATGTGAGGTCAGTGAGTGAGGAAGCCAATCTCAGGTGCTGCTCTCCTCTGGTATGTGATGAAGTGTGATGCATTTTTTGGGGAGGTTCATGGATGTAATGTGTGTATGGTATGTGTTGTATGTGTGTGCATGTATAGTGTGTGTGATGTTTATGTGAACGTGGTCATTCATTTTAAAAGTTATAGTCTGACCACCCCCCAACAGTCTAAGGGACTATGAACTCTTTGACCCCTGCTCTATAGCTTCAACTTAAAACCCAAACATTACAAGGAATGTAACAGTTTTTTTTCCCATAATTCATCATTCTCAGTATTATTTTGACAAGCTCAAGTGCTGAAATGAAACAAATAAATTATTTACATAATCTTCTGAATACATTGATAGAACGGATCTGATTTTGTGTAATCGAGGTAGATTCTAGGAAGGAAAACCTCTGTGACTAGTTGGAAAGTTTGCTATTTATTTCAGATGGAATTCATTCTGGATGGATATGTTGGAATGTTTTCCTAACTGTATGTTTAATCAAAGTATTTTTTTCATCTTGTTCTAGAACCGGGCAGCACGTGTACGAGGGGGTAAAGGGGACAAGCCTGTGACATACGAAGAGGCCCACCCTCCTCACTACATTGCCCATCGGAAAGGCTGGCTGTCTCAACATACTAGTGAGAGCTGCTTAACTTAAGATTTTTACAATCTACCAATCAAAACGTTGCTTTACCTTTCAGTATTGAAGTGTATTGATTTAGAGGGGTTTATAAAAGTATTTACTCCAGGCTCTGAAGCCTAATTCCAAATGCTCCCGTTGAATGTCTGTCTGAATGTAAGCTGCCATTGCTTTGATATATTCTTATCTGAAAAGTTTTGAGTTGAGGAACCTAAAAAAACATGCTACAGGTGACCTCGGAGTATTTAAAAAAAAAAAAAATGTAAACCATGTTTTTTTTGCTGCATAAGATGCATTTTATTCCCCACAATATTAGATGTCTGCATTATATGGGGGCAAATTCATGTCCGAGAGAGAGTACCTTCTGCCAGTGCAGACATATAGCATTCTTTATGCCAAAATACACACAGCTTCCATTACTGACAGGCAGGCAAAGAGAGGATGGGATCTCTTGCCCACATGGAAATACACAACATAACACAATAGGTCAACTATGTAGTGCCGGGTCCTCCCTGATAGAATACATAGTGATTGGAAAGTTTAGAAAGCTCCTAATATTACATGTTTTGGTAGAAAAAAAATTCATTGTAAAGAATTTGTACAGCAAGATTATAAAGGTGTATGGGGGCCTTAACACTACTTCAGCCGGGTGGCATGAAAAAGTAGCCGGGTGGTGAGGGAGGG
>CM070034.1:113258017-113277159 GCA_036250615.1 Ptychadena robeensis
ATGGTGCGCTTTTGGTACAGAAATCTGTACCTATGCAGTGCGCTAGGGAGGTTAAAGATCAACGGATGTGTGTGCAAGACATGGGAAAGCATCTGGCGCGGCTTTTCCACATCTGTAAATTTACTTTACAAAAAACAAACCACACAAACCAAGGGAGGTCAGCGTGACTCTTTACAGGCAATGCTAAACACAGTTTTATAGAGGAGTTTCTATAAAGAGGACCAGGCAGATCTCAGAACACATAACAGGCGTGTATGGGAAGAAAAATTCTGCTACAGCAGCATGAAGAGATCTCACTTTACACTGAAGACACCTAGTTCACATTTGCCATACAGTCAGCAGAAGATGTGTAAAATGAGCTATCTTCTGCCATTGCCACTGTCCTTTAACCCTTTGATTGCCAAGATGCAGGACATGGGTAAACAGTTCGAGTTAAATCAAGTTAAAATGGCCTCTGACCCTCTCTGGTTACACTTAGGTGTTAAGAACAGACATATCAGCTATAGACATTGCTCCAATCTTTACCTTGCAATGAGTAGTACTGATGGGCAGACCAACATTAGATGCGATTACAACAGTTAGAGCAGATGCCAATTCAATGCTGAAACCACTGGAAAGAAGAATAAACAGAAAAATTAGACCACTGGATTTACATGGAACTTAGTACAAAAACCATAAGAAAAAGAATGCACACAGAATGGGGGGGGGCGTTATGGATAAATACCATTCCATCCCAATTTGGGTGCTAGTATTTGATAGTAAATCGGCTATCACAAGTGTGGCTTACAGTAACCTCTTTTGGTATCAAATATCTACCCCAAGCCACATTCCAGGAACAGTAGGGAGTAGAGGGCATGTTAAAAGGTAGAAATAGACATAGGGAGTATTTAGCATGGAGAGGATTTGAACTACCGGCTTTTCATAGTAAAGGCAGCACCAATATGCAGCTGGTAAGCAACGTGCAGTCACAATTAACTTTTTGTTGGTAATTACGTTATTAGCATTTATGAGACTTACCTTGATGGTGTAATAGGGGTTAGATCTTTTCCCATAGTCTGGATGACCCTTCTTCCCCAGACCCACAAGCCAATACAGATACCAACACCTCCATACAAGAGCAGCCAAATGGGGGTGGCAGCTTTGGTGGTCACATCCCCGGTTTCATACACCAGCCACAAGGCAACGAGTGGTCCGATAGCATTGCTGCAGTAAAACACATGACCAACCATTAACATTTAAAAATTATGATAAGTCACCAGCTTTAACAAATCCATACTTTGCTAACCCATAACAGCAGACACATTAGCATCTCTTGCAACACATACATCAAATAATTATTAGAATCAGAATTTTCTATAGCTAGAGTTTATGCCACCTTGTTATCAATGTCCATTACTAACATCTGTTAATCCCCCCCCCCCCCCCCCCCCCCACCTCCTCTTTTATACCACAACCCTTGGCGGTCCTAGCCTCAGGACTACACACTAGGGCACCTCAATAGCTCAAATTTTGTATAAACACATGGACTGTCGGTTGCTGCAGAATTGTGATTTTGTATGTTTTTGAAAACGGTCAATAACAAATATTGAAAAGAAAGAAAATGTTTTACAAAAACTGGCAAGCAATCAGCAGGCCTGCAGCGATGCAGAATCGCTGTGGCCTCGAAGAGCACAGGCGAGTATGCCCGATCCTGGCTCGGGCACAGTTGCTTTAGTAAGCAAAAAACAAGTACTAACCTGACATCATTTCCACCATGAGCAAAGGAGCCAAAGCACGCAGTAAGGATCTGTAAGAACTGGAAGAGAGAGGACACCTCAGGCTTGTCCTGGTCATGCCATTCTTCTAATGAAGAGTTGCTACTCTTGCGGTCTGCCACCTCTTCCTCAACATTTCCTTCTTCCTGTTCTCCAACATCTGGGTGGGTAACTGCCACTGCATTGCAGTAACTGGTGTAGCTATCCATGCGTGCCCTCTTCTTGCCATCTGCAGTGTGCCAGGTTAACTTCTCAGCTTCTTCAGGACGTGCCTCGGCCTCACGGTTTCGGAAAGAGTCGAGTGGCATCCCACAGATAGCCATGGTGTAGGAAGTGTAGCTGTTGTTCCGACGAAGAGGTTTATCACCCGAGTCTCCCATGCAGTCTCCTACTTTGGCTAAATGCAGCTTGTGTAGCAGCTCTTTGTATAGGCCCGAATCCTTGTGCACGGTGTGGTACTGATACTGACCACTAGAATTTATTTGATTGCTGACAGTTTGGCTGAATTGAACATGATTTCCATTGGAAAACTGCATGGCTCCTAAGGGGGAGAAAAAAACCCAACATGAATATCCTATGTTTAATCTTGTCCCTTTACTAGGACTGCACAACTACAATAGCACAGCAATCCACACATAGGGCAATTTTCACAGAAGATTCTAGTACAAGGACGATATGACAAAGGAACTTTGCGAGGTAGATTAAGTCCAGTCATTCATATCCCAGGTCTTTTTATCCAACGAATCCTTTGGTAGGCCTGTAGAGCCCTCTGAATAGGCATGTGTGCACCTTTGTTAACATTTATCTAAAACAGCTTGTAGGTTGAACTACTATCTGTGCAGATAAGAGCACGTGTCACATGGCAGTTGCTTTGTTGAAAAGGTAAATAGCACATGAAAGAACGTTCTCAGTTATAGGTAGTGGGTGAAAAAGCAGCAATGTCAATGGTTCACAATCACAATCTGTATACGAGGAACTGTCAGGGTTACAAGACAAAAGGCTGGGGCTAGCGGCCCTAATGAAGCATTATCTTGCTATTTATGTACTGTTGCCATTTCCACTTTACAATCCTAGGGCCCCAATAGTGCTTCTTCCTGTGCAAGGGGTATTATATTATGAAGTCCCCAAAAGCCCAATTCCACAGGCCAGCAGCTCATACAGAATCTCCCAACTGGTTTGCACTACATTGCCAATTTTAAAATACTCTGTATTCTAAAGTTTGCCCTTAGTTATGTCTAGAGTATTTTGTATGTCCTTTAACCTCCTTAGCGTTCATGACGAGCCCATCTCGTCCAGAGTTTGTGTGAAGAACAAACTCTGGATGAGCTGGGCTCCCATGAAAGCCGCATATCCCCATAAAGCATTTCCGGGGCTCTGCGGCTTCACTGATCGCGTCGCGGAAGGGGGCGAGGGTGAGCAGTGCCATAGACCTCCATGTTAATGGAGGGGCTTCTGCTCTACAGACCTCACTGCCATGGAGAGGGGAGGGAGGAAATGGCAGGCAGTGTACCTCGTACACTGCTGCCATTGCCTGTACCACACTGTTAAAAACGGTGCGGTACAGGCGGTGCGCTAGGGAGGTTAAAGTGAACCACTTTTTTGCTCTAAAATATACAAAGTTGAAATGCATCCATGAAAGTACTCATACTATTCAAAGTATTTGATTTTATCAACCCAGTACCACAAACCTACAAGCCCTGCTACATCGCATTGCTAAAAATGTCAAGCAGGGCTGTATTAACACTTCCTCACCACCCTTGCCCTGTGTGAGGAAGCCATGAAGTGTAATAAAACATCAGTAAATCTCAATGTCACTGTAAGGGCTGGATAGTACATGTCAGGAAGCATGTACTCATTCAATATCATACCTGAAATATTACTTCTAAGGCTGTGCGAGTGTCAGGTTACTAGTTTAGTAGAAGCTTCAGGGGATGGGCAAAGCTGTTAACCTTCAATAAAGCTTAAAGGACCAAGCAAATACGCCAACTGTGAACCAAACTGCTCTATTCGGCATGGTTATATATAAAATTCTAAATGAAACGGTTGATTGCAACTTCTGATTGGCTAACGGAAAGAACATTTAAAAACAGTCCATAAAGACTTAAAACAAGAGGCTAACCCTGGAGTAGCTATAGTATTTGGGGGTTTAGGTTAGTCTCAACTGGAAAGTGGATCAGAAAAACCCGATACATCGCTGCAGCATTTTCGGAACTGTCCCTTTGCGTCATCGGTGACACCGATGGTCCATTTACCAGCCCATGTCACCGGCTATATGAGGGGAGAAGGCCAACAAACAAAATAGCATGTTTAATGTGCCGCGTCATACTCACCATTTATTGGCTGATCAATGTTGGTCTCCATACTCTGACTCTTCTCTCTCTCCGACAGATCTCCATCACCCATTTTGAAGGTCACAGTCCGTTCCTCTGCTACCCGGGAAGGTATAGGCACAGACACCATGTCGAGAATAGGCACCTTAGCCTCTGCGGTAACACCGCTGTCTATGGGTAGTTTCAAGTCTTGTTCTGGTTTTAAGATATGGCTGCGATCTTGGTTCTTCTTTTCCATCAGGGGGGATTCTGAAGGGCTGGACTTTTTTTCACCTGAGTGGATGAACCACAAGAGCGCATTAAAGCTTTGATTTCACATCAATATGTTACCTGCAAATGACAACTATTCAGATATGATATCCCCAGTTAATTTTCAACATTGTGGACTTAAGCCCCCCCATACACACAGATCCATGGGTCAAAGCTGCCCATCTGGAGCGACTGATCCCAGTGGCGCCAAACAGTGATCTGCCAAAGAACGGACTTGTCACTTTTTCTTAGTTCAATCGCTAGTACTTTGGATGGGGACCAGGGTGCACAGCGATTCCCTGTTAGATTGATTGATGCTTGACCGTGGCATGACGTCATCACGCATGGTCAAACACCCAACCAATCGGCCGCAGATCTATGCCCAAAAAGTAACTCTGTTGTAAAATATAGCAATTTTATTATCACAGGAAGAGGGGCAGAGATGAAACCGTGCAACAGGACTGGAAGCATCTCAGAAGTTTTATTTTCAGCCAAATTTTCAAGTTCAGACAAGATTTTTCTTTGGTTATGGCTGTATTATCCATTATAAAAAGACAATTTATCATCTCAATTCCACAGACCTATAGCACCTCCGACACTACGGCTATTTATACAAAGTCTCTAAATACAATGGAAGAGAAATGAGACACTTACGTTCTATTTTCTTCTTCATCCTCGGACAAATGACGAACCAGACAACCACAGCGCAAATAACGGCACACACCACCGAGATGAGAATGATGCCCCACAGGGGAATTTTGTCAAATCCAAGCACTGGAAGAGAAGAGGAAATATATGAAATCTCACCTCCTACTACTATCCTTTTTGTGCGCAACAGAAATCCGTTGCTCCAGTCAAGGGGTCAGACGTCTGTAGGTCCAGCCAGTTATCACAATGGAAATCACAAGACTAAACCTGTAAATTGGGGGCTTTCCTCGCATAAAAATAAAAGGCAGAGTGACTACCCCGATAAGAAACTAGCTAGCCTGTATGCCGTTCTCATCCCTCTTTTTATTCATGTGCTGCCAGAATCAGCTAAATTACTTCAGATTCTTTTTTCTCTGTTGAAGGCAAGCACTTGAGGTATATAGTAGCTGATCTTTACTGTAGCTTTAAGGTAACGATTATATAGTAGTTAGCAGAAGACTATAAAACCTCTACAGTCACCATTTTACTTCAGATATGGTGTGGAAACAGTAGGCCCCATACACCTTACAATCTTGCCATACATATGTTTTGGAGTCACCATTATTTGTAGGCCATTAGAAATACGTTTTCTGGCTTCACAAAGCTCTACAAATTTTAAGCTGGGGCAACGAGCCATATAACAGACCTCGGAGCAGAATAGGCCGCTAGCAACCATTAATACAAAGATACAGGGTTCTGTAGTACCAACGACAAGCATACAAAGGGTAAAATTTACAAACATGCCCCTTTAAAATGAAACTTAAATAAGTTGGAACATGGAAATTACAATAATTTAGTTTGCACCCAATGGCATCAGTTATTGATGTGGAACAAGTCCATGTACATGCTTGTTCCAAGCGAGAGGTTTTTCGATCAATACCTAAGACAGCTAGAATTTGGAGTTTTGTCAGCTACGGCAGGGTGGCATCCCCCTCAGTACATGTTTCCTTTAAGTGGTTGCTAGAAATTTGAATTACAGGAACTGATAAAACACCACCTGTACTATCTTTAGAAACAAAATAAAATGGACTGCTCTTTAGCGAATGTACACAAGTTTTCATAAAACGGTCAGTCCACAATGTGCTTATACTACAAAGAAGTCAGGCTAGAGATACTAGGAATTAGGCAGATATACAAGATATGCAGCGCCTCCCGTTTTCTACATTGCATGAGAGCTATGACGTAAACTACTACGCCAACATGTGACTGATAAGTTGGTGAGTGAGATCATGTGAGTGCCTGCATGTGACTAGCAGTTTAAACATTAAAACTTGTACATATTTTCCCTTTAGCTTACGATAGGCAACCATGGGAAAAATATTACAGGAGCTACTAGTGTAATTTAAGGAAAGAACCTAAAATATACACAGCATTTCTTTATACACAGAGACGATGGAGATGAGGATGTGTACAGCAGATATTTGCCTCTTCACAATAAAACTCCATCAGTAACTCCTCAGCAGATGGGACACCCCAACCAAGTGTTTGCAAAGCTTTATATACCCGAGCTCCTTAACAATGTGCTCCAAAAAAAGTCCAAACATTGACCGATTTAAAAACTGCAGCAGTAAAATGTTGGAAACTGTGCAAACTGATGGCACGTAACCATCAGCAGAGTTTAATCTACAAAACCTTTACCCAAAAGAGTAGTTCATACCAATTCATACATAAGGATGGAAAAATGATACACTATTATAGTACAAGCTTTGCATGTACATCTAATATGAATAACAATTACAGCCCAGAATCTCTATAGAATACTAACCTGAAATCCAAATATGATGGGCAAAACATAGCCAAGGTAGGTAGTAAGCTACCACTTGGCAGCAAGAGGTCTTGTCTTACAAGAACTCTACCATGAGGTAGTGTCTACATATATATTAATGTCATGGCAAACCCAGGATTTAAGAAAAAACAAAAAACACCGCTAGAATATTAAAATTGCCATTTTCCAGTTCCCTCATCATTTAGGTGCAACTAATCCCCTGAAACGGTCTCCTGAATTTCTTCACTCCCCTTTCCCATTTGCTGGGTTTTACTAGATAAATTTTTTTTTAAAACCAAAAGTTCTAAATGGCATAAAAAAATCCAGACGAGAGAGACAATCTTTGTCATTTACTCTCCAGATCCTAGAACACAAGTGATGGCCAAAAGACAATTAGTTCCCTTCAAAAGCTGCTGAACAGACAATTGAATGATAAAGTTGCCTGTGTTTTCTTAAGCTAGCCACACATGGTACAATTTTAGCATTCAATTGACGATTTTCGATGGAAAAAAAGGATTGATTGAACATTAATCAATGTACTGCCACATAGTGCAATCGATGATCGTTGAACGATTTTTGGTACAATCGTCGATTGAAAAGTGATCGGACAAGTTGGAAAATTTTGCTCGATTTTTTAGGCTACTTCCCTTTAACTTCCAATTGAAACTAAAATCGTAAGAGGAATTCAATTGACGATTTTGGATTACTTCGATTTAATTTCAGTCTAAATTGTTCAATTATCGTTTAAATCGAAGTACAAAATCTAATCGAACCTCAATTGAATGATAAATTGTACCATGTGTGGCTAGCTTTACTCCCTTTAGGACAAAAAAAAAAAAAAAAAAAAAAAAAAAAAAAAAAAAAAAAAAAAAAAAAAAAAAAAAAAAAAAAAAGTACAGGACAGGGAGTTGGTATAGTGTACTTGGTATCTACTGCCTTATTTATAATGGTTAGAATGACTTGTGGAAGAGTAAAACACAGTTATCCATGGTGTTATTTATAGACCATCTTCAGACTCCTTGATTGGGCAATTTAGCAGTGTGACAATTAACTACCATCTATGGCCAGGCTAGACACAAGGAGTAACAGGTTATAAAGGAACTATATGCAGACACCATGGCCCTAAATTTCTAGCACTGGCCAATGGCAAGTTCAAATTAACGTTTTGACTTGTAGGAGCAAGATAATATGGATGAAAGCAAGATTCTTCTGCAGTTCTTCATAGCCATCGACAGTGCTGAAGGAAGGGGAGGTAGGGGGAGAATGGGCGTATTTGCCCTGTTGGAAAAGTTGGGAGGAAAGGGCTGTGGTGATTTAGCCCAGTTGGTTAACTAATTAGGTTAGAAATGTCAGCATACACTAGCCTGCAGCCTTCTGTTATGGGCGCAGGCCAGCAGACTTCTAGAAGATGTCAGTCCTGTAAAGTAAAAGTAGTAAATTTTGGGTTTAATGGTGGGCTCAATAGAAGCCAGAAGCAAATAGACCATTATCTTGCAATAAAAAGTCTACTCACGGGGTGCGCCGCTATACATGATGGAGAACAGGTTGATTCCGATAGTACAGGCATAGAAGACTGGCAGAGCTCGCAATCCATTGGGTACAGGGTCAGCCTGCAAAAGCAAATATACCATTAAAAACCAAACATCTCCAGAACAATATAAACCTATAGTACATTGCTTTATCTACTGCAGGATAAGGGTCTCTATAGCTGCTAACCCTGTATTGGTCAATAGCAATAAAGTTCCTTTTACTCAAAACCCATTTATTTTACCAGCTATGGTATAATTACATAGAATTTATAACCATATATACAAATTCCAATGGATTTACTGCTGTGCGTGATGCAGAAGCACAATACAATTCAAGTACCTAATAAGGCCTAAGGAAGCCAAAGACCTTTTTTTATATTGCCAAGTGATCACAAGTCGAACAGCGATCGTTGTGCGATCACACCAGGTGGGCAGGAATCGCTATGTGTATAGCTACCTTTAGGTACTACTGCAAAGGATTATCCAAATAATATTGAGCTTGGCCATGCTACTCATGTCATGGAAAGATTAGATGGCGTTGAGTCTGTACTGTTTCCTCTCATGGTCAGGAAGCATCTTACATAATGAACAACCAGGAGCGCAGCAGCAGCATGCAGAACCATATAAAGAACTAAGAACACTGAGGTCAGCTACATCTCCCTCACCGCTAATACAGAGACAAGCCATGACAGACCTAGTCTGTGTATAAAGCAGAATTACAATGAGACCAGTTTTCTCCAGCCAATGTGATGAAGCTATCAAAGCTGACCATACGCTAGTCTATGTTTGATGAAAAGAGCAGTGATCAGTCAGGTTGGAGAATTAAAACAGGGTACAGACATGAAGATATGGGCCAGATCGATGGCAGTTTCAAATGCTATGCGAGCTCACGGCCAGCTATCTGGCTCATATAATATGCAGCCATCGCGGTTTTCAAACGGGACCAATCAATCCTGCTCGAAAACAGCCATATCGGACATGACCGTTAAATACCCCGTGTCTCCAGGCAAAGCATCAGCAGAGCTGGGAGGAGAGCAGAGCTGTCTCTCCAGCTCTGCCGATATCTGACAGCAGTGTGATGACATCATGATGCTGCTGCAGGGAACATTGGATGGAGAAGGTCAGCTGTGGAGGGATCCTGCCAAACATTCCCCTTAAGCTTAATACAAATGTGACTGCTTTATTTCAAAGCTGAATCTCAATAGGGGCACAAATGGCAATAAAAAGCTGACAGCAGTCTTAACCACTCAGTTATAACTTTAGTTATAGAGTGAGAAACCATGTTGCTGTACATCACATTAAAGACCACACATGGGACTAGGACCCACAAGCATGTGATTAGAATACCATGATTTCCCACCACACAGCCCGCCACTGTGGTCCAAGTTCTATGTACAGCAGACAGATTTGATAGGAAACTTTCATCATCGCTAAACCTATTAACATTTTAGTAGGATTAGCCAACAACTAATACAACACACACACACAGGGTAGGATTTTTTTTGCACCATTTGGATCCATTTTATTGCATGGATTTAAAAATATATATTATGGGAAAAATTTCAATCCTGTTTGATCAGCAGGATTATATAATATTTTTAAGCATGTGCAGCAGGTTCCTATGGAGTGTATTTTAAAGTTGTAATGTGGACCTGGTACCCATAAAATAAAAAGATTGCCCCCAAAATGAATGATCCAAAAAAGAAATGTCCAGTAGAACCTTTAGGTGGTACCTAGCTGTGATAATCCGGACATTAGGCATTTTTAGTAGTAAATTAGATTCAGACAGAGCAGACTCACACAAAGACTATGAGGTATTTGGGAATTTAGTTTATTTCCCATTATTCGTATATACATATACATTAGACTCATTGTTATCCAACAACCACATGGATTGAAAGATAGCAGTTGCCGGAGTCCATATAAATTAATAGGATACCAAGCTTGTGGGGCCCTTAAACTAGATCACAGTATCTTATAGCAACTTCTATACTTGAATATGTAACCCCATATCACTAGACGCCATGAAAAACAAACAATAGCTTGTTTCTCAGAAGGATTGGAACTGTAAGCAGTTCTGGTTAAAGCAACATAAATAGCATTTGAAGTTTATACATTAGAACAGAACTCCAAACACCAAGCCAAGCTTTCTGTCTAGATGGGGGGTACCTTAGGTCAACATAAAAAAAGTACTTTACTGATGAAATAACACATTAAGAGGCTTTATATGTGCAGTTATTTCAAAATAAATGTGTCAATGCCTGCTCAACAAGCACAAGCTGCGCTCGAGCGTTGATACGATTAATCGATTCACATCACTTTGCACAATCGATTCCCATCCAAAGTAATGGCAGTTGCACAGGGATTTACCCCTTGATGGTTCCCAGTTCGATTGACCTCTCAGAGATCAGTCGTTAGGGAATTGACTTCAAAATGTACACGTGTGGGTTCCTTAGGAAAGCACATTGTACCATTTCCTTGCATCCATGACTGTGCTAAACTCCTTAGAGGAGATACTGGGCAACATGTCATGGTAGGAAGGGGTGATTATTTATTCCCCCCCATTAACCAGTTCTGGGTATTTTTAATGGCAAACAGAATCAGCATTAGGAAAGAGATCAGAGGAACAGTGTAGTCTCTTCTCTACTAAACGATCCACCCCAAAAAAAAATAAAAAAAATAAAAAATTGAAAAGGTTGATGGAATCTACTGGCACCAGATTGTAGACCTGTAAAAATCTTACCTTGCGCAAAATGAACATTCTCACAAGGAAGAAGAGAAGAGCAGACATGATTCCAGATAGCAGCGGAGAGATGAACCAGGACAACACTAGAAGGAGGAGAAGCACAGGAGTTAGAATTCACACAAACATCCAAACTTGTGCTGAATAAAGTTACAGATGTTTTAGTTTCATTGATTTGCCATCCATTGCAGTCCTTTATGATTTTGAACAATTTTCAAACTGGATTCTTTTTTTTCTGCACCAAAGAGTCAGGTTAGTTGCTCGGTCTTGTGCTGAACGAGTCCATGCATCTTGGACTGCAACAATTCAGATACGTGCGTTTATCTTTCTTGTGCATGGTAGCATAGACTTTGTCTGTCATAGCTAGATTGCCTAGTGTTGTAGTATATTAATGCAGCACATTAGAACATATGAATCAGTCATCAAGGTTTCCCTATAGCATCACCTGGAAAATGTTACAGGGCCGAAATGGTCCACAGGCTTCAGGAAACCCAACTTAAATAAATCCTTATAAAAATCTAAGGCATATGAAAACAAATATATTCATAATTTATCACTATCCTGATGCATGTATTACTTGAAGAGCAAACAAGGCAATAGGGTTAAATCTCTTTTGAAGGTCACTGAATGGAAATGAAGGTAGACATAAAAGGACAAACTACAATTGCCAGACAAATATGTGCAATTGTAAGATCGTAAGAGATTAGACTGCAAAATACAAAAAATAAAATTAAAAAAAAACACATGTGATCGCACAGGATTGCAGTTTTTTTTTTTTTTTTTTTTTACAGCAAATGTCTCCTTCACACTGCGATACAGTATAAGTAGGCATTCCTCCCACATTTTTATGTCTCACCTTTGCCTTCTATAGTCAGCAGTATCTCAGAGTAAGTATCTCAAGCCTGCTGCAGGCACTGACACACAGAGTCCCCTCATATCAACAAGTGCCAAGGGGAACTGACATTACCATGGGTTGAACAATGACATCACGACTCACGGGTGAGCTCCTGTTACACTGACATTGCAACAACACTATGGCATTCTGGGCAGGAAATCAGGCAGCAGCGAGCTGAATAAGAGTGGTCATAAATGTGTAATATGACTGTAAAACTGTATGAGGAGAGCAGAAGTGCCACCCCTTGCAGTCATTTACGCAAGATTTAGCCATAAAGTCAAAGGAATGTCTGACTTCTGTAACAAAGTTACTTCAAGAACAGATGTGAGCAATATGTAGCATCTGCCATGGGTCTACCACTGAACATACAAGTTCCTTGATGTTTAAGTTATCCTAAAGCACATTTTACAAACTAACAAGCAGCCATATCTGGAAGAATATGAGAAACTTACCAATACGAAGAAGCTCAGACCACTTAACACCTTCTTGTCCTTTAGCTACCAGAGAGAATCCAATGGTAGCTCCAACAATGCAGTGTGTCCCAGATATGGGTAGCTTTAAGAAGGAAGCGGCGAGCTGCCACACAGCAGAGCCTGAAAGACAAAACGTTCAAGGCTTCAAACCAATTTTTCTTCATTTGGATTACAAGGCAGCTCATAAACATTTACATTAGGATAGAAAGCCAACCCCCCCCCCCCCCCCCCCCCCCAAAAAAGAAATTCTGCAACTCACCAAACATAGCACTGATGGATCCAGCCATGAGCAGCTCCTGTGAAGAGTTGTACATATTCACGTCGATTAGTCCTTTCCGGATGGTTTCACTCACTTTCGCACCCAACAATACAGATCCCACGGTTTCGAAGATGGACGCCAAGATACAAGCTTGCCGAAGGGTTACCACACCAGAGCCCACAGCCGTGCCAAAAGAGTTTGCTACATCGTTGGCACCAACTGAGAAAGCTAGCACAAAGGCTATGACAAAACCCAAAATAAGCATCCACAGGTACGCAGTCATCGGGCTACCCTCCGTAACACCAAGGGTACTGGCAATGACATTAAAAACGGTTGTTGATTCCATGTTTACTTTTGGCTCAAAAATGCTCAAATAAAACAAAAATATATAATAAAATATGTAATATGTAAACAGAAAACTTGAGGTATGAAAATAATTCAATAAATTACTATAAAATTAAATAAAGCAGTAAACTGAGTAGGGCCGAGAGTCTCGGACTTTAGTCTTTGCTATTTACTGCGTATGGAAATTGATTTTCTAGAGTTCCTTTGGCTCTGGTGGGTTAGAATTGAGAAAACTTCCATGATGCAAAAAACGAAGAAGCAAGCAGACTCTTCATTCTGTAAGAGAAAAATCAGAATTGAGCATTAAAGACTAAAAACACACGAAGTTCCTTGCTGCACTAAGTATGAACTCACACAAATGTCCCAAAACCTTATATTGGCAATTTAGGGGCACTTTGGCAAGGTCACGCAGGGTGTATACTTCCTTTATTAAGCCATTTGGCTCACAGGCAAATGCAAGAACTGAAAAACAAGATGCTATAAAACGGGGAGAATGTCCTATAGAGCCCCTAATAAAACAATTAACATTTACAATTGGCACCAATTACCTAGTCCTTCATACAGCAAAACAAGAAGATGTCAGCTAGTAACCTTCCTTTTTTTGTCTTCCTATTAACTAAGTTAGAACAGTCCTTCAGCATGACAAGGTAGAGTTACAACATTAAAGGAGCACTCTGATTTACAATATATCCAACACACCATAATACTTGGTCTATTCCTGCTTTATAATACTACATAGGATATGGCCAATCTGGATTAGTGACTGTGCTCAGATATTTTCCTACCCTTACAACTGTGCAGACAGCCCACTTTTCTGAAGTTACAGGGTGTTTAACCTTCTTAGTGTTCATGACGAGCCCATCTCGTCCAGAGTTTGTGTGAAGAACAAACTCTGGATGAGCTGTGCTCCCATGAAAGCTGCATATCCCCGGAAAGCTACGGCGATGCTGCTTCCAGCGGCAGCATTTCCGGGGTTCTTCACTGATCGTGTCGCAGGGTGAGCAGTGCCATAGACCTCCATGTTAATGGAGGGGCCTCTGCTTTTCAGCCCTCCCAGCTGGTGTCACGAATGACAGTGGCTGTATGGAGAGGGGAGGGGGGAAATGTTAAGGTTAGGGGGAGAGGTGCTTGACTGTAGGGTGAGCCTAAAGTGTTATGGGTTAAGTTAAACTAAACTCCCCAATCCCCTAACCCTACAATCCCCTAACCCTAAACCCAAAAGGTTAACCCTGTAACTCTGGAAGAGTATGGCTTTCTGTAAGGGTAGGAAGATATCACATGATCTCAGAACGGCATAAGAGAAGTTCCCAATTTATTTTACAACACAAGTGGTCGATCTCCAGCTCTCAGGCTGGATAACACTTGCAATTTCTATTGTTGGCTGGATAAGTTTTCCTTTACAAATACATATGGAAAAGGCACAGCCATGAAGAGTTACATACTAAAACCAATCACGGTGGATTTGCCCTTTAATCTGGTAATCCCATCTAGACTTTTCTCTTAAACACAAATGAATTCCAACAGTTGCCAAGCAATTAAGAACATTTCAATTAAAAGTTTCTGAATATGAGATCATTCAGCTCCATTGAGCTACAGATCCCTCCTTGCGCCCCCCTCCATTCTACATTAAGCTGGACCAGTGTGTACTTGCCTGGAGGAAAATGTACTCCATGTCTGGTTCAGCAAACAGAACCACAGAGAAAAGGACAGGACTCAAAAATTAGGAGATATAGAAAATGGAAACTATTTCAGATAGGATTATGTGGGTTATATGTTACAAATATGGCAACTATGTACATTTACACAGGATTATACATTCGTATAGGACAATAAACTCTGAAGTTGGAGCTAGACCTTCCTTTCCAATGGATATGGAACTTAAGCAGTAGGGTCACAAGAAAGAAAGAGTTAGGATTTTTAAAATACAGAGAGAAATCAGTTGTATTTATTTTCTGCTTTCCAGTGAATGCTAAAGTTAAAGTCTCACAATGCAGAGCTGTAGAGTTCGCATTGTAGGGGTTGGCACCAGAGGCCACAGTACAAGAGCCAATTGTGCCAAATGTATTACCAAGCTTAACTAGATGGCTACAGGAGAAAGACTACACTGAATTTAGCGGCCAGCAGATCTACAGCTGAGTGCCAATGTGACCCTGGCACCTAGAGCAACTGCTAGTATTAGATAATTTGCTACTCTGAAATATTTTCCTACCCTTACAACTGCGCATGGGCAGACAGCCCTAATTTTGGGATTTTCGGGTGTCAACATTAGGTGTTCAGGGGGTTAAGGTTAGGGGGAGTGGTGCTTGATAGCAGGGGGTGAGTTTTGTGGATTGGGGTGAAGTTTAGGTGTTCGGGGGGTTAAAATGAATCTAATCTCCCAACCCTAGGAACCCCCTAATGTTGACACCCAAAAATCAGCAGAAAATAAAAACCCTGAAACCCCCAAAACTAGGGCTATCTGCACATGCGCAGTTGTAAGGGTAGGAAAATATTTCAGGTAGCAAAATATCTCAGAACACCGTGACCCCCATGGCCAGCATATGTACACCGATAGCCGTGACCCCTGTGGCCAGCAAATCTATACAGAGTGTCGTGACCCCCACTGCCTGCCAGTGACATGTGACCCTCGCAGCCAGCAGATCTACAATGACCCCCACACAGCCTTGCTATTTAAAAATTGCACCAAATGTATTAGGAAAGTATGAGATGGTGTGTTACCCAAAAAAGATCGCAACCCGACCCCTACCAAATGTCTGACATGTGACCCCCATGGATGCTACACGGACATGACTGATGGACATTTCCGTACAGATGACCCCCAACCAGATCTCTATGTCCCATCCGCCGCTCCTGTCCCAGCACATCTCCGGGTGGTATCATTACACCGCACATTATCCTTGTAGCCGAACTCCCGCTAATCTGGCCCGCCGACCTATCTCTGTATAGACGGAGCCCCCCGCACCCGGCGCCCCGGGAGAGGAAGAATCACATTGCAGCAGATGTGACCTTGCAGTTGTCTCCAGCGACAGTAGCGTGACTAGTGATGAGCGCCGTCCTCTGCACCAGTCTACGGGGACCGGCTGTAGGACGAGAGACGAGCCCGCCGTACTCACCGTGTTACCGGAGCCCGCGCTCTGTCCTGTCACAGCTCTGCCTTCCCGCTCGAATTAGCACAAAGGCGCTAAACTGAGAGACAGGAGGAGGGGACGGCGTGTGAGCGCCAAAACCTTCCTGTTCAAACAGACCAGTGACACGGCTGAGGGAGGAGGAAGCCTCTCCTCCGATACCTTTATGTATCCATTCCTCTCATAACACCGACCCCAAATATCGCCTCATGTCTGTCCCGGCTTCTTTACGGTCAGGAAGGTCACTCTGTGTACAAGTCTTCACATACAACAGTGACAATAGGACTGAAGTCCCCACACAATACATGTCCATCAGCCTTTCATATACACACATGAAAGGTTAACCATGGCGCTAAAAACATCCTCACGTTGTATTCCCAACTAGAAAGAAATCCCACCATATTGGTTACATGAGGGAACACTCATAGGACCGCCATATGTCATCAGAGCTCAGGCTCTAGTAGTACCAGCCCCATCATTGCTCCTGAAAGCCAAAAACTATAGTTGACCATATGAATAATGGGAGAGACTGGGAACTAGTGGAATGTGTAGTTCATGGAGGGGGGGGGGGGGGGGGGTGTTCTGCAGCCAAACAATAGATTATTGCCCAATTCATCACACCCATTGTGTCATCTTCGTCTAGACCACCAAGGTCTCCTCTTTATTGAAGACAAAGGTTCCTTTTTTCCAGAATCAATCAACCAAATCAAACAAAAAACAATCAAGCGGTGGTTATCATTAACTTGTATTTCTACATTGCAGACATATTACACAGGGCTTTACAGTCACAACACTGTCTCTCAGAGGAGCTCACAATTTAATGTCCCTACTGTAGGAGAATCTTTATGGGGGAGGCCAATTAATCCCCTGGGCGTGAAAAGTCTGTAATGCCCAGGAGGTTAACCTATCAGCATGTCACTTGGAGGGAGAACATGAAAACTCCTTGCAGATAGTGCCCAGGATTTTAACCTACACTGGCACTGCTTGGCCATGGTGCTAACCAACTGGGTTTTCTAGGTATTTCCATCTATGTTTATCCAATGGTACTATGGAGAATGCACACGGGGCTTAGAAAATGAATGGCTCGCTTTGAAGCGATCACACTGGTGGTACAGTCGATATTTCAGTTGCACAAGTAGATTAAAATCTAAGATCAAATGTTGATGCGTGTATGGCTAGCCTTAAGCCCCCCATACACGTTCCGATTATTCTCCCGATCCTGTCACCCAATTTTCACCTAAAATGTTATGGTCGGTCGGTCGGCTGGCACGAAAAATCGGAATTCGAATTATCACCGATCCATCAGCCCGACCCTATTTATTAACAGCAGATCGACCAAAAATTTACGGACAGGTCCGATCGATTTTTCGGCCGATTTTGAGAAATCGGGATCGGTCGGGTACATAATTCCGAATCCGATTAATCTCCTGACCCGATCGGTCGGGCAAAATTCGTACGAAAAATCGGAATGTGTATGGGGGGCTTTAGACATATTTTGCTGGATTTCGAAGCTTCATCATAATGAATTGTACGGTTTAAAGACAGGTCCTCTTCAGACAAGTGCTGGGAATCTTTACAATGTGTCATTGCTTGGTTTTTATTAGACTCTGTGACACAGGGTAGCCCAGGATACTCATCCCTCATTGATAAATTCAGCCTTGGAAGTTTCAAGAAAATGCAAGAAAATCCAATAGACTTCACTGATTAGATTGTAAAGAGATAAAAAGTCATAACAATTTCACCAATAGGAAGTCGATTACATAACTATTTATGGCTGGGGTTGTTAATGCTGTAAAGGCTTATATTCGAGTCATATTTTGAGTCTACAATAATACATCCAAGTTGAACACATGACATCCATGTCATCTATGCTTTGCATGCAGGGATACAGTGTTGTAGGTCACCTATTAAAGAACTTGGAACATGTAGGGGTTGGGGTGCTTTCTTAACATACAGCTAAATTTTTCCTACAGAACAGCATGTTCTCTATGATGTGCCTCTGCAGGAGGGAGAATGACTGAATAAATCACATCTATACACATTATCACCCTCCCAATCTTTCTTTAATGCTCAACTTCATTATTGGTTTGTAGAAGCGAACCCTAAAGCCCACCATACACCTTTAGATCACTTCATACAATTTCCATTAGATCTACCAACAACTATGTAATGTAGTGGCCTCCCTGATAGAATACATAGTGATTGGAAGGTTTAGGAAGGTCCCCATATTACATGGTTTTGGTAGAAGAAAAGTTGATTGTACAGAAATTGTATGATAAGATTGTAAAGGTGTATGGGGGCCTTTAGAGTACATTTACATGCTCCGGGTGCTCCCGGGGGTGGGCGTCCATGTAATCCCTATAAGGCAAATGACTGATAACCACCGGGGGAACGCCTCATGTTGCGTTTGCCAGGTGGTTGCCAACCACCCATGTAAATGAGCCCTAAGGGACACATGGGCGTCTAAAAGCATTTCCAGCGGCCAGACACTATAAAAGTGCTGCAACCGGGAAGACACTACATTAGGCGTCCTCAGTGTAACTTCATGTATACATTCCTCTCATAACACTGGGCCCACATATCGCCTCATGTCTGTCCCCAGCTTCTCTATGGGTCAGTAATGTGTACAGGTCTTCACATCCAACACCCCAAATGACACCAGGACCAAAGTCCCCAAACAATACATGATTATCATCCTTTCATATACAAACATGAAAGGTTAACCATGTTTGTGTGTGCGCCTGCAAAATATCATATACACACACACACACTGTATTCCCAACTAGAAGGAAAGACCACTACATTGGTTTGTAACATGTGTGAACACTCATAGGACCGCCATTTGCCATCAGAAAGCATGTTGTGTTTGTCCATTGGTTGATGTAATCGGGCTGTTAACAGGCAGTTGCTAACCGCCCGTGTAAATGATCCCTAAGGGACCATGCACATGGGTGTCTAAACACACAGCATTTCCAGCGCCCAGACACC
>CM070034.1:113277259-113287934 GCA_036250615.1 Ptychadena robeensis
GTTAATTGCCCCCCCCCCCTCTCCTGTCCAGGGTAAAGTACAGTATCTTTTGAGGTGCCCAATATTTCAGTGCCGGGCAAAAATGGAAGGGGGGTGCCTTATTTTCAGGCAAACAGGCACCTAGGGTGGGCTTTCTATACTTCTGCCAACCATCATAACAGAAAGCATTATCAATGTCAAGGGGCATTATTACATAGTGGTAGAAACTCTGATGACATTTCACATATGAGAGCGTGGTCACCGAGCGCTGTAATGCGCAAGAGTTGCCAATGTTCTGTTGATTTAAGAACAGCAGAGTTGCCAAATTCCTGGCATCGATCTCCACACAAAAACTGCACCAGGAGTACCATGGGTGAGTTTACATAGCGGAGCAGCAGTATGGAAGCCCTATAATGCTAAGCATGGGATGCTGGCACTCCAGTGAATCAATCTGGGTTTGGCAGATGCCAGGAGAATGATATACAGCATTAGGCCATAGCGGGGTGAGATCCTATAGTATGGGGAAGCGTTTCACATTAGTTCTAGAAAATTGGCATCAGAATTCTTCAGCACACCAAGACATGGGCATTTCTTTGCATCCAACTATTTTTGAGAGTTTCAGAGGCCATTTCTCCTCCAGTGACAGAAAGAAAGTGACATACAATTAGATGACCAGACTTGGGGGAACCCCCTACAAATCTACTGACTGCTTCTTCTATCCCTGTGGTATACATTGGATGACTTTAATCGCTTTCTGCACTGCAGGTTTCTTACATCAGCTCGCTCTTATATGAAAGGAATCCAAGGAGGCAACTTTTGCTCAGTTACCAGCCAGCTCCTGTGCAGAATCACCCGCTGGCCCCGATTTATTGCAACTGCTGTGGAGCTACAAGTCTCAGAATAGGAAAGAAGTGACAAGCCAGGACTTCTAAGAAGACAAACTGCCAAATCTTCAAGTTTAATGCAACCCCTCCATGCTGCCAACCTGGAGACCAGGGCAGTTACAACTGTCAGTGTGTAACCATTGCACACAACACATACACAACATTCAGTGTGTGTTTACAGGGTAACCATGGCATGGATGCAAAGTGACGAATTGTCTCCACACAACAATGCGGCAATGGCCTCGGCGTGTGAGCAGGGGCTATGCTGACAGAGAATGCACGCTGCCGGGTGGGCAAGTCTAGGCTGACTCACTGAGTGAAAGTGACGACATTTCCTCTGTTACCCAACCCTCCTCCCCGCACCATTACACAAAGAAACCGGCTCTTTCTGGATGCCCCATTACTCAGAACCCCCTCCCCCGTCCTTCCCTGAAGTACATGCTTCTCCCAAGGCCAAGGTCGTCACATGACTGCCAGACAAAAAAGGAGGCAGCCAGGAAAGTGGCATTCCTAATGAATCACATCTCCTGCCATCATGTAGTCAGTGCCCTTCAGGAAACAGACAGTTACCATATCAGGACAGAAAAACCTGACGGTCACTGAGAACATGAAGGACACTGATTGCTCCAAGGGCCTGAATGGGGACAACTTTAGATCTAGGAGCATAGATATCCCCAAATCTACCCCAGAAGGATGGGTGGGTAAAGTAACAATATATTCAAGAACTAGAATTCGCTGCTTATAATCACAACAATTGAAATCACTGACAAAGTCAACAACCAAGATTTCTATTCAGCACTGTGCCTGGCACAGCTTTAGTTCTAGATGGACACTGCCAGTGGCACCATCCTTACCTATACTTCACCCATGTAACATTAGACATCCATAACATGAACACACCGCCACCTAGTCCTTGTATGGTCTACAGAGATATCTAGTATTGGGGTCACTGCCCTCCTACATCTGGGATGTAATCATCCCACCACATAGTCCTCGGGCACAAATGCCAATCGGAAACGTCCAATTCAGTGAACAACTGTTTGGTGTTAACTTTCTCCTCATTTCAGTTTCATCAGAATAGTTAAAGTATAACTAGGAAATTGGAATACAGGACAATGAAGGGCTGGCAGCAGATAAAGGTTGACATGTTTAGTGCAGGCCTCTAACAATGCAATTTATTTTCTTATATTCCTGCAATAAATTTCATTTTTCATCAACCTGAGCACAGAAAAGATAAGGATGTTCCCAAGGTCCAGGACACCAATTACTCAACAGCCACCCTATGCCCTGCCAAGAGGAAATCAGAACATGTAGGTGATACTTGTACAATATATGCCAACTAGTGAACAATTAGAGGTCTATGCCAACTGCCATTGAACTATACCAAGTGCCAACTGAGAAAAAACCCAATCTGCCTTACAAGAGAAATATAGTGCCAACTGCCATAAAAATAGATACCCATAGTGCCAACTGCCACATCAATATAAACCCTCGCTCACAGGTCATGTACTCTGCCGGCTGCCACAACTGTCTAGTGGCCGCATACATGGGGGCTTCACCTTTAACTAGCTCAAACTACATAAACACCACCCACAGCCAGGAAGGATGAATCAGAGACGTGTTACTTTGTGACTGCATCTTCTGCAGATGCAGAAAGTTTTACTGTAAATTCCCTCCGATGACGCAGTGAAGGGTCACAATAGAGGAGACTACATGACCCTGCTAGGGAAATCCATCCCAGGCTGGAGGAGAACGCAGGCCTGCAATTAATCCCTGCTCAGGAACACAGCACGTGGTCAGGCACAGGCCACAGCTGGCAATGACCGCATGATGGGGGGGGGGGGAGGAACTGACACCACTTCATATCCTAGAGGAGAGAACGTCGCCACCGGCCATACAGACCAGTAGACACTGGAAGCATTGTATGTCACCCGCTATGGTTGTAGGACTAATGGCAGCTTGGACGCCACATCCTACCTGCATGAGAATCTCAGGGGGATGTTATAGAATTCTAACATGGATGTTTAACCGGCCAGATATGTTAAAGGAAAAGTTTGGCCAACAGAATTATAACATGGCCGGTAACAGATCCTTCCCAGAAACTTAGAAGTTCTTTTTTGATCTGCAGTTGATGTCGCTCCCCTGGGGTCAGACAATGGTAGGATATGAAATCACCGCCATTCTATACTGGGCACAGGGCTTATATCACCGTCATACGCATCACTGTCATGTGACTTTAAAAATGTCCACCTAAATAAAAATGAATGTCCTATTTTCCCTAAAATAAAGATGCTATGTGATGACAGATCAGAAGGTGAATGGAAAAGAAATGCGATCTATAGAACACATATATATTATGCACACACCTAGACTAAAGGAGGACAGGAGAGGGTGCAGGAGCCCTGACATATCAGATTTCTGTATACAATGGCATATGATATTTCCCCAGGATAGCGGGGAACTGACACAGGCCATGCTGGGCGTTGTAGTCCCTGGACAGTCACATGGTATAATACTCATGAAATATACGCCGAGTATAAGGCTCTGATCCCCTCCCCCACCCAGTACACGATGTATGATGGCGGGCTGACTTACCACCGATAAGTTCTACGCTGGGATCTTCGCTCTCGCAGTCGGTAAAAAAGCCGCTGTCAGATTCTGCTCTCCGCCATATTCACTAACCCGGCCTCGTGCGTGTGTAATATAGGAGAATAGAGGGGAGGGGTCAGCCTGCCCCGCCCAATCGGCGGCCATTCATTCATCTCCGCACCCGCCCAGCCCCTGTCAGGGATTTACCAGCTCCACCGGGACCCCCGGAGGGTCGAGAGGGAAAATATTAGCCAATTAGCAGCTAGGAAAACCTCGGGGAGCCTGGAAACCGGGGAACGAGTGTGATAGGGGGAGGGACAGAGCTCTGCCAAAATGACAGCTATAGACCGCGTGTACCGTTATAGTAATGTGATTGGACAGAGATAGGGGTGGAGGTGTGACGTCATGGGTGACACAGATAGGAGAGGGGGGAGTAGAAGTAGGGAGGGCTGTGAGTGGTGGAGGGGGACTTGTGGCTTGAAGGTGGCCCTCATAGACGTCTAGGTAGAAGAAGCTGGGTTGTATTCAGTGACCATCATCCCAAGATGTCAGCTGGGGAGGGGGGCAGGATGGAGTCACCCCTCTACACAGCTGCATTACTCGTAATTAGTCGTTACAATTAGTTGTAACACATCTTACAATTTCTGTACAATCAACGTTTCTTCTACCAAGAAATATCAGGTGGGCCCTGTCGGATCGCACGGCCGGACGATCCCATTACTTTGGATGGGGACGGCAGACGGCAGTCACACAAAGGGTGCCCGCCGATCAGCTGAGGATCCCTAATCTATCAAGGGAGAATCAACTCGTCTATGGCTACCTTTACACACACATTAGAGAGTATTAGGCACCCATCATCCTGTCCCAGTTCATTGGTGATATTACTTGGCCCACCTGTACTTACCGCTGTATCCTGGGTACACCCCACAAGACCTGCCATTTTGGAGTTGCTCTGACCTAATATTAAAAGGACATTAAAATCTGGTGGCTACAGGCCAACAAATGGACTTTTTCCAGACTGGCATCAAACACATGTTCTTCATTATCCTTGCGATACGGTCATGTGATAAAAGCTTATTTGTGCATTATAAAAATACTCTAGTTGTAGTGAAGCCATGATAATGTTTTTGTGTAGTAGAGGTGACCCCAGCTGACTGGGGTTTGGTGCCTTCAATCTCAATCAATTCTAGAGAGTTGAGAAGCTTCCTCCCTACTTTCAAACTGATGTTATCTAATCCATCAAAGTTCCTCAGAGCCTCAGACTGACCCACAGACCCTCTGTATGGGGGGAACGTCAAAGTGGAAAGGTAACCTGATAAGTGACGGAAATGGCACATCATTGTCCGTGTAAAAATTATTTATCTATGGTATCCAACTTCTTCAGAACACAACACATCTATTATTATTTGGTTTCTGGTGATACCCCTCTGTATATGCTGATGTTTGCCAAAAATAGATGCATTCTGCTCAGGGTGTCCATCTATCAACCAAATATTGATCAGTTCTTTGGGCGATTGATATTGAGCTCTCTAGCAATCACCAGCCAATAGGAGTCGCCTTTAGATCCTTGTTGTGCTAATTATCACTTGACCAGTTGTCCTGTACATTGTGGTAATTTACATAAATGATCAATGTCAAGGGGATTTTTTTTTTTACCGTTTTTTTAACTGCATGCATGACATTTATCAATCTTACCATACAATTTCTGTACAATCAACTTTTGTTCTACCAAAACCATGTAGTACGAGGAGCTTTCTAAACCTTCCAATCATTATGTATTCTATCAGGGATGACTACATAGTTGTTGGTAGATCTAATGGAAATTGTATGGAGTGATCTAAAGGTGTATGGGGGGCTTTAGGATTTCATTTTAGCAGACAGGGCTTCCTTTTCTCCAGAGTCATTAAGGTCGATTTACTGAAGTAGTAAAGTGTGTTTACTCTGCACATAAATCTTCTTTCATCTTAGTCAATGAGGTGAAGGTGAAAATCACACTTTGCAAACAATACAAAGTCATGTGCTGGAACATCTAATCAACATGATTGGATGATAAAGTGGACACAGAATTTTCAAAGTAAACGTCTGCTATTCATTTATCAAACCTGCCCATTGTGAGAGATGGCATTGGGCAAGTGGGCAATTGACTACAAAGATAATATCATATATTGTCAAAGATAATAAGTCATTGTGTGACCCCCCCCCCCCCCCCCCCCCCCCCCACAACCAGACAGCTCATTATGTAATTGTGTGATGTAATTTGCTATTGTATGGTGGATGACTATAGGCCCCCACACACGTACCGAGTCATGACGCTGCTCTCCAGAGCTGACAGCATTGAAACTAACGGCATTGGCCGCCGCTCGGTGCATGTATGGCAGCCTTTATTTTCTTTTTGCCCTTATGCCCAGTGGAGTGCTTGGGCTGTGTAATTGCTGTAATGCGCACAAAACGAAATTACAAAACACATTAGTGTATTGTAACATGGCGCACCACAGGCTAGGTCACACATGTGCAAACATGCATTTCCTAGCCCATAGGTAACCCCCTGCCGTTCCTGATGGCTCCATCTTGTCCAGCGCTGACTTCTTAAGCTAGCCACACATGGTACAATTTTAGCGTTCGATCGACGATTTTCGATCGAGAAAATCGTCGATCGAACATTAATCGATGTACTCCCACATAGTCCAATCGACGATCGCTGAACGATTTTTGGTACAATCGTCGATTGAAAAGTGATCGGACAAGTTGGAAAATTTTGCTCGATTGGTCGATTTTTTTTTGGCTCGATTTTGTGGCTCGATTTTTTGGCTCGATTTTTTTAGGCTACTTCCCTTTAACTTCCAATTGAAACTAAAATCGTAAGAGGAATTCAATCGACGATGTTGGATTACTTCGATTTAATTTCAGTCGAAATTGTTCAATTATCGTGCTTCCCATGTGGAGAACTTCGATTAAAGGACAATCGATGTTCGATTTTTTTAATCGAAGTACAAAATCTAATCGAACCTCGATTGAATGATAAATTGTACCATGTGTGGCTAGCTTTAGTCCTGCAATGGACGAGATGGATCCGTCCTGCGAAGATCAGAGCCTCGGCAGCGCAGATTTACCATTCTGCGCTGCTACGGTGGCTCCGATCTAAAGAACAAGCTGCAGAGCGGACCCCCCCCCCCTCGAGTGACGTGATGCCGTCACATGGGGGGGGAGTCGTTGGTAGAATCAAATGTAAATCACCCCAGGACAGTTTTTTATGGAGAAGTATGTGATTCCCAGTTGTGCCCTTTGCAGTTAACCCTTGTACTGGGAATTGTACTGCATACAGTGATAACTGTATCCAATACAATTCAAAGTAAAAAACAAACTCATTAGAGGCCTACAACATAAAAAGAATTCAATTTAAGTCTATTGTGCGCTTTTGGTACAGAAATCTGGACCTCACAAGAGAGCTAGGGAGGTTAAACACAGCCATTTAAAACCTATGGGCATGATGCATACAATACGTGTCTGAAAAACCGCATGCGCACGTTGAATGCGTCCATTTCCTCGTCATACACACAGCACGCTGGTTATTTACATGACGCATCTTGCCCAGCATCTTCCCTGTGTTTGGTACACAATTGGACCCAATGGAGTCAAGGCCAATATAGTGTTCATCATATAGTCAATCATCTATATAAATACATGTAGACCTTCCTTGGCTCTCCCAGAGGTTAGTGACATGAGTTATATAATACGTGTTTCTTTTATCAAAGGCCATAAAAACTATTGATGTTGTTACCAGAATAAGTAATTATCTAATCTTTGGTTCTGATTGCATTATCCTTGTGGGACTGTTTATTTGCGTTGTACTGTTGTCATCTTGGATTTAACCGCATAGTTTATCTCAAGGTTTTGTGTAGAATGTAATGGAATTTTTAGGTGTAATGCCTGCCATACACACGCCGATGTGTGTAGGCAGACTAGTCCCGATATCTTTCCGGGAGGCTAACGTGATGAAGTCATCACGTTAGCCTCCCGTTGCATTATGGGACCCCTTCAATCGGCTGGGCACCCTTTGTGTGCCGGCCATAAGCTGCAATGAAGACGCCACTTCATTGCAGCTTATGGCATCGGCTTTCATCGGCTCCCATCGGCCAGAGAAGATCGGACATGTCCGTTCTCTGGCCGGCCGAGAATCCCTGTCGCCCCATGTGGGCACATGCGATTAGCGCCCGATTTTAAACTGACCGACATCAGATTAAAAATCGGCCGCTTATCGGCATGTGTATGGCTAGCATAAGCCTGGGCTGGGATTTATTATCAACGTCTCGTTATATTATAATGTGTCACCACTGGCTGATGATTTGTCTTTAGTCATCTTGTTTTATAGCAGCTCATTCATTGACAGTTATATATTTGGGTGTATATCTAATAACCCAATCTGCATGGGAAACAGGACTACTATCAAATATCCACTAAGAATGTATGTGAACTCTATTTTAAAACTGAAGTTAGAGATAAGTAAATAGCATCTAAATAGAAAAAAAAGGATCTGGGTGTTCATTCTATTTCTTACAAATCTGTTCAGTAATCCAATGTGTAACTCTGTCTCAGTGCAGCTTTCTCTAATGAAGACCAGTCACTGCTGCTGTCTTTCATTGTTCAGAGTGACTGGCCTCGTATCCACCTCTTTCTGTAGTTTTCAGCAAGCTTTTTTATTTATTTATTTCTATATGCATTTACAAAAACACTGAAAAACGCTAAATACCCTAAACCAAAACCTTATATAAAACTTAGGGCACAAAACGAGCCCCCCATTTGGTGCCATGGACGCATAGTGCTCACATGTCCACTACCCCAAGTAAGCATTGCTTGTCTACACTACATTTTTTCTCCCTGTGTTTCCCTTGTAAAATGGCAGTCTATACTGACACAGCATCACCTGTGTAGGGGCATGTCATGCCAAGCATGATGCACTTACAACGCGCCACTGGGCGTTGTGGGTGCGTTGGCGTCACACAATGTTACGTGACTTCATGACTCGACGTAAGTTAATGACACGTGTATACACATTTGCATACGTTCTGCACAGTATGTGTACAGCAGCATGCAATGCAATCCCATGCACCCAGATTTGTCCAATTGATGGTCAGACCAGGAGGCAACCTTATGTTTTTGCAAAACATTAACATATGGGGCCTGGTTTACACATATCATTACCAAAATTGCTGAAGATGTAGACAATGGCAGTGCCAAAATTACGATAAATATTGTAAAAAGTATTGTTCTAGCACATTTCGAATTGAAATTTTGGCTTAACTTTGAATTTAGTTTTTGCACAAAGTACAACCATTCTCTACATCTTCAGTATCTGTATTTTGGGGAGGGGGGGGGGGGTCGGCTCTACAATGAACTCCCAAATAAACTTTAGTTGAACACATGGGTGTGAACCTATCTATTTGCAGTACAGTCTCTACATCAATGGATCTAGGGGAAAATACTAAACTGGGTTGTTAATATGTTGTCTGCCCATTTAAATGCCACATAGTGTCATTAGTTTTGGGATTTATTGTATAAGAATATAATAAATTGCTCTGCTGATCAGAGCAGAATTGTCCCTTTAATTTTTAATGTGTACTTCAATTTATACTTCAAAATGCAGTTTCTGAGGTCTGATAATTTTTTTTCTGATTAATTAGCCAATAACTTTATTCTTAAATTAAGAATTATAAACACCTCTAAGTATCATTAAGATACTTTAAGTTTTTTGGGGGAAAAAAAGATACTTTGAGTTTTTTTATCTTGAAAATAAATAAATGACTTTAAATGATTTGCACTCTGGTCATGTGTTTCCAGATTAATCCTTTCTTTCTGGCAGAAATAATCGGAAAGGTTGAAAAGGCCGAAGCTTTTACGCTTGGTGACTAATTTCAAAGAAAGAAATCAGCAGCCTTGATGTCCGGGGATACACAATGGTACCGGCTTTTATCAACCTCGCTGTCATAGAAAAGGCAATCCTTTGTCCACAAAGCTTTGCCACTAAGTTCTGATGTGTGTGAACTCTATCACTGGGAATGAGTTTGTGTACTTAGCTCACCAAGTAGCTAAAACAAATTAAATGTTAAAAAGCATTTAGTGTTACTAAGAAATACCAAATATAATAGGAAAACATATACAGTACATTAATGCAGTGGTTCCCAACTGGGAGCTTCAGGCCGATACTGACATAAACCAGTCACTGTGGCCGCTTTTTGCCTTTCTCTACTTTTCTCATCTAGCCAATCACTGAGGATGTGAAGAGTGACCTCATTGACAAAGGAGTGACCTCACAGACGGCATAAGAATATTTAGGTAATGGGCTGCCTCACTGGAGTCTGACAATGGTGGTCTTTTACCAATGAGGTCTGTTCTGGAGGAGTCTATGATTAAAGCAGGGTACAGACGGCTAGATACTCAAACCGTCCATGTACCCTGCAGCAGCGTGATGGCGTCATCACGCTGCTGTCAGATATCGACTGGCTGGGGAGAGATGGCTCTGCTCTCCTCCCAACTCAACTGAACCAGTGGTCTCTAGGCAAAGCATCGGACATCGGCTGTAATTACGGTCATGTCCGATAAGGCTGTTTTTCAGCGGGATTGATTTGTCCTGCTCGAAAACAGCGGTGGGCGCAGATTATATGGGTCAGATAGATGGCCATGAGCGCGCACTGTGCTCGAAACGGCCATTGATTTGACCCATATCTCCACGTCTGTACCCTGCTTAATGGGTCTATCATATGGGGACACACACACACTGCCCTAGACTTCACCTGGAAGAGTTTTTAGTCCATGATAATAACAAAAACTTGGACAAAGGAGAGATAGGAGACACAGACCACTGGAAAAGTAAGTAAAAGGCTTAACTATTTCAATGGCACCTTCCAGCAGTTAACTGAATGGAGTTGCTTTAAATAGTTTAAATGCCCTTAAATATTTCAGAGATGTATTTTCAGTCATATACTTGTGGGCTATTTCCCATTGCCGTATCCTGGTATGTATAAAGCAATGCTTCAAAAGCCTACAGTACTGTACATCTATTATTATTACTAACTTTTATGTATATAGCGCCAACAAATTACGCAGCACTGTGCATTAAGTAAGAGTTGAGATGCAACACAAGTTAACACACAGGTACAGGTTATGACAGATTAAAGCTAGCCACACATGGTACAATTTTAGCGTTCAATCGACGATTTTCGATGGAA
>CM070034.1:113288034-113302282 GCA_036250615.1 Ptychadena robeensis
AATCTAATCGAACCTCGATTGAATGATAAATTGTACCATGTGTGGCTAGCTTAAGAGTAGAGTTACAATCTAATAGGTTGGGGAACAGAGTATACAATAGGTAGGGAACTGGCATGGTGGTGATGTTAGGAATAAGAAGATGGGTATGCCAGACTGAAGAGGTTTTCAGGATTTTTTTGAAGGTGTTAAGCCCCCCATACACCACATACAACTACCATGCAATTTCTGTACAACCAACTTTTCTTCTACCAAAAACATGTAATATGAGGACCTTTCTACACCTTCCAATCACTATGTATTTTATCAGGGAGGTCACTATACTACATAGTTGTTGGTAGGTCTCATGGAAGTTGTATGGAGGAATCTGAAGGTGTATGGGGGACTTTAAAAGTAGCAGTCTAGTCTAGTGGGGCAAGGGAGAGAGTTCCAGAGAGTAGGGGTGGCCCTAGAGAAGTCTTTTAAGCCGAACATGTGATGATGTTATAAGTGGGGATGTCATTAGTAGGTCACTTGAGTATTATTATTAGCTTGACTTACCCTTATGTACTCATAGTCACATATACAATTGATGGCTGGACCAGGAGGCAACCTTATCTTTTTGTAAAACATTATGGAATATTAGGGACATATTAACATGTATCTGCTTTATATCCTGTGATGTCCATGTGAACAGGCTCATTGGATATAATGTGAACGTTGAAGATCCTTAGTATGTGTTACCCAATGCACGTAAAAACTGAGCTGTGAGCTGAGGCCTGTCTGCGGTACAGTTGCAACATCCATGGTTCTAGGTAAAAATGTTAACCTTGGTTGTTTAAATGTTTCCATTTCATTCCTGGCCATTAACATACCAAAGTGGCTGTGATACTTTTGGGATTTTTTAAAAGACATTTTGTGTGGATCATAGCAAACAATCAAATTGACCATTTCATTTTGCAATCACAATGATTGGCTAGATGTCTGGGGAGGAAGGAAAATGAAACCCACAATGTGCTATTAGAGGGTATTAACTCTGTATTCCTTCAGCCAAAAGGCCAGTGCCAGGAGCTTAGTTCCAGCAGAGAGTGAAGAGACATATTTTAAAACCTGGCACCGAACAACTTAAGCCCCCCATACACCACATACAATTACCATGCAACTTCTGTACAACCAACTTTTCTTCTACCAAAACCATGTAATATGAGGACCTTTCTACACCTCCCAATCACTATGTATTCTATCAGGGAGGTCACTATACTACATAGTTGTTGGTAGGTCTCATGAAAGTTGTATGGAGGAATCTGAAGGTGTATGGGGGGCTTTACCCATGAGCAGCTATTTACATATGGGAGGAGATATGAGACTTTGTCACAAAATGTATTTATTGCAATGCAGAATATTTCAATACACAACATTTGTAAAATGTGTCTCTCCATAAGTGGGTCAGTGCGTTTAGAGAATGTGCACTTCTAATGCTAATGCAGATAGAGTTCTTGGCAGTGGATTTTTGACTTGGCTGGTGGGAATGAAAAAAAAAATTCAGCCACTTGTGAGGCAGAGCTATTGCTTCCAGGATGGTTGGGACTGAAAATTATAATTTTTTTTACATATTTGGACCATAAGATGCAGGGACATTTTCCCTTTGAATTTATTGTTCCCATTAAATGTTTTAATTATCACAGTTATCAGTATCATTGATGAAGGATGTTCTGCATGGAATGTTCAATGTGTTGCAAGCTCCAAAATCTGTTGCAAAATTTCAAAAACATAAATTGTGACTATCCTACCTGGTAGGACTGTGACTACTAGTGATGGCCGAACTTCGGCCATGTCTGTCCGCGAACGGGGGAATTTGAATCTGAAAATCTGAATCTGAAAACCCGGATGTGACGTCAGTGACGTCACATCCGGCACCTGGAACGCATAGTTCCTGGGTTTGCGAGACGGTTTTTCACTGAAAGACCCGGTCTTCAGTGAAAACATTCTTCCTGCGGCGGGATCTCGCTGCTTATGATCCCAACGGAGGAAGAATAGAGGGCTCCTTCTCGCCGGCGAACAGGGCGGGTCAAACACCTGTACTGTCCGTTGGCGAGAAGGAGGGCGAACATGCTTGTTCGCTACGGAAATGTCCGCCTTGCGGGCAATTCGGCCATCACTAGTGACTACACTAAGCACAGAGCAAAGGGTTTCGGTATGTGAATGTTATTGGTAATATTCACCAAATAAAACATTTCAGGACTTAGAGTTATAGCTGTTTCCCTTACCCAAGGCTTAAAAACTTAATATATCATTTTACACTAGTATTAGAATTTTATGTACAGCTAAGGAATCTTTTTATGAGTACAAACATCAAGATTATGAATTGCAGTTTAATAATTTATAACTATTTAAGGTTTGGTTGGATTTTCCCAGAGGTTTTATATTTGTTGAGGGGAAGGTGACGGGCTATTTTCCCAGTTCCTGAGCACAGGCAGAGTTTGGCCAATTCTGAACTTGAAGAACCGTTTGAAAAACGTTTTTTTTTTCAGGGAGGTCATCCAAAAATACAGAGCATTCGGAAAATAAATAACTTTGCAGTGGGATGGAAAATCATGCACCATTTTACTGAAAGGGTCAGAGATTGAGCGATGCGATAGAAAATCAAATACTCGTTGTAGGAAAGTAATGCTCAATTGAAATGTAGCAGAGCTTATTAAAGTCAACAACAAGTTAATAGGTTAATGGAAGAGATAATCAAGGCTTCCACAGGGCTGTGCTAATTCCATCTGTGTAGGATGAGCACTGGCAATCACATCGAGATTATACCTTTATCAGGTTACTGCTATAGCTGCAAAGACGTGTGCACACCACTTTGTTTTACTGTAACCTACTTAAGTGTGTACACACCTATTATTTTAGTTATTGTGAACGATCGCTTAAGATAGATAATTGCTTTGTTCTATGGAGAGGGGACAACGAGCGAGAGCCGCACTCTCCCATAGAGGAAAATGGCCTTGAAGCAGGACCATTGTTGAAAGATCTGTCTTGAGTGATCAATGAATGGCCTTAACAGCTGTCCTCACCTATGAGCTTTAGCCAAGATGTTTACGTTAGTGTCTAAAGGCCCCCATACACGGCCCGATTTTCTGTCCGATCGATTAAAAACAATCAATGTTGTGCCGTACATGAGGATCTTTGATCAATCGGACGTTATTCATTATACCCCGAAATAAAGCAACCATTAATGTATGGATTTACTACTTTGATCGAAAATTTTTCCATCGGCCCCACGATTTTATGGTTGATCGGAAGTGGGAAGGGTTTATGGCAGGGATCAGCAGCTTGTAGGGCAACACAATTGGTTACCACCGGGGAATGGAGTTTTGGCCAGGGCCAGGTATCTGTGGGTGTCTGTTAATGTGGGGCTGGGGGGGCTTATTTAAAATATATCTACAATAAAAAGAGTGAAAAAAGTCTGGGGGTGTGACTGTGATGGGGATGGCTAATCATAGGGGCAACACGGGTTCTCAACTTCAGTTTAGTTCACCATGAATAAAGAAAAGAAGAGGAAATACAGGAGAATGTTAAAAACATTATAATCCTAGCGCAAACCTGGCAGATGACTTGTACACACCACAATGTTTGAAACAGGAAGTAAAAGTATGATAATTAGTTAGATCGCACCTAAATTAGTCGAGTCATAAGAAATAGTAGCCCATTGAATACAATTTCGATTTGATCGAGAAAAATTTTCCAACATGTCCGATCACAGTCCGACCGATTATTCCCAAAAGTTTGATCGAAGTTACTCGGTCGAACCATGTGGGCATTGACCGATTTTTGGAAGATCGATGCAAAAAATCTATTGTTTTTAATCGATCGGACGGAAAATCGGGGCGTGTATGAGGGCCTTAAAGGTAGGTATACACGTGTAGATTTTCAACGAAGAACTAATGATTTTTTGGTTGATTGAACAAAAATCTAGAATGGCTAGTTTGTTCGATGGATACATTTTTTTTCAACCTCGAACAAAAAGTCAATCGAAAGCTCATCAAACATGTTGGTAAAATTGGTATCTGTCATAATTTCAAATTTATTTTCATACTATATCAGGATTGAAAAAAAATTTTTTACATTTAATAAATGAACGACAAATGTTTGACAACAACATTGAACAAAAAATCTAATTGGCAGTTGATTGAAGAAAATTTCTACACCAGTAAACCCACCTTTAGCTGTGATCATCAATTCAAAACCAACTAATCCTTTCCAAAGACCTGTGCACATGCTCTATAGTACAATCAGATAATGGCAACCTATAGCCCCCCATAGACAGGCAGACTCCTCCATGCAACTTCTGAACAACCAACTTTTCTTCTACCAAAACCATGTAATAGGAGGACATTTCTACACCTTCCAATCGCTATGTATTCTATCAGGGAGGTCACTATACTACATAGTTGTTGGTAAGTCTCATGAAAGTTGTATGGAGGAGTCTGCCTGTCTATGGGGGGCTTTAATGCCCCCCATACATACACAGATTTTAGCATCCGACAGACTAAAAATTATCAATTTTTTTCAATCGTACAATTGGAGATTGATTGATGGAAAATAGAATATACTCCACATGGAATAACCAATTTTTGATCGATTTTTGGGGGGGTTTTTTTGATCGACTTTTTTGGAATCGTAATTTGTACTCAATTTGTACTCAAAATTTTCCGACATGTCCGATCATGTTTTGATTGATTTTTTTCACAATTGCGATCAAATTTAATTGATCGGACCATGTGGGCATGCACCAATTTTCAGTCGACCGATCTAAAAATTGATCGTTTTTAATCTGTCGGCTGCTAATATCTGTGCATGTATGGGGGCCATTAGTTTACTATAGTGAGCTGCTTTTTGGGCATGACCATTGGTGCACAGCCAAGTTAAAGAGTGATTTCCCCCCAAGAACCTGAATGAGATCATTACCAAAATTATTGGAGATGTAGAAAGATTTTTTTAAGTACTGATCTAGCACCTGTAGTTTAAATGGAATCCTCCACCATAGTGGAAATTTCAATGTGAACATTTTCAACTTGATTTTGAACTTAATTTATGCAGAAACTACAAGTGCTAAAGCAACACTTGTTTCTACAGCAAATTTCCCCAAAATGTTGTGACCATTTCCTCAAATAATCTACATGGATAGCTGCTGTGCATCCATCAATCAGCACATTTAATATGGCTGGGAGCACTGGCAAACACCAACCAATGCAAGCACTCCCCACTGTTTATTTAGCCCACAGATCCGTTTTGATGACCTCTAAGGATCACTCTTAAGCTGGCCATACACCTTCAGATTTCTCTGTCAGATTTCCATCAGATCAGATCTACCAACAACCATGTACTATAGTGTCCTCCCTGATAGAATACATAGTGATTGGAAGGTGTAGAAAGGTCCTCATATTACATGGTTTTGGTAAAACAAAATCTGATCTGAAGGGAATCTGACAGAGAAATCTGAAGGTGTATGGCCAGCTTTAGGTGTACATTCTTTGGATTCACTTTTTCTTTTATCAACCCAATGTTAAATCTATGAAAAAAATTGATACATATAAGTCCTCCTTTTCTGAATGTAGTTGAAGGCAATAAAACATAAAATTTGCTGAAAAGAAAATATCCTCAGGACCCTGTTTACACCTATCCACGTTCATGCATTTTTATGTGAACAGGACTTTTTGGACTTGCTCAACTGGCAAACTGCAACAGGCATTAAAACAGTTAGTTGTGAACCTTAATGTGTAAATGTATTTGAGGATAATATTACTCCCTAGGCTATGCACATATGCAAGATTTGACATGACGGAACAATGGTATCAGGTGAATTAATAGCATCACCTGAGGTAACCCTCCTATTGTTTGCAGTGAAAATCTATCCCATTTATATTTACTCCCCATGGGCCACAAGTGATCAATTCAACTAGATAAATAACTGTTTTTTTTATCCTGGATAAACATGGATCTGTAGTGGACCTTCCAGTGGAAAATCTAAAACTGAATAAAGGTTTCATTCTACCAACATCGAACAAAAGTTAACGATATCGAACAAAAAATCTTTCGAAAGCTGATCGGACATGTTGGTAAATTGTCATCTATCTTGAAAAAAAACTAATGTTAATCAAACGTATTATTGTTTCATTCGATATTTTTGGTTCAATCCAATAAATTTGAATTTCTTGTTCAAAAATCTAACTAAATTTCTTTCAAAAACAATCAAATTAAATTACTTTTGGTCGAACAAAAATACAGTGTATACATTCAAAATAGGCACAATCCTGATTGAATCTATTGTCGCTTTAGCTAGTACCTTTAGCCTGGAGACAGAGACAGCAGCGAGAAAAGATAAGTGTTTGCCATATATAATTGTGGATTATATATAAATGCTATAGAATTTGGAATGTCAGGAGGGTGTAATGCGGGTTATTCACTATGTTCGTGTGACTATAGGAACAATTCTGGCAGAGGACCTGGATGGCAGTTTTTGGTCAGTATATCTTGTTTTGAATTTATAAACACAGTGAAAAAGCTCAAAGTACAATTAGAGGGATGTTTTGAGGAAATTATTGTTCTTTTATATTTTAAAAAAGGCTGTCATCAAAAAAAATCCCTAAAACCCCAACAGTTTCTCTTCCTTAGCAAGATCTTTTTGGCCTATAGTCTTGTTCAAGTCCCCTATACAGCAACAGCACAGAGTTAAGTAAACTTCATGGAAAAGTACAGTACTGGAAGCAGTAGCAATTATTCCTAACACACTCAGGCACACGTACTCCATTTGTGCATGGATCCCTGTAGTGTGACCAGTATGTGTTGGGTCAGCAAAGCATGTGATCGGGTTCCTGAGCTGGAATCCATGAGTAGGATGTTTGTGGCAGTAATTGCAGTCCTGTGTGACATACTGGAAATTTGCCATACCTCACCTCCTGCAGATTCTGTTTGTTTGTGGCTGTCTTGGAAAACTCAGCAGGTCACGGGATGTGTCATATTTCGACATTGACTAACAATACCTATCTCCCCACCCATGTAGATTATCTCTACTCAGTCCTGAATGCTGGGTCTTATTTACTATATTATGAAGTTATGAATAAAGGCAAGCAAGTGACCTTGCTAATACCCAGATTGTTAATATTATTTACCCGAAACATTGTCGAAAATCTGATGTAAACACAGGTTTGTACCAGGTCTGGTGTCCCCCCCCCCCCCCCCCCCCCCCCCCCCCCCCATACCCGTCTAGATTTTTCGCTCAATCAACCTAAATCCATCTATTCTTTTTGTTGATTCATTGAAAATCTTTTGCAGCCCACATGGTTAGACCGACCTAAAACGATTAAAATTGGAAAAATGATCGGACATGCTGGAAACTTTTAATCTGTTTTATTGAAATTCAATTCCGCTTTCAGTCGATCCTTAAAATGTTTATCAAAAATCTGTTACTACAGTTGGCATAGATTACAATCAATCACCGATTTCTCTGATCCAAAATGTTTTCTCTTTTTAAGTTAATTGAAAGGAAAATCTCGACGTGTGCCTTTACATGTGGGATATTGTTTACACCATTATATATAATAAAAACATAATGATTTTTTACAGCATAATGTCTATTTACATTATAGTTTATAACACCCTACCACACCCTAGAACAGACATACAGGCTTGCGGGTTATATTTGGCCAATCTGTGACATGACACTCCTCCACTCCACATACTCTTGAATGGAAAACACTAAAGCTAGCCACACAGGGTTTGATTTTGGTTCAATCGATGCTGGATTAGATGAATTTTTTCATCGATTGAGCGAAAAACATGGTATGATCGACGATAATTGTTCGGTGAAGGCAGAAAAATTAATCGAATTTTGATCGGATATGTTGGAAAATCATCGTCAATTGTGCCAATATCGTTTTATAATCGTGGATGTTTGTGGTGTTTCTCCTAGATCGATTAGATTAGATATAATTAACATAGACCACTTCAATCTGAACTTCAATCATTTCGATACCAAAATCGACGATTTTAGATATCTTTAGTCGAAATCTCACCACAATGGCAAACTCAATGTGGGGTGTATGTTGATGCGATTAAGATAGATTTTCAATTAGACGATTGAATTCCTCGATCTAATCGAGCATCGATTGAACCAAAATCGAACCGTGTGTGGCTAGCTTAACACCTCGCAAAAACACCTTATCTTTAACAAAAACACTCCATCCATTTTCTCTTGATCCAGCCCCTCTGTCAAATTTAAGAACCTGTTGTAGACTACCAGCCAAAAAGTTTGCCCAACTTATCTTGAACAGTAGTTTCCAAACTTTTACTGCAGGGCCCCCCACCTTTTAGGAAGGAACATAATCAAGCCCTCCCTCCATTTAAACTACACGGTTTGAAATTGAGGGCCATTTCCCACTAGCCATGTTTGCGTTGCAGTATCGTGTACTAGTACTAATGTGAAATGGCCCTCAAACTTTATTTAAAATACAACTCCACCAATCATGCAAAAACAGATTCATCATTCACACAGAGACACGTACACTACACTCATTATTCACACATAGAGGCAGACACACACACACACACATACAGAGTAGAGATGGACGAACTGTTGCAAGGCGAACATTACATGTTGCCTTTTCTTATCGCCGATGAACAGTACCAGTGTTCTTCGCAGGCGAGAAGAAGTTAATTGTTCTTCCGCCAGCCGGATCAGGCACAGAAAGATCCGTCCAGAGGAAGAATTTTTTTTACCTAGAGACCCCAGTCTTGAGTGAAAAAATTGGGCAAAAAAACTAAAGTGACATCAATGACGTCACTTCTGGCATTTGGAACACGTTTGTGCATTCCATGTATGTCAGTGACGTCACTTACGTTTCGCCCGATTCAAATTCCCCGCGGACAGGTGGGGAATTTGGGAGTGGGATTGTTCTAAAAGTCCAATTCGCCTGTTTGGCCATCACTAACACAGAGAATCACAGAGACACACATATTACATGCACTCTACACTGCTGCTAGTTCCTCTATGGTTGATTTTCTTCTGTGCCTCCCTCCTACCCCTAACTGGAATACCAGTGTGCCCCCCAGTTTGGGAATCACTGTTAAACTATCAATTGCTTAAGTCAATCAAATTGTGTAAAGTCACCTTTAGACATTAGAATATTCTGTATAGTATGCAGAGATAGAATAAACAAATCAGAAATATTTCATTGAGAGGTATCATATGTAGCTAACGTCTGTCTTCCTATGGAAATGGTATTGAAAAGAAGGTATTGGAAATACGTATACAATTATCTTACATTTTTCAATGTCTATAGTCAATATAGCACAATCAAGCCTTCTTCAAACAGAAGGTATTTACACGGCCCAATCCAGCACAAATACCAAAAGTTTAGGTAGAAACCCTCGTTTTGGGACAGTGGGCGGAGCCATGCAAATTATTCCTTTTCGCCCCATGAGCCAAATGCGCATCCAGAAACCGCTGGTGTACAGTGCAAATATAGCCTTTATGGTACAAAACCATTTATTCCAAACTGTTTCAAGCTCGAGTTGAGGGATTTTTGATTCCTTTCATCCCTTCTCACCATAACCTTCATGGGTACTTCTCTTTGTATAGTCAATATACACACTGGACTAAAGTCACACTGGATTATCAACCTCTCTTGTAATATACAAATCAAAGAAGAATACAAAGATATTTCTGACTTAATAAACTGTATTAAAACATTTTGAATAATTACAAACTAAATTGCTTACATTTGACACACATCCATACAGTCTGTTCCATGGGAAAATTAGACTTTGAAAATGTAATAACTGACTACTGATAAAATGACAATAAAGTGTGTATATGGTCCGTAAATTAGACTGTAAGCTTCCCTGGAACAAGGCCTGATGAGTTCTATTTCAGATAATATTTAATTGCTGACCAATGACATCACCACTAGAGAGATAACATAATGCATCCTGTCACCTGCTGGCTGTGAAACAAATACTGTGAAAAAATCCACAGGAAATGAGGAAAGACAAATTTCCAGGCTGCCACACTGATTAATAATTACCACTTTAGACATTTATTCATACATGGACTCCAGTCATGTGATTCCACCTCTTCCCAATCATCATGGAACGACTTATGCCTGCCATACACCCACAGACGGGTGCAGACAGACAAGCTCCGATGAGCTGTGGAATGCAAACGTGATGACATAATCACGTTGCCTTCTGGTGCATTGTGGGGCTGCTTTAATCGGCCAGGCACCCTTTGTGTGCCGGCCATTAGCTTCAATAAAGACGCCGGTCTTCATTGAAGTTAATGGCATCGGCTTGCATCGGCCAGAGAACATCCGACATGTCCGTTCTCTGGCCGGCCGACCAGTGGAAAAATCAGCTGCTTATCAGTGTGTGTATGCCAGGCATTAACATCCTCACTTGTTGATCAGGAATCTAAAGGTGTCAAGTTTTTTCTCAGAGAAAAGGTGGTTGAACTCACCCCCCCTCCCCTGGCCATGCCCCTACCCACCCTTAGGACTGCCCCCTAAAACCACCCTTTTATGTTGGGTGTCCGCTCCATAAATAGCTCCCCTTTGGGGGAACGGGGGCAAGTGACTCCCCTCCCTCAGGACAGCTAGAACTCCACCCCCCAGTCCACGCTAAGGGGAAAGATCTCTCCAGCAAGGATGGGGAGGAGACGCCCCGTCATAGGGCCACCACCCATAAACAATGGGAAGGCGCCGCCCCTCCCTCGCTGCACATTGCAAGGGAGGGGAAGAGGGGAGGCACAAAATCACCCGCCTGTGCTGAATGGCCAACACTTCCCCCCACTAAACAACACACATTGGGGCCCCCCGGCGGGCTACCCACGACACACTGCAGCCAGTGCCCTTATTTCGGGGCCAGGCTTAAAATAGGTGGGGGAACTCCGTTCCAGTGCATTCCCCCAGAAAAAAGCACTGCTTTTACCTTATAAATGGAAATGCCATGTGATGGTCCACGATTTCATATCATGAGTAGCTATGTTTATGCAACTAACCTTGGCAACTGGGCTGCTTGGCTACAATTTCCTGTGCAAGTTTTAGTTTATGTTTAAAGATCACATTCAGCAGAAACAGGTTCTTTTCAAATTGAAGGCCATTTCCCACTAGCCCTGTTTGCGTTGCAGTATCATGTACTAGTACTAGTGTGAAATGGACCTCAAACTTTATTTAAAATACTTGTATATCTTTATTTGGGTTTCACACCAATCATGCTGATGCATGCATCAAATATACACACACCAATCATACAGGAACATTCATCATTCACACAGAGACACATACACTACACTCAATCACACATAGAGGCAGACACACACAGAGTAGAGATGGACGAACTGTTGCCTTTTCTTTTCGCCGGCGAACAGTACCAGTGTTCGACTCGCCCCCTTCGCAGGCGAGAAGAAGTTAATTGTTTTTCCGCCAGCCGGATCAGGCATGGAAAGATCTGTCCCGAGGAAGATTTTTTTTTATCTAGAGACCCCAGTCTCGAGTGAAAAAATCGGGCAAAAAAGTGACATCAGTGACATCACTTCTGGCATTTGGAACACGGGGCTGTGCGTTCCATGTATGTCGACACTTCCGTTTCGCCCGATTCAAATTCCCCGCGAACAGTTGGACTCCAGTCATGTGATTCCACCTCTTCCCAACCATGCAATAACTTAACATCCCCACTTGTGGATCAGGAGTCTTAAGGTGTCAAGGGTCATCTTTTACATTATAAATAGAGATGCCATGAGACGGGACCAGGATTTCATATCATGAGTAGGTATGTTTATGCAACTAGCCTTGGCAACTGGGCTGCTTGGCTACAATCGCCTGTGCAAGTTTTAGTTTATGTTAAAAGATCAACATTCAGCAGAAACAGATTCTTTTAAATTTAAGAAACAAATAGAACTAGTGAACTGTTGTGGCTTGCTACAATGAATGGAAATTTTTTTTGGACGGAAGCAGGTCGATCCTGCTTGAAAAAGGCCAGTCAAATCAGGAACACACATGTCTGTAAATCCTGGTCGATCAGACAAGCAGCGGGGAGAGTCAAACCCCCTTTTCCCTCCACACAGCACACAGCCTGTGATCGGCTCCCGGCAGGGGAAAGGGGCAGAGCCTTGCACAGCTGTGTAAACTACACAGGCAAGGGCCCCCTCTTCTGTCTGACTCTCTCCGGCTTCTCTCTCTGTACACGGCCCAATTTTGTAAAAATTTCGAGCACAATCGAGCAACATTCACAGTGCTCGAATCTATTACAAAATCAAGCTTTGTATGCCTTTCTTTGACTGGGATTTACAGGCATGTCTGTTCCCGGTTCAAAAAAGGTTGGTTGAACCGGGAACAGACATGTCCGTAAATCCCGGTCGATCTGACAAGCAGCGAGGAAAGTGGGACCCCCCACACAGCCTGGAATCGGCTCTCAGCAGGGGGAGGGGCGGAGTATAGCATGGCTGTGTAAACTACATACTTCTGTCTGGCTCCCTCTGCAGAACCCAGCCAGTGTTGTGAGCAATTTTAAGTAGGAAAATAGCTCACAACACTGGACCAGGGTCTCCATCCAACTGACACTTTAGGTGCCCATACATGGGTCGATGTGCAGTCGACGCACAATCGTTTGCAGCATGGTGACGTCACCGCGCTGCGCTCAATCACAGGTCAATCAAAAGGGAATCAACGTGTACCACTTTTCACATCGATTCCCTTTTGATTGACCTGTGATTGAGAGCAGCGCGGTGACGTCACCATGCTGCAACCGATTGTGGGTCGACTGCACATCGACCCATGTATGGGCAACTAAAGTGTCTGCTACTGCTTATATGAATGCATGCCATTGGTGGGAAAACTTTTGGGCTGGGGGAAGATAATGAGGTCCACATCTAAAGGCGATCCAACAGGGATTTACCAATGTTGATTCCCTGTTCGATCCCCATTTGAGGGGGATCGATTCAACAAGGTTTTTTGCGTTTGATTCCCCAACGATCGTTCGACGAATGATTGGCGTGAATGATGATCGCTCATTCAGAAATTGAGCAAAAAGTTGACTTGCGTGTGGGTACCTTTCCCAAAAAGCATGCTGATACTATTCCTAGAGTTTGGAGCTGTAGCACTGCTTTTCAAGTATACAACTAATCCCAACCTGCGGCCCGGGGGCCACATGCGGCCCTTTAGGTATTCTTCGGCAGCCCCCCTAAGTCCTCTACTTGCGCCCCCCAAAAGCTAATTATTAATGTAAAGGCATAGGAACTCACAGTTCCTTGTCTGGGATCTTAAGCTAGCCACACACGGTTCGATTTTGGTTCAATCGATGCTCGATTAGATCGAGGAATTCAATCGTTTAATCGAAAATCGATCTTAATCGCATTAACATACACCCCACATTGAGTTTGCGATTGTGGTGCGATTTCGACAAAAAAAATATCTAAAATCGCTGATTTTAGTATCGAAACGCTTGAAGTTCAGATTGAAGTGGTCTATGTTATTATATCGAATCTAATAGATCCAGGAGAAACACCACAAACATCAACGATTATAAAACGATTTTGGCACAATCGACGATGATTTTCCAACATGTCCGATCAAAATTCGATAAATTTTTCTGCCTTCATCGTACAATTATCGTCGACCGTACTATGTGGGCATTTCTCGATTTTCGTTCAATCGATGAAAAAATTTATCTAATCGAGCATCAGTTAACAGCTTTAGAGTGGGAAGAGGAGGAAAGGCGATTAACTTACATGATAGGAGTATGTGACCCAGATGGTACCTGAGCAAGTCCCCCGCATCTCCTGCTTTAGTGTTGGCAGGGGATCAGCAGACTGGTGAGTGCCTATTCTCCCACTATTTCACCAATGAACTGCGGGTAATATACATTGTGGAACATAACCTGAGAAAAGGCTTTGATGATATCTATGAGGCACATAATCTTTGACGATGCATATGACACAAAATGTGCATTACCATACTACAATGCTCCCTAATGCTTGAAGTATCATTTAAAACGTAATGTCTTCTAGCTATGCATGCTGTCATTTTTTAATTATAAAATGTTAATACAAGTCAGTATAGATTGAAAATGTTAAGTGCGGCCCTTTAGTGATGCCGAGGACCGCACCACTGCTTTAAGGTTTCTAATAAAAATGTTAGATAGAAGGAATGTGCCAAGGACTATTCCACTGCTAAAGCTAGCCACACATGGTTCAATTGACTGTACAATCAATGTAATTCGATCAATT
>CM070034.1:113347825-113364509 GCA_036250615.1 Ptychadena robeensis
ATCCTCGGGGGGAGGTGTCACGGATGAACCGTGAGGTCATCCAGCCTCCATGTGTTAGTATATCATATTGGTATTGAATCTGTAGGAATATGCTATATTTTCCTGTATTGACACTGAAACAACTTATATGTAAATAGAGTGTGGTCTTTCCACTAGGAGGGTCGTAAACTTCAAAAGTGATGGCTGCAATTAGGTTTCGTAGAAGTGTCATAGAGGTGTCATTTCATCCCCAGTGGAGCTTCAAAGGTCCAACTCCAGCACCCTGCTGTGGTGTTGCCGTATTGTCTGTTGGATAAGATAAGATAAGGTTCTAAGTGTATCTCTACATTTGATCGTACAAAGAAAAGTGCAATAATCTGGCACCGACCACACTAGTAATGACTGTTATAATTTTAGTGGACATCATACCTGATACAGTTATGAAACCTATATAAGCGTATTCGTCTGACCCAGCCGGATACCCTGATATAGAATATGTACTTCTGGCATGGACTGGCTCAAAGTTATAACCTTTCTTCATGACTGGATATGCCATTTCATTAATGTTTGGTATTAATGTGATCGATAATTTCTGGGGAGTTTGGATATGCCATTATCATCTGTGTACCACGGCCATGGGCCAAAATATGGATTGTGTCATATTTTGGGATGTTGTTTCCCTCCAAAAATATAATAATGCCAATGAAGGCCGGATCTCCAAAACCCGCCCAGGATTTTCATCCTTATAACCCAAAGGGAGCATGCTCTAAGTAGTTCTCCATTTTACCATCACCTGAAGAGCACCAGCAGAGGACCACAGTGCTGGTGGCCATTTAATTTTTGGACTTATTCTTTTTGGACTTTCCCCTACAAACGGACACTCTTCTTCAGCAACCTTAAGTATCATTTCTTCTGTTTTTCCCTTTTTATTTACACTGGTCTACACTCTCTTTAATTGTTGATTTTAATAATTATTGTATATTTGAATGACTTGTTTTGCATAAAATAAATTACTCTTAAGTCATTTCTCTCAGCCTCATACCTGCTTTGAATACTGCAGAATGCTTCCCTAGCTTTCTGAAGAGTCGCTACCTAGACGTTTATAGTAGTAATCAGAACGGGTTTCCCTTTCCCGATTTAAATGGGATGGTGGCAGTGATACCAAAAATTGTGTTATTTCTGGTCCTGTAATTTGCACGCTCCCCCTTTATGGTCTGACTGCGGCCCAATTCCGGCAATTCTGGCGCACTGATTGTACCGACCTAGTTGGACTCTCTGTGTGTTGAAATCGATTGGGAGGCCTCTGCGCGGTCCGGCCACTAGGGGGGTGCGTGACATACTGTATATACACGTATATAAGCCAAATCTTTCAGCACCTAAAGTGTTCTCAAAAAGTGAAATTCCGCTTATATTTGGGTCATGAAATTTAAATTTTGTAGGTGGATTTTATGAGTGAATTACAAAGCCCCTGAACATTATATCATCACTAATTTGCTGGAGATGTAGAGAATAGTTGTGGGAACATTTGAAAAAAAATTATTGCTCTAGAACATGTAGTTTTTGCATAATATAGGTTCAAAATCAAGTCAACAGTTTTAAAGTTGACTTAATTTGACCTTTTTTTGTGCAAAAGCTTCATATGCTAGAGCAACAATTTTTTCTTTACAATGTTCCCACAATCCTTCTCTACATCTCCAGCAATTACCAAATTATTATGTAAATTATAGTGTTTTCTATTTTTTTTTTGTTCTATATTTTTCTAAGTGGCATTTAGCAGTTTTTGAGTCATCAACTATAAGAGTATAATTTGAATGTTACTGAACAAAAACAATATACAGAACAAAAACAAAATTTCTTCAGAAAAAAAAGTAAAATGTTCTTGTAAATTATTACACACTTCAAAATATTTTATAGGTTGTAAAGAACTGAAAAGTACAGTTGCAACACATCTAGTGAGTTTTTTTGCAGGATGTCAGAATAGCTTTCTAGAGCTGCTGTTTGGATGTAAACTGCCTCCCACCCACATAGATCATTTGCTTGTGGATGCTCCAAAGGTTCTCAATACGATTGAGCTCAGGGGAGGATGGTGGCCACAACATGAATTTCTCTTCTTTTATGTAGATAGCAGCCAATGATGCAGAGGTATTCTTTGCAGCATGGAAAAACCGAAGTGTGATCATTCAGTATATTTAGTCCAGGATTAGGCAATCTCAGAAATCGGCCTCATACCAAAGAAGCCTTTAAAGCATCATCCTCCCACGTCACTGAATGTGAGGATTTTAGGATTATGTAAAAAGATACAGTATATGTACTGGGGGTTTCAAAGGTGCCTCTTTGTATGATCAACCAAACATTATTATTAAAAAGATGTCATATTTATTTTAAATATTTTAGAAATCATACATGAATATCATTCAACAAACACCAAGCATGTACCATAAAAATCACTTTGTTAGGGAGAGAAAATGGTCAACTACAACTCAGTGATCCCTGTTCCTTCCCTTTTCCAATTTTTCCAGTTTCCAAAGCTAAAGGGAATTCTTGGCTATGAGTTGGGGTAACCTTTGACGTGTTTTTTCTTCCCAGGGGATTGTGTTAAGTCCGTGCCGACCGGCCTTGACCTCTACTTTCAAATAGTTCACTGAGATTTTGTCACCCTGAATTCCTTTAAAAACAAAAGTCCTTTGAAAGGATTTCTAAGCCCCAAGACAATATTTCCAATGGTGGTGGTTGGTGTAAAAAATGGATGGGAAACATTCCCCTGTTTTTAAGATCAGAGATGATGGCGTTTTTTAGCCTGGTATGCCCTCTTTTTTTCGTCTCTCACCCCTCTGACCAAACACCTCTCTTCTGAGGTACGAGGGCCCGGTTGGGTCCTAGATAGGGTCCTCTCTATACAGTCTCTGCTGCATCATACCTTCACTACAATGACATTCAAGCGCACTACCTATTATGACTTTTTTTTATGGGTAAACATTTCCATTACTGCAACAGCAGCCTCAAGATCACCTGACCTATGCGGAGTCATCATAGTGGTCTGACTACAGTCAAAAAAAGCATACATACAAACATCCTATTCTGCCTACCAGTAGAGAGAACAGTATGCTAATTGATTGGATCTAATCACAATTGGTCAGGACAAGGAATAGTATTTAATTTACACTCGATGTGGTAGCAATCAATAAAAATTTTCCAACTGGTCCAATCAAATTTCGATCGAGCAAATTGACAATTTAAATCAAATTTTAACTATCGTTTAATGAGGACATGATTCAATACCGACCAAAATAATCGATTGAATTACATTGATTGAACAGTCAATTGAACCATGTATGGCTAGCTTAAATGCCAGTTGATCTTTCAATTCGATTGTATTTTAAGTAGATAGAATGGGTTAACCCTGTATGCTCCCCTATAGATTATCTCTTGTGAGACATATTTTGATACCAGACTAAGGCCCCTTTATCTTTTTTCCAATTTTGGAACGTGATAGCATTAGTACCTTAAGAAACAAGACAAAAAGCAGGAGAAAAACTGGCCTGCCGGGGATTTTAAGTATTACTTATTCAAAATAAGAGAAAATAATCCTTTGACATACAACCATCATATTGGCAATCGTCCTATTAGATAGAGCAGTCACCTGGCCTGATTATATGTGGCTAGCTGCTTCCATGACAGTTATGCCCCTTAATTCTCAAACATTAGTACAGCTGCAGTGCAGTTTGATAGACAGCAGCAGTCCCTTCTTCCTGAAAAAAGTATAATTGACTATCTGTCATACTTTTACCCTTGCTTCTATACTATGGAAAATCCACATAAGGCATGACAATAGGGACTGTTGTGCCTTTCATTTTACTCATGTGCATGTTTATTCTTGGTCAGTGATGCAGAAAGAATTAAAATGAAAGAATCAGAATAACAGCCAGGAACTAGTATTTTCAGAAGCGATAAAGGGAGCTGGCTGTACTGTAGTTCTTTCAGGTTTCCTCTACAGTGCAGTGGGTGTAATTACCACCAGGGGGCAGCAGATGCCTTAAGATATTTGTGCTACATTCAGGTCTCTTCCCCAGAGCTGTTGGCCTGAAATGTTCTCTCACCAGTCATTTCCAAGAACATTGATAACATTTGGCAAACTACCACAACCCTCCACCCTCTAAAACTTAATGTACTGTAGGAGGGAGGAGATACAAAAATATTGTTTCTCAAAATCTCATCAATCTTTATGCAGGTGACAATAAAACAACCGACATTCTACACGTGGATAGGTCTCAGCGGGTGTAAAAGAAACACATTTTTTCCCTTTCTTTGTAATCTTTTAGGAATATATATATGTAATATACATGTTGATTGAGATTTTAGAAGACGATCAACCTGCAGTGAATGCTTGATCACCAGTTTATCAAAATAATAACCTAAGATAACATGATGGAACCTGCTGCAATACTTTATTTCAGCCACAAAGTGCCTGTAGTATGATGGTCTGCATTCAATGAACTTTCTTTGAGATTAGGTCATCATGGCTATTGCTCACTAGTGATGGCTGAAACGTTCGCCTGGCGGACAGTTCGCAGTGAACATAGCATGTTCGCAGTTTGCAAGGCCAGTGAACATTATGGGTGTTCTACCCGCCTCCTTTACCTTAACATGGAGACAAAGTGCGACCTCTCACCCCAGTCAGGTAGGGCAGTACAGCCAATTACAAATTTTTCCCTTCTGGAGGACACCCCTCTCTATTCAAGAAGCAGCACAGCAGCCATTTTATATTTATCATAAAATGATAATTTTATGATTAAAAATTATAATTTTATGATAAATTTATGATAAATCTGCATCTGCAGTGATAGATAGATAGATAGATAGATAGATAGATAGATAGATAGATAGATAGATAGGTAGATAGATAGATAGATAGATAGATAGATAGATAGATAGATAGATAGATAGATAGATAGATAGATAGATAGATAGATAGATAGATAGATAGATAGATAGATAGATAGATAGATAGATAGATAGATAGATAGATAGATAGATAGATAGATAGATAGATAGATAGATAGATAGATAGATAGATAGATAGATAGATAAGGTGTTCTGTTACATGCAGTTCATCATGACTGAGCAAAAAAAGACCTTTTCTGGGGGTGGGGTATGCTGTATTATGGGACCTGTGCGCTGTGTTATAATCCTGAGCTGAGGTGTGCTGGTAGTTGTAGTTCACCATCAGAAACTAAAACAGGACATTGCAGAAAGATCTTACTAAATATGATGCGCTGCAGAAGGTACTGTCAGGCTGGCAGCCCACTCCAGCTAACTTTTGGCAAAATCTGCAATCTAGATGTAATTTCTGGCCATTAGACCTGAAAAAAACAGCATTTTAAAAAATCTGTATTTTTGGGAGGAAGTTTAGCAATTGATCCCCCTCTGACATAACACTGTCCCGGTGATTGCACCCTTTTGACACTTTTTTATTGGTATTGTGGCTACAAATATGACCTGAAGGTTTGAGAAGTTCGCCCTCCATTAAAGTCAATGGAGGTTCACCACGAACGGCGGGTATTTGCAGAAGTTCGATTCGCCTGTTCGCAAACAGCCCCAGCTGATGTTCAGTCATCACTATTGCTCACATGGATTGGATGGTTGAAGAGTAGCAAAACAGTGATTATTCTCTTCTGTTTCTCTATTTTCACATCAGCTGCTTTCAGGACACACATTCAATGGCTTGTTGAACTAATGCCTCATCTTTAATTCACATATAATTTAGATATACAGGGATTGCAATAGATTCCATGAAGTGGTCAGTGACTGCAAATGAATGGAACCTTGATGGTCGAAGATTGCATGTAGAAATTTCATCACTTAAATTAATATCAGTGAAGCAGGGAACACACGGGTCGATATAGGAGGCGTTCGAGATTCCCTGCAGCGCAATGACGTCATTGCGGTCCCCATGCAAAGCAATGGACATTGAATGTAATTTACGGAAACCCGGAAGCAATAGCAGTTAGGAAAACAACCTTGAAGGTTAGGTCCCATAGTGACATTTTCAGGATCTGATGAAAAGTAGGTGATGCAAGAATGTCCTAATGAGCAGTAAGGTCTCATTGAGGAAAGAAATTCAGTGGTGCACATAGTCTGGTGTACAGTGTTTCCCCCAAAATAAGACTTCCCCATAAAGTAGCTGTAGTTCTAACATAAACCCTCCCCTGATAATAAGACCTACCTAGTCCCAGAGACAGCTGCCATATTTAGCAAGGACATGCCAGGAGTGTCCTTTCATGTCTTCTAAACCCCCTGGATGCCTTTCGGGCACTTTCTGGGCTGCTGCCAAAACAAAGTTCTGAAGCCTGAGGTGAGCAGCTGATCGGAGCTTCGATGGCAGTTGCATCTTGTGGCCATATTATATATTGCATCAATTCATTTTACATGAAAAAAAAACTGTAATAATTAAGTACAGAAATGCATTCCTCTATGTAATGCTAGGGTACTTAAATTACTTATTATTACATAGTAAAAGTAAGCCATAATGGGATCGGCCGGGTATTTACATGCGGCAGATTCCTGGTCGATCTTGCCAGGTGTGACTAAGAGTTTTTTTTGTCGAACGATTGGTGGGAGGGTGCACGGAGGTCGATCGACTGAAAAATTGGGTGAAAATCAGTCCCTTTATGGCTACCTTTAGCGCTATCCTTGTTCTATAGCAGTGGTTCCCAAACATTCCTTGCTATTTAGGAACATTATCGAGCCCCCCCTCCTCATTCAAACACAGGTTAAGAATGAGGGCCAGTGCCCCCTTGGAATACCTTTGCCCCCCCCCCCCCCCCCGGTTTGGGAACCACTGTTCTATAGTAAGATGTGGAGTAAGTCACATGCTCTTCATACCTGGAAGTACTGCTATTTTATATTGTAGAATGGTGCAGTATTGGAAAGCTGAGTATTAGCTACTGCAGTTTCCAGCATTAAAGTGAACCTGTTTCTGTTTCCTGTCTGAACTAATCGTAGTTTCTCTTTTAAATGAACTGTAAAGGTGTCCATCCGCTTGATAGATGACCTGTATGAGTCCTGCATGGTGATGTCATGATGACATCACTACGCTGCGCACGGGGCACCTGTTTTGTTTATTTTGTCACAGCATGGCGAAAACTCGACAGTCAGACTTTATCTACCCTAGCGCTCTTGCAAGGTCCAGATTTCTGTACCAAAAGTGCACCATAGACTCTAATGGAATTTTTTTGTGTGTTGTAGGCCTGTAACTTCCAAAAATATGGTCATACAAGGATCTAATAGACATCCTGAATATAATAATGTTTGAAACACACAATTATTATAAAAAAGTACATAAAAAAATTATAAAATGTATCATTTAAATCAGTGGTGGGCAACTGAGTTAATAAGGAGGACCACAAGTGCGGCCCTCGGCATCACTAAAGTTTTCAATCTATAGTGACTTGTAGAAGCATTTTTTAATGAAAATATTACAGCAGGCAGAGCTAGAAGACATTATGTTTAATTTTTGAAATAACAAAATTTGTTTTTAATGATTCTTCAAGCATTAGGGAACACTGTAGTGTGGTAATGCACATTTTGTGTCATGTGGATCATCAAAGGTTATGTGCTTCAAAGCCATTGATTATATCAACATAACCTTCGATTCGGCAGACAGGTGAGTTCCTATGCATTAATAGTTAGGTTTCAGGGGCCTTAAGTGGAAGACTGAGGGGGGCCGCCAGAGAACACCCAAAGGGCCGCATGCGGCCCCCGGGCCACGGGTTGGGCACCTAGGATTTAAATGATAACATCTCTTGAATACTTATTTGGTATGAAAGATTTAAAAAAATTATTTATGTTTGTTTATAATAAAATTTTTATTACAATTGGAAATGTGTTTTGTTTTTGTTTTACTTTGAATTGTATTGGATACAGTTATCACTGTATCCAATACAATGGCATTTGGCACCCTCTAAAAGGGTTAACTTCAAAGAGCACTCTTTGAAGATAGTCCAATTCCCATATGAATGTAAATAGATTAGAATACAAACAAGCGCGGTGAACACGCACTTTCTATCTATCTATTAACAAATCGATGGACACTATAAGTTATAATTGTTCTTTTAAATAATTTCTCAAATCTAAACTCAGAGGATCATGTAAATCAGGATAGGAGGTCTATCCTAGAAGCATGTATTTATAAGTGAAGAACTACGACCCCTGATGCATTCACTCCGAGGTCATCACCCGTGTTCTTTGTTTGGTAGATAAAACAAATTTGTGATATTATTTGCTGGCTTTGCATTTCTAGATCTTTCTTTCGCCTTCCCCTCTGCTCCGGCAGCAGATTGCCCTTTGGCTGTATATTTGTTATGGGAATTGCAAAATAGTGAATGTTACAATGGGTGGTGGTGGCTGACCTCAGTGGAAGAGCATATATTACAAAGTAAATATTGCACGGTAATCCCCAGTATAAACTCCCATTCTCCTTGAGTGCCAGAACACTGATATGCTGATCATAGTAAGAACACATCATATCACCCTGAGGTCACTGCTCCACTTTATTGCCCCTTCGCTCTGCCAACTGCACTGTCCTACGATCCCTGATCTGCCATATGACTGGATGAAGATTGCTTTCACTGCCAACAATGTGATGGCCCACAGTCACTCCGGAGACAACCAGACTTGTTTTGTAGACTGGTGAGCTCCTCTCTCCAATACTTTACACTCCCTGAGCTACAGCACACCCTGGTCACTCAGATTCTTTAAGCAGTTATTGTTTTATACAGGTCTCTGCTGATATGATGCATAAATGCCTACACACATGCTGGCATAATGCATCGGAACTACTTTACTTCTCTTCTATAAGGAATATTTACAGTCTTTCACTATCCCTGATCGCAGGGATAGGTCACAATCCGTAGGGTACAAACCAAACAAATGTCAATTGCATATTACTGGCTGAGGCTGTAGCGCTGCCCGGGACAACCACCGGAGAAGCCAGGTTATTTTCGGATGCCTATGTTCCCAACACTGTCACAAATGGGTTGCACACAATGAATGTCCACGCAGCTGGTTAGGGGGATAACTTTTACTAGGAGGAGTATATACAAGTCTTTCACCATCACACATAGGCAGGGATGGGGTTCAAAGCATAGGGACTATGGTTTCAAACATAGACTAACCAGCTGCACAAGGAGGGTTGGCTGATGGCTCGCTTACCCAGAATCCGGACAGAAGAGTAGTAGGTAGCACAGGCTGTTCAGTAGAGGCAAAGAGGGGAGGATTCCTGCGTCTCACCCGACTCTACAGACACCTCATGTAAGGCCGCATCCATCCACTCAGGCAAGATGAGGGAGAGACTAACTCTGGTCCCGGGCAATGCTCAGTGGACAGCCGGCAGGGGGATCCAGAAGGAGGTGGGCGTGCCTTGCTCTGAGGTAAGCTGCTTGCATAAAGCCAGCGAAAACAGTAGCTAGAAAATGATATAGCCTCTGCCCAGAGGAGGGGTCAAGACAGTATCTGGGCAGAAAACTTAAGCAAAAGAGAGGGAAAGGTTTCCTGGTAGCTGCTGTACAAAATAGATACTTTTCTTAAAGCTATATACACATTATACATACCATGTCATGGCCTGATATACAAACATATATACAGATGTTATATACAGTTTTGAGTGTATTGCCACTACACTACAAGGCCATAACACAGGTAAGGGGGTGCTGATGTCTTCAAATATGTGTAAAATAGTATCTTATCCCAAAGCTCTGTATAAGGGGGACCCTGTTAGTATATAGAAATAGGCCTTTGTACAAAATATTATTTGTGCCTGTAATAATACAAACCACCAAGCTGATTGTCTACCTTGCATAATCAATTAGCACTCTGGAATGTGGTCTCTGGTAATTTGATTAACACATTAATTTACACAACAGACAAATTCAACTTACATTTACACATATAGTTGTTTACACATAGACTACACAATAACTTGACGCGCACATCAATCACTAAGAAACTTCAAACACATGACACTAGCCATTAGCATTCAACAAGGTTTCCTGGCAAAGATGATCTATTTGCATCCTCTAATACCCAGGTGCCCAACCTGAAGCCCGGGGGCCGCATGCGGCCCTTTGGGTTTTCTTTGGTGGCCCCCCTCAGTCCTCCACTTGTGGCCCCAAAACCTAACTGTTAATGCATAAGAACTCGCCTGTTCGCCAATCCCCCTCTGAGAGGTCCTTGTCCGGGATTACCACACTACAAGTTTTGTTATCTATAAATTCAGAACAATGTCTTTTAGCTCTACCTGACGTCATTTCTTCATTATAAAATGCTTATACAAGTCAGTATAGATTGAAATTGTTATGTGCGGCCCTTTAGTGATGCCGAGGGCCGCACTTGTGGCCCTCCATATCAACTCAGTTGGCCACCACTGCTCTAATAGGTTGATATCACTTTGAAGTCATTTCCCTGCCAGACTGTCTTTCATGTATTGTAAAATATCTGTCCAATCCTGTGTAATATTTGAAATGTCCAATCAATGTGCTCCAATTGTAAGAGTATATAAGATCTGTAAATGTCAAATAAATCAGAAGTTTTGGGATTCAAGCTTAAATTGCTGGATCTCATAATTTCCCGGCCGGAGAGAGAAATATTCACTATGGGGGGGGATTTTAACCAAGGGCTTTGTAAGTCGGTGATGTGATCGCGGTAACGGTTTTGGTATTGGTGTCAGAAATAGCGTAACGTATTTGGTGTCAGAAGTAATACCTTTACAGGTTGGTGTCCAGAAGTACATACCTTAACAGAACCTTAGCCTGGTAGGGAAGTGACAGTTACATGGCAGAGATGATCTTTGAGGTCCCTCAGACCTGGATGCTAGGTCTAACTCCCACAGGGACATCCTGGATCAAGGCACAGGAACTGCTCAGGTAAGGAGGACTGGCCCCTCCTATCAATCAGCACCTCCCCTGTTACTAAGCAGAACTACCATACTGGATAGAGAAGTCAGAGAAAACATTAACTGTTTATTGCAAAGCTAACATGAGTCTCTAATAACTTCCGTTACAGTACAGTGTACTTTTTAGCCCTTCTGAACTACAAGAAGTCTAATTTTACTGATTGACTGATGTATAACTGTCTATAGCAAACATAAGTATTCTGCACTCTGGACAAGAAGTGTTTACTGCCACCCAAAAACACTGCACTACTGCACTACACCTTCCTACCGGTGGACCAGCTCCACGCCGCGGAGGCAGCTGTTGTGGGCAGATGTGTATATGGATCAGAGCCCTACCACTGCCCGTTAAAACCCCTGTGTTGAACGCAGGGATTTTAACGGAGTGCACAGCCACCCATTGAAAGCAATGGGGCCATGCCAAAGCCCCGAATTCCCTTGTTTGAGCCTCCATAGCGTTGAAATTGACACCGCACACTATCTCTATGGGAATGCAACTGAGGCTTGAGTAGACACCAGCACGTCCCAGCGTAGAGTGGAGCCTAAGCCATAGGGTTTTAATTATGTAAAGTATCGAAATCCATGCAAAGCATCAACACTTATTGCTTGATTCTGTGAAATGTCCTACTATTTGTAGCCTTGTCAGTATTGCAACTGAATTGATTAGATTAAAACTAGATATACACGGTTCGATCTTAATCTTTTTATCAGACACCGATCGTAACCAAATCAAATGTAGTACTACATGGAAGGTTCGATCGTAATACAATCGTTATACGACCAAAACCGACGCTTTTAGTTTCGATCAAAGAGTCCTATAGAAATGTCTAAGCGCTTCGATTTTGGTTAGATCGTTGTGGAGTCAACAAAAATTTTCCAACATGTCTGATCACATTTCCATCAATGTTTTGATCAGCATCAAACAGTTATCGACAATCAAACCATGTGTGCAGCATATGATTTAAGTTTGATCGATGTAAATTTTAGTTCGATCGAATGCTAAAATCAAACTGTGTATGCCTAGCTTAACACTGACAATACCAATAAGGATTGTCCCAGAGTATGCAATATCTTTGCATGCAACCTGTAGAGTGCCTTCTATTTCCACAACCCCCTTCCTTGTATATCCTTTGGCCTGCAGACTTGTAGCCGAGTTGTGTTTTGTTCAGATAGTGCAGTGCAGGTTCTGTATTGTCAGCAGTAGCATATCTAGACTAACACTCTATCCCCACATTATAGTCAGTCACACCAGAGCCTCACTTTGTATGAAATGTTTTCGTTTTAGAAAGCGGTTTTATGCTTCCAGTAGATACAAGTTGCAAAGCTTTTCTTACCTTTAATAAATTGAGGTGGAACAGTGCCGCCTAGTGCGAACCTTGTAGAAATGTGATTTCTATTGCTATTTTTATGTGGCAGGCTGCTTAAGCAGTAATTATTGAGTTTATTCGGATGTTGAAAAAACAGCAGCCTAAGGAGTTGGCCCACTGGAGACAGAGACCCTTGCACAGCAGTCTGGCTCTCTAGTGTAGTCCACAAACAGTTAAAATATTACTTAGTTTTCTACTGTATCAATATACATATAGTGGACTCAAAAATGCAAGCAGCAATATTACTGGACTTTTATTTGCATCTACAGATAAAATAATGCTTCAGTCATCAGTTGTTTAGATTTCTGGGCTCTCTATGTTGTATGACAGCAAGTGTCAGGTCATACAAGTTGTCAGTAACAAACTAATTGTGTGAAGTCACAAAAAAACGGTTTCCACAATTAATCTATACACAATGCATTGCACTTTTATGTTAAAAAAATGGAAGGCTCAATATCCACCAACTTTAAAAAAAAAAAACATAATGATAAAAAAATTCCCAATGCCAACATCCAATGAGAACCTGAAACCAAACACCCGCCCCTGGCAGAGGAATAGGACACATGGCATTGCACCACCCAGACACATGGCATCGTACCACCCCCGTGGACACGCGGAAGAGAAGATGAAAGGAAGGAAGTGAATCCCTGTTCAGCCGCGATCGCGATCGACCTGTGCATGAGGGGCTTATGAAGCAGAGCTTGGTGGTCCCTGGGCACACATATTCAGCATATGGCAAGAAACGGCCCTGCTTATTAGTCCTGAACAGCAACCAGTCTGATTTTACTTTGTATAGGGACTGAGGCAGTGGGGTCACTAGACTCTCTTCATGGGTGTACCATATTTTTAAATTCAATTAATAGTTTTTAATAATATTTTAAAAAAATATTTCAATAAAATATTCTACAAACCAATTCATGCCTATGCTTCACATATGTGAATATCTCAGGTGGCAGCAGTGTATCATTGTCCTTCACATTCCCTTTCGATTATGTATGGGCTATTTTTCAGGAGGAATTCTAGACAAAGGGAACATTTTTCAGGAAACTTCTAGATCAGTGGTTCTCAATCTGTGGGTCTAGATCCCCTTGGGGGTCGAATGACCATTTCACAGGGGTCGCCATGCTCAAAGAAAGCATCAGAGCTGCTGCTTACAAGCAGGGTGAGAAGTTAGAAGGAATAGCAGTGCCCCCTCTTAACGTTTGTGCAAATGTTCGGGGTAGGAAAATACAAGGGGGGACATTACACTTATCTGATGTGCTGAAAGTGATGTCGCGGAGTGTCACTTCTGGAATTTGGAATGTGGAAGGGACACTCCCCACCGGCACTTCCGCATTCCAAATACAGGGGGTGACACTTTTTATGTGACTTTCCTGATCAGATCACGGATATTTCTGCCCATTCCCTCCTTTGTTCCCTCCCTGCTTGTGTTGTGTTGGGTAGGGAGTTAGTAGTAATGCCCCTTCCCTCCTAAGTTAGCTAGCATATAGGAGGTAAACCTCCCGATACCGGAAGTTGCGGTCTGTGATGTCCCTTCCTGTATTTGGAACGGGGAAGTGATACTCAGCACTTCCGCTGTCCAAATACAAGAAGTGATGTCTGTGATGTAACTTCCTGTAATTTTTCCCTTATTTAATAAATAACCGAGGATGTGTCCTATCAAGTTAACCAGTTATGTACATGTCAAAGTGACAGCTTTATTTTAGCTGATCTTTTTCAGACAAGTACTTTTAAAAACATACAAAAAAAAAACTCTTTAATAAATGTCTTTAATTTAGAAGTTCATATGAGTACTTATGTAACATCATGAATGCTTTGTCTGAGGTTGTCAATGACAGATTCAGCACTTGGCATTGTTGGAATTTTGATCTGGATTGAAGATTACATCCGGAGCATCACTTGGATGGTGATCGGGTGTTCGGTACTCATTGTGACAGAACAGCCTCTCATTTTCCCACCAGATTCTCTGCTTTCAACTTGCCCCTGTATCCTCCGGTTCCCTTTAGACATGCATGCTGTATACTGATGGAGGTCTGGCTCAGGGAGGCGATGTTTCCATATGATAGATATATTAATGGCAGTCCTGTCTAAGGCCATCCAGGCACATTCCATGATACTTTTTTCTTTGATGGACTTGTATTCTCTGCCCAATCCTGCAGCACCTCCCCTGGATCCCTGGCTGATTTATACACACTGTATATATGTCCGTACAACTTTGCCCCATAATTTAACACCCATATTACTTGCATCACACAATATACGCCCCAATGGGGTGACACCATGGTGTTGGCACCAGACCTAGTGAAACCACTGGATTAAATAAAATATGTAGGAGATTCAAATGTGGTCCTAAGATATTGCCTATTTGTAGTTCTTAACTATATAACTTAAATGCCTATTTAAAGAAAAACCATAAAGGTGAGCACTGTATATACTCTTATGTTATCTTTGTACATGTTTGTGCTGTTTATATATTCCGGTGTCTCTTAAATGTTCCCTACTATGAAATAGTTGATGAGGAGTATGCTACAATAAATAAGTGTCTTTATGCTAATACAAAAGAGTCATGTAGTATGCTGCCATTGTGCTGATATCTGGGGTCAGCATACATTGTAGTGGAAGTATATGGAGTGACATAATGTCAGGCTTCCAGACCATCTGTATGAATGGGACGTTTGACAAACACTGACTCATATATTGAACTTTGTCCCAGAAATGCTGAATACAACGAAAGGCCAGAGGACAACATATATTTATGTCATAAATGTGTCTAAATAAAAAAATAACACGCAATGAAATGTTCCTTTTTTGTTATGTTTTGTATATTAAAAAATAACTGTATTATGTAACCTGTGAGTTATGCAATCCTGAAGCGATATATAAACTGATTGTACATCCGGTAAAGTACTTACTTGGTGCCAGCTGTGCTGCTCTGTCAATAATTACAATTATTCCAGCCATACAAGCTGACCGCTGGACATCTGTGGAGCGAGAAGAATGGCTGGCTGCAATGTTCATTGGGATTGCGCCAGAAGGAAGTTTATTTCTAATGAGATTAGGAGAAATATGCGTATGAGAACAGCATGGTTGACTTGACTGTAAGAATGCAGAAGAAGGATGTAAAGTTTAACATTTCTATTTGGTAGAATAATATATTTCACAATTGATTGTGGTACATTGGCAGCTCATTTAAGAATAACGAGCTTCCTCGTTACAGCAACTCAATTTAGAGGCCACTGCGTCAGTGGCGTCACTAGGTTTGGTGTTACCTGGTGATGGCAGCCCATGGTGTGTACCTATAGTGGCGTATATGGCATGCTATGTGAAATATGTGTCAACATTTGGCAATTGTGTGGCAATATTGTACATGTGCTCTAAATGGGCTTCTGAGCCTCTGGAAACACTGAACCAGGAATTGGCAATCTGCCCCAAATTGCTCTTTCAGATTCCCAGTAAAATCAGCCATATAACACATCTTGAAAAACACCCTGTAAAATAAATCAGTGCTGATTTAGCCTCAGAATACAAATCTGAGATATTCAGGTGCAGAGGGGACTTACATACGATAAGGCTAAAGTGCTAAACTTGCTTTGCTCAGCCCTGGGCACACTGCCAACATGAATCTGAAAGAGTATGCACAGATATGTGTAGCCATGGATCCACGGGAGGTGCTGCAGGACAGCAAGAGTAAGGTCTGGGCAAATCATTTACAAGAAAGTGTCTGGAATGATATCTCAGATATTGGAGGTGAGAAGTACTTCTTCCCTGAGTCAAACCTGCACTAGCAAACAACACGCACAGTGCAGGTTTGGGGAACCTGACGATGCATGGATAGGAAACCAACCAATGTCTATCTGGTGGAAAATTGAGTGGCAGGTTTTTTGCTTATCTTGATGCAACAGAATTTCAGCCGGAGCATGCCGCACCCCCTACACCTCTCTAGTGACGCCTCTGCACAATGTAATAGATGAATGAACATGTTGTGACAATCCTCAATGGGGTAACCCATAGAAGTGGAATCCTATTGCAGTGGAATATTAAGAGAATTATTAGAAGAACACAGGCAGGTGTACTTCATCTGACCACTTTCACACATGAAAATCTTTTTATAAATAACCTAAAATAGATGTAAACAGAGACTTTAATGTGCTTTAAGGATATAGTCATTTATATTTGTATTTAAATTTAAAAATGCCTTGACAAGTAACAGGATTGCACAAATTAATAAAACAGTTTATGTTATTTTGATATATAATATAACATTCTGAGCTGCCCATAAGTTTTTTTCTTGACCTGGACTGAAAGTCATATAGATGAAATAGGAAACTTTCATGTGACCCAAAATACCTGGGGATGTCCCAGTACATTCCTCTCCCAGCTCCAGTGTACGATG
>CM070034.1:113375955-113387731 GCA_036250615.1 Ptychadena robeensis
CTTACAGATACTGGGGGGCTCAATAGGAACAATGGGACGCGTTTCGAGCAGATGCTCTTTATGGTTGTAAAAGAGCATCTTCTCGAAACGCGTCCCATTGTTCCTATTGAGCCCCCCAGTCTCTGTAAGCAGAGGATTGCCAGGTGTTCCCTACACCGAGTACTGGCTAACATAAAGAGTCCATTCATCTTCCATGAGAAATCCAGCTGCACAAATACGACATCAAATATTGTACACCCAGAACCTCCATCAGGACCTCCCTACACTGTGACCCACTCCACCCAAAGGGAGCTAAGCTATGTCCTCTATCATACTCTGAATAAAACTCTGACTGTAGACTTTACCCAGCAAATAGGTGATCTAACTTATTTAAGGTCTACAAATGGTCATCTGAGGTCTACAATCATCTTTATTGTTTAACCTTCTGAGTTACACCCTCTAATTCCGGTGGGTATACTAAAGCGTGCGTAGTTGGTAGCAACATTTAGAAACCATGATTAGTTGCGAGGCACACTCCCCTACTGAAAACATTGACCTCAAGAATTTTCTGTAAGAGGGGAATCCATTCTGGTTCTCCTTGTGATGTCACAGTACTCTTTCCTCATAGATACTGCTGTGTAATGTATACAACTGATAAGGTTATCGACCCCTGCACCCATGACGCAGTATTTGTAGAGAAATGTTATTCTCTTCTATGTATTGATGATACAGCATAATTCTAATGTTCACAAACTGTCCTACTAATTGACATTCAAGGATACACTCCAATTTATTCAGAAGAGTGCAAAAAAACAAGCACTTAGGTATTCATTTTAATGCATGTATACCTGTCCTAACATTGTGACAGCCTAAGATAAAGCCAAATATGTATATATTCCTGTAATCAGATGGGGGTTCAGGAAGAATGATGGGTCCCTAGACAAGGCTTCTTAGCGTGACGTCACCACACTGCATTTGTTTGGTGGTTGATTGAACAGGATTCTATGCGCACCACTTTGCGCATCGATTCCCATTCATTGGAGACCCTGGTCCTGTGTGCACCTGGTCCGGTCCCAGTTCGATCAACCTTTTTTGAGTGGCATCGAAGGAACATGTAATTTTTTCGATTTTCCGTTCGATCGAAGAATGCGCATGCTGATCGATTGTTCACCGATTGAGCGGAAAATCGATCTGTGTATGGCCACCTTCAGACTATAGACATAGAATCCCAACTTCTGCCTCTATCCTATGCAATTCTTAAACACTATTGATTTTCCTAATAACCTCCAGACAATAGCTCAAGCTTGGGCTGCATTCATCTAATTGACTTCAGGGTGGCTGACAGTCAACCACTAGAAACTGCCACCATGTATCCCCATAGGTAACTGGCAGCCAGACATTGAGGCCTTGTACATACTGGCCAGTTTGCACTTGTGTTCAAATCTGAAGGAAATCTGAATGATCCAGCAGATCATAAGACATATTTGCTCATGGATAGACACAATGTCTTATTATACATTAATCAAAAGTACAAAAGTTCTATAATGTGTAGGAGAATCAAGTGTATATTCAAAGGATGCGTCATTGTGACATTTTTAGCAATTCAAATCAATAGGGCGCATTAACCCCAATGTGGTATTAACAAGTTCTCATTCTGTGGCGAATCCGCAAACTTTCTCCATACTTATACACAGTAGTTTTGTCATAAGGCAATAAAATGCAATGGGGGAAGGTTGTTTGTCCTTTACTCTACTTATACATCATATGGAGTAATGATATCTTTTCTCTGACAGGGGTCTGGTATTTGACAGCATGTATGGAAACCTGTTGAAAGTGGACTCTAATGGGAACGTACTTGTCTGTGTTCACGGCTTCCGCTTCTTGAAAGGGTAAGTGAGCCAAAGTCTATAGGAATCACACCTCTCAATGAGTGAAGTAATAGGAACCAGTGCAAGTGGAGCCTGGAAACCTGGGCTTGGAGAGAGAGTGGGATGTCATTGGGGTGCTGTCATGTTGCTAAATACTGCCCTGAAAATCCCTGCGGGTTTAGTATTGCTATTAATAAATTCATTGTCCACTGGCCAGAATTCCTTTCATTCTCCTCTTTGTCCTTTGACAATTTCCTTCACTGACCTATGTCATATAATTTACATCCCTCCACCTCCATCCCTCCTCCTAATACCCTTTATACAGCCAATAATGATCAAATATAAACAGCTTACCTAAAACAGTAATAAAGAGACTTTCCAATAATGCAAAAATTATATTTTTGGGGTAATTTTTGCAATCTGGAGGCGTTCAGTCTTTTCATTCCTCTCTCAGCCCCTCAGTTTAATATTGTCATGGGAGAATGTCGCAAATTGCACAATTAATCATTTAGCAGGGATTTTTTTAAAATGTTAGATTGTGTTTTATTTGTAGATTTATCAGTTTTACAGATCACCAGAGTTGGTTTCATGTTTCTTAAATTGTACCTTGTGCCTAAATTGTAGACAGATGACCATATGTAACCCAAAAAGAGAAAAGAGATGTAATGCTGCCCCCTTTAAGCTGGGCATACACGTTTCGATTTCTCCATTCAATTGAATAGAATCCAAAATTTGGATCGAAATCAAACATAAAAACGATTGAAAAGTGATCAATTGTGCAAGTATCTGACATGTTTTCTAGGAATTTTGAAAGATTTGTATGCAACCATACTATGGAGCATGCGCACAAATGAACCAAATGTAATAAGATCAAATTTTATATGATCATATTTTAAGTCGATTGAATGAAATATCGAAACGTGTATGCCCAGCTTTACACTGCTCCTTTCTTTCAATAAAAGGAAAGATTTCTCTGATTAGCATGATATGTTTTTAGCTGAAACCACTACCATCTGAATGGTTAAAGTTCTGTGTGCCATGCTTCCTACTGTATCTAGTCCAATGAAAAGTTTATACTCCAGTTTATTGGAAGGACCAAACGAATCCAGATTGCATGTGCAGGTTCTGCAGGTAGGATTTAGACAAAAGGCTATGCAGCGTTGAGTAGACTCCAGATATCTTGCTGAATCAGAGACAGGGAAACATAAAATAGTGAGGGGAGCCAAGGAGGGAAGATTCCACTAGAAAGGTGTAATAGGTATATTGTTGTGGTTGTAAGGCATACAAGGTGTATAAGCCTTCAAAGAGTAAGTAGGTGGCCTGTAAAGCCCCCCATAGACGGACAGATTCCCGGCCATAGTTGGAGCAGACCAACCTGCGTGCTCGCTCCCACCGAGCACATAAAGGTTGGTCAGCTGCAACTATGAGGGAGCCCACCTTGAGTTTTGTAGAAAAAAAGCCGGCAGGTCGGATCGCACACGGATCCGTCCTGCTGGTTTTTTTCTGCCCGACTGTGCTGCAGGCTGTTAACTCGGAGGGGAAGTCTCCTCCCCCTGCGAGTTAATTGGCTAGAGTCTGACAGGAATCGCGTGTGTTAGTGGAACACACTGGATTCCTGTCCTCGCTGTAGCAGACTGCTCACAGCATGGTGATGTCACCAAGCTGTGAAGAGTCTGCTAAATGTCGGCCATAGATCGGAACGTCTATGGCCGGCTTCAGGCTCCATTCACACCTATGCATTGTAACATGAATTAGACCAGGGGTGTCAAACTCAAATACAGAGGGGGCCAAAACTAAAAACTTAGACAATGTCTCAGGTCAATCTTGATATTTATTGACAAAATGTCTACCATTGAGTTTCTCCTTCCTCATCAGATATAACAAACCTTTTCATGTGTACACAAACTAATGTCTTGCTTAACAATTAACCTCCTGGGTATTACGCCCGAACCCAGTACATGCACAGTTTGTTTATAAAACAAACTGTGCCCGTTCTAGGATCAGGCTGGTTCTGTGAGATTCTGCATCGCTGCAGGCCCGTTGATCGTCATCAGTGATGCCAAAGGGGTGGTGCCATAAACCTCCATGTTATTGGAGGCCTCAACGCTTTTCCTGGCACATATCGCCGGCGTCATCAATAGGAGGGCAGGGAGTCATGGCAGAGTAGAGTGAGGTGCTGGTAAAAGTTGCATGACAGCGCCGTCACGCCAGGCAAAGTGTAAAACTATACTAAATGTCACATCTAGTGTCAAATAAGACATTTCTGTGGCATTCATATATAATGACACCACTGGCCAAATTTGACACCAGTGCTCTAGACAATGCAGGCTAAGGCTTGTCTAATAGGTTTATATTATAGCCAGTAGGTTAGTTCAATTTCAAAACGTGTTGGTGAGTATATTCTGCTTGACAAGTAAGAAAAGACAATACCCCACAGGATGAGATAGAGGGGGTCGGAAGGGTGACGGGTATTTTTTTCCCTTGAAGATAATTTTTAAATAAAGGTGAATATAGAGATGAGCAAGCTGGATCAGCTTGCCCTTGTAGCTTGGAGAAGGAGGGGTATTGGGCCTGCAATTTGTTGCATGTGCTACATGGTGTTTTGGCAGGACTGGAAGATTTTCCTAATACTTGGTTGGATAAGATATCACAGCCAACAAACCTAATAAGAAAATATTGCCAACCATATCAGATTACTATGGCTGACTATGACCAAGGTGTTCCTGAGGCCCATTGTGTACATTATTAAGTATGTTTGTATAATACAACTACACTTTGCTGCATTCTGCATTGAGTGGTCGGTCATTTGCTAGCATTGGTCAGCCACCTTATCTGTCTGTCACAATGAAGTCTGCTGATTCCTCATTTCTTATTGACACTTTCTATGCTTTTCTTTCAGAGCGGAGGTTTGGAGTAAATATCCCAACAAATTTATCCAAAGAGATGACACCAAAAGGTTCCATGTTCTCAATACTCTCTTTAATCTGTCAGGTAAAATATATGGCCATCTACTTCAGCTAAGTGAGCAGTCAATTCAAATCAACAATAAAGCAGTTGAATTTTATATACATATAAATAAACCTGGCCATAGACGTGTAGATGGGCGGTAGATCGACAGACACTCGATCAGGGAATTATGATGGCATCACGCTGCACTCGGGCGTCCGTCAATCTCACTGGGAATCGATACACACAAGTCTGCAGATCGATTTAATGCTTTGGACAGGGTCCCATCCAAAGTATTTGGAATTGGCCAGATTAAAGTGGACATGTCCATTCCCTGCTGGGCAGCCTCGCTCCCCGCAGGATCCACCTTGTCAAAATACACCTCAAATTCGAGACATCTAAGGGTGGCTGTACATGTTTATCTTTATTAACTCAACTGTGATCCATTAGTATTCTGGACCAATACTAAAAAATCCTCTGCGTATTGACTGTGGTATGCAGTAGTATGACATGAAATAGAATCCTGGATCAGCCTGAAGAAGGGATCTGCGATATCCCGAAAACTTGCTTCTCTTATGACTTCAGTTAGCCAATAAACGGTATCACTTACAAACTTTCTGTATTGAATAGAATTAAAATAAAGTGTTTTTTTTTTTTTTTATTTAGCTTCCAACATGATGCGCTAATTCAAAAATCAGTAATTCACACTACTCCTCGCCTTGATCAATATATGGTAGATACTTTAATATTGAATAGGGATAGAATTTGAATGTACAGTATATGACTAGCTTTATTAAGATTTGGGCGCACCACACATCATTCCATCTCTCTATACATCCCTTTACATTTATCAACAACAATGGAATACAAGGGCCTTACCGATTGGATACAGATTGATTTAAGCCCCCCCTCCATACACGTTTCGATTTTCCCGTTTGATCGACCTAAACCGTTCGATTTTCGAGTCGATCGATCAAAAATCTATGCCTGTCCACATGGTTTGATCGACCAAGTTTGATTAAAATTGGACAAAAATTGATCGGACATGTCGGAAAATTTTTATCGATCGAATGTACATCAAATGTTATTTTGTCGGACCGATTTTGGTTCGATTGAAATAATAAGCATACTTATACATCAATTGGCAGATATTTTGGTGTGTTTATGATTGACTTCCTTCGATTATTCTTTTAATCGATCAAATCAACATCTATCAAATATTGGTTTCTCCATGTGGGAGAGTACTTTGTTCGATCTAACCAACGCCGATCAAAAATTATGATTGAATCTGACATCGATTGTAGGGAAATTGAAACGTGTATGGGGACCTTTATGTGGAAAGGTTTGCATTGATCTGGCATGTTGGTAAATCCCTGTTCGAGTGCCATTATTTTGGATGAGGACCCTCGATTCCTATCCAAAATATCAAGCAGGGATCCAACACCCAAACTGGTGCAAATCCATTAGCCGAACAATCGTTGAACTATCAGTTGTCTATTCTGGTGTAAGCATGTTGCGATCGGTTGTAGAACAATTGTTTGGGAATTGATGCGTGTATTAAGCTAGCCATACACGGGACGATTATTTTGCGATTTTATTATTATATTTGCAATTTTTTCAGATCATCGATCTGATTTAAACTCGAATCGATGTTCGAACATCGATCGGTGTATTACCACCAATGGTGATTGATTCACAGTCCATCGATTCCTTTCATTAGGTTTCAACATTGAAGCATGTATGGCCAGCCTTGAGCCCCCCATACATGCATAGATCCATGGGTGAATCTCCTGCGGATCGCAGCTGGCCAAATCACGATCGGTGATATCTATTTCTCTGGCCAATCTCATTACTTTGGAAGGGGATCATCGCTGCGTTCATGGGGGACTTTAGTTTCCTTTCTTAGGACAATGAAGAAAATATTGGACGTGCAGACACTTTGTGTGCATGTTATAAAATTAACCCAATTACTTGTTTTATGATATTCAAGTCTGTCCTGTTATCATTGTTATGTTGTTATTGTTATGTTGCCTATACGTGTTCTTGTCTCCACAGAGACCTATCTGTATGCTTGTCTGGTGGACTACTTCACTGATTGCCCCCGATATGTAAAGTAAGATTTCTTTTTTTCTTAAACATCACATGAATGACCATGCCTGGGATTTGCAATGTTCCAATATTGTCAATTAAAATTCGACAACTGGCCCTGTGTTATCCCTATGGGCATCCATGAATCGCGACTGCCCGGCAGATGCAACTAATTGACTGTGGTCTCTGGGCAGCTGTGGTTCCTGGGTGATAGGGGGGTCAAACCACACTTTCCAGATCGTCCATGTAAATGGAGCCTAATGCTAGCCATACACATGCCGATAAGCGGGCGATTTTTAATCTGACCGACGGGCGTGCGCGCTCGCGCCGTCGGTCAGGTTAAAAATCGGCTGCTAATCGGCATGTGCCCACATGGGGCGACAGATCCCTGTCGCCCCACAGCTCGGCCGGCCAGAGAACGGACATGTCCGATAATCTCTGGCCGGCGCAAGCCGATGGAAGCCGATGCCATGACGGCGTCTTCATTGCAGCTTATGGCCGGCACACAAAGGGTGCCTGGCCGATTGAAGGGGTCCCATAATGCACTGGGGTGCTAACGTGATGACGTCATCACGTTAGCATCCTGGAAGATATCGGGACTAGTCTGCCTGCACACATCGGCGTGTGTATGGCAGGCTTAAAGCAGACCAGATTGAGCATTTAGCTTCAGTGTTCATTTGGTCAACTTGCAGACTTGTTCCAGGTATGTAAGCGGATCGGCTTTATAAACTTGCAATTGGTATTCTTGTTAACAATGGCAGCTTATATCATATTTTAAAATCCTTTTTTTAACTTGTATAGGGGAGTGATTTCTACCATATTTTTTCTATGCCAACATCCCAGTTATTAACAAAGAAAGTTATGAGTTGAGATTAGAGAACAATCTCCACCTTCCATCTAATTTATGCTGCCACTCTAATTAGGACAAGGGGGGCTTTTTAGGCATGTGGTATACATGTGACACAAGGTAATTAAAATTTTTACATTTATTACTATTAATGTATTAATAATATTATATATTAATATGAATTCATTAAAACTGTTACCAGTTACATTCCACAAAATACATAAAAGATTATTCGTTGCATACATATGTCAAGGGTTTATCTGGTATCTTTGGTTTAGATCAGTAGTCCCAAACTGGGGTGCGAAGGTATTCAAGGGGTGCACTGGCCCTCATTCTGAGCCTGTGTTTGAATGGAGAGGGGGACACCATAATGTAAATAGAAAAAGGGGGGCCCTGCAAGGAAAGTTTGGAAACCACTGGTCTAGATCAAGAATAGCACAAGATCGAAGAGGTTTGTGGTATAACCCGCTTCATCAGGGGTGTTATGGTGCTAGACACATATTTTATAGTCTTTTAAGTAAACATCGCGCAGAGATACTAGAAAGGTGCAGAATGAGGGAACGAGGGCATGATATAGAGGCAATCCGGGTCTCTAAGGTCAATTTCCATATCACTTAGATCAAAGGGTGAACTCTGTGTATCTTCAAATATATCTCCAGGTGACAACGTTGAATTGGATGGTCTTATTGGACCTTATTGGACTTATTGCCAATATGAGATTAGACTGCACTTATTATATAACAGTATTCTTAGCCTCTGTGTATATTCCTCTATGTTTGGAACGCGGAGCTTCTGGATCGCCACTCAGACAGGCTCAAAACTTGAAAAACTTGAAATAACTTGTGTCACATGTATACTGCATGGTTAAAAAGTCCCCCTTGTCCTATTTGGAGGTAAAATCTAGGGATGGTCAATTTTTTCGATAACTGAATTTGTGAGTTGATTGCAAAGCCCATGAACATATTATCATCACCAAAATTGCTGGAGATGTAGAAAAGGGTTTTGGGAACATTTAAAAAACGTTTTTGCTCTAACACATGTAATTTTTGCATTAATAAAGTTCAAAATCAAAGTCGAAAGTTCAATTTTAAAAAGTTTGACTTGACTTCAAACTTAATTTATGCAAAAACTATTTGTGTTAGAGGTATACTTTTTTTGTAGTATACCCCCAAACCTTTTCTACATCTCCAGCAAGTTCGGTGATGATACCATGCTGCTTTTGAAAAAAAAAGAAATTGTCCTTCTCTAGTTAAATTGGATGGAAGGTGGAGGTTTTTCCCTGATCTCCTATGTACCATTTCTCTAATCTCCACTAATAACTTTATTTGTTTTTTAATTTGTATTTAACAATTTAATTGCCAGTGACCTAGTGCCCTAAATTCCTCCACAGCTATGACACCGGTTACAGACACGGCAATCTGTTCATGTCCTTTAAGAGCATGTACCAGGATGTCCGAGATGCGATGGACTACGTTCATGACTCGGTGAGAGCATGGGAGGGTGTGGAAGGTATTGATACTATCTCATTATCATGTATGTCAGCAGCACGTCAAACAAAACACAATGTGAAAGAGATAAGGATATGAGCTCCATCACTCTACATCTTGTGTTTAGAGGAAGAATATTTGATGCTACATAACCCTGACCTGGCCTCTGATAGTCCATCAGTCCTAGCATCGTAACACACACAACAATTCACTTTGAACTTCACATAGCCCGCCAGCATCCATTCCTCCTCCTCTCATATAACAGATTAATAAACAAAGTCACATTTTCACAGTCTGTTCTTAATTAAAGTTCACTGTTATTTTCTATCTTCCCTGCTGGGAGCTTATTTCAGAATCTGCCAAGCTAACCCCAAGAGGTTTATCTGTGTGTAGGATTTAGTGTTTAGTTTGGAAGGATATGGCAGGTATTTCTTTGAAAACATTGAGAACCAAAGTTCTAGAGAGCTTACAAAGGCCTCAGCCAAAGATATCAGCACATAAGGCGGGGCGCCATGTCCCTTGGCTCCATCGGACTTTATCCCAGTAAGTATGTAATGCATTTCCCATTAGTAGTCTGAAATACAGATTTACTTTATATACATTGTGTTGTGAACTATGTGGTGCGAAAAATTGGAATTACAAGCTGAACAGAAAGAATATAACAAGGTGACTTTCAGTAGTAACAAAGGTGGTCAAAGTGCCCAAATTCCAACCAAGGTCATTTTCATATTCTTCCCTCCTGCTTCTCCATAGACTCAAATTCTTAGATATCTTGGAATCTATGTCTATAAAGAGATCTGTCTGCAGTCTGGACAAAGTCACTTGTACTACTGCCATGGGATGCCTGATTTAGGGTCCCTTCATGCTCTTTGGAATGGGTGGCACTTTTTGTAGCCTACTGCACCACGGCACTTGGCAGAAGCATTGCCGGGCTGATGTACTTGAAATTTGGAATGCGATTAAGTGCTTTATGGTAACAAGCATTACCCTTATATATAGGAGTACCTGCCTATGGAGTGATGTTCCTTTAATGCAGGAACCAATCCACTGAAATAGCAATACTTATTGTTCAGTAGTTTCTTTATCACATTACCTAATAGAATAATAAACCAGCCATTGGCAAAACAAAGAGTAAAATATAAACAGTAAAGGCCCCTATACAGGTAGCTAGCCTTGGGTCCAACTGATGTGCGTGTGCGCTCGTGGCTGTCGGTCGGCGGCAAAATCGGCCATGGAATGCAGAATAGATGCCCACATGGGGAGACAGATCCCTGTCACCCCGAACTCAGTTGGCCAGAACACAGACATGTCCTTAAATCTCTGCCCAATGCCATTAGTTTGAATGGGGACCAGCGTCCCCGTCCAAACTAACAGCCGGCACACACAGGGTATAGCCAGCAGTATAATGTGCAGCTTTTATGGCACACTATGAGATGTTTACAGTGTAACAGAGGATGTTGTACAATTTTGCAAGACTGGAGGTAAAGCTGGGTGTTGGGCTTTAATTTAAAAAATGAAATGCATCCATTTAAATCATGTTTTTGTTTTTCTTCTGTTTTTCTTCTATCTCTCTTGTTTTCTCTAGGGATGCCTGAAGGACAAAACGCTACAAAATCTAGATAAATACCTGGTTAAAGATGTAAGCTTTAAAACCTTGATATAATGTAAAAAATCTGAATCGACTAAAAAATCGGTTGGCAATCGAAGTACGTTGGTGGACCCAAGCTCCCTATGCAGCAGCCTTTCCGATTAATGGATTTTGTGGAATGAGCCATTTTGGAGAACGGCTCCTGTCAAAATCGACCACAAATCGGATTCCCAAAGCAGTGTTCCAACGAAATTATTATATAGTGTGTATATTTATATATATATATAAATATATATAGTCAGGGCTCCCAAACCGCTCCCAAACGGCTCTTTGTTTGGTATCACTTATATCTATATTTTAGCCTAATTAATTAATTAGGCTTAAATATAAATATCTAAGTGATAAAATTATGAATGGTTTGTGGTGGGGTTAAGGTTCGGGCGAGTGGTGCTCGATAGCAGGGGTAAGTTTTGTGGATCGGGGGTTAAGTTTAGGGGTTTGAAGGGTTAAAATCAATCTTACCTCCCCAATCCCCTAACCTTAAATGTAACCCCCAGTAATGTTTGGACCCCCAGATCTTATACCCCAGTAGTCATATTTTACTCTTAGGCCCGTCTAACTCCACAAACACTATTGGATCTGCTGGCTTCCGTCAAGCCTCCACCAGCCCCTGGACCAGGTCTCTGATGGGCTGTGGAGACAGCCCTGTTAAGGGGGGTTTCCACATCCATCGGGACCCCCTCTGCTAAGCGCATTGCGTAGGGGGATCCCGACGGAGCACATAGACTTTAGCTGCTCGGCGGATGCTGTGTTCAGACTTCTTCTGATGCAGAGGTTCAACATACTCCACTATGTTTAGCCCTGCATCGGCGGAATGACTCACTGCTGTGAGAACACAGCATGCGCCGAGCAGGTTAGTGAATGTGCTCCGTCAGGACCTCCCCCAAGCAATAGCTTAGCGGGGGGGGGGGGG